>JAVGWX010000024.1:16783168-17315668 GCA_036924085.1 Ariolimax columbianus | reverse complement strand
GTTATACTTAGGTCTGCATCATTCCCAGGACTTGCATCTGGTGTAACTTAACTTAATTTAACATACAACCACATATTGACTCTACTTGAACTGTCCAAAGTACGATATGGATAGCAACACATCAAAAACAGAGGCAATGAATGTAGGTAGAAAGCACACGACACTTGATATTCATGTGAATGAAACAAGAATAAAGCAGGTACAAGAATTTAGGTATTTGGGAGCTGTTTTTACTGAAGATGACAGACTCGATAGAGATGAGAGTGCAGATGGCAAACGCTGTCACATACCAGCTGTCTCCACTACTAAGACACTCCAAGATTTCCCTCCACGAAAAAAAGCAGATGATAAATAGTATCTTCATCCCAACCCTGTGCTACCAGTGCCAGACATGGGCATTGGATAAGGCCCAGGAACGAAAGTTAACCACCTGCGAAATGCGGTGCCTATGAAAGGTCACTAACAACACCAGAAGAGACAGAATCACAAATACGAGTATTCGGGAGAAGGTTAGAACAATTCCCTGCCTATAGTACATCGAGCAACAGAGAATGAATTGGTTTGGCCACATTGAGAGAATGCAACCGGGCCACATTGAGAGAATGCAACCAGACCACATTGTTCATGCAGCCTTCTACAGGAGAACATCAGCAAGAAGGCAAAAGGTAGACCGAAGAAAAGGGGGATAGACAACGTGAACGAGACCTGCCGTAAAAATGGTGAAAAATGTTACTCGGGCAACGAGAGAGGTGAAAGACAAATACATACCACGACACTGGGCTACAACCCGGCAGAAAGTGAGACGACACTGGGCTACAACCCGGCAGAAAGTGAGACGACACTGGGCTACAACCCGGCAAAAAGTGAGACGACACTGGGCTACAACCCGGCAGAAAGTGAGACGACACTGGGCTACAACCCGGCAAAAAGTGAGACGACACTGGGCTACAACCCGGCAGAAAGTGAGACGACACTGGGCTACAACCCGGCAAAAAGTGAGATGACACTGGGCTACAACCCGGCAGAAAATGAGACGACACTGGTCTACAACCCGGTAGAAAGTGAGACGACAAAAGAAGAAGAAGAATTATACTAGTTTCGAAGACCGCAGGCTGTATACAACCATTTTCTTATATTCATTGTCTTGTCTTTTCTTTCTCGTAATCCCAATCACTCCTTTGGGCATCAATGTGTAAGCGATGTGTCTTGGGCATGTTGCTAATCGGGCAGGGTTCAACCTCTCTCATGTGATGGGAAAGTTACTAAAGTCATTGCTTGAATAAACTACAAGTGTAAAACTCGATAGCAGTGTGTATTTACGTCAATACGGGGACTGTAAGAATGTGTACATTTTTTCAGCTGTTTGTTTACATTCAGGAATGGGGCAGCTCATGGCAAATGAACATGAAAATATACAACAAAGAATGTGATAGGTAACGGCAAAGGGAACATAGAAATATACAACAAAGAATGTAGCAGCTAACGGTTAATGGAACACATACATATACAACAAACAAAAAACCTACTAAGGTAAAGTTATGGTTCCTTGTTTTCGTGTCTCCCACCATGAATTTAACGTCTACATTTATCCAGCCAACAGCAAACATACATGATTCAATATGATTGGTGTTATAATGAAGATGGCATTTGGTATTGTGAGCTTGAAAGAGATCAGTGTATCAATGTTTGGAGATGCGCAGTAAGATAAACAGTTTATAGATGATTTGTTAGAGAAAATGTTTAGTTTTTTTTCAAATAGACATACCTTTGCTTACATCCAGATCCAATACTCGATTGATCCATGATGGAATACACACGTCTTTAGTACAAGTACCTTATATTTAAAGCCAACACACCACACAGCACAGGATACCCGATTAGGCAGTCAACAGCTACACGGCTAAGTCTTGAACTGTGTTCACATCGCTAATGTTTACCTCGTCACAAGGGCAATAACAGAGTTAAAATTAATCATTTGACTCCCTTTATAAATCCGAAAAGGAACAATAATGTAAATAATGATAAAGGGACAGCAATGTCACAACAACTATCGTTACATTGTTATTATTTGTTTTATGTTACGAATTAGGACTACTATGTAGATCTGTTATTCTTGTAGTGGTGAGGCCCGTAACACGGTGTACAAAGTCTTCAGTGGCCAGCTGGATAAAATATGTTGTCTATCCATGATATAATAATTTTGTTGACATGAGTCAGAGATTCACTCGCAGGGTGGTCTGATATAAAATATGGCAGCCTTAATGCCTGGGTTGTTAAAGGGGATCAGTTTAGCATTAATAGGTAGACATCAGGAAAAGACCTCTGTTAATGATTTCGTGTTGTGAGCCGTGCCACTTAACTACTGGCCCACGCCGTCCCCTATGGAAGAGAGTATGGGGACAGCGTGGACTAGTGGTTAAGGGACACGGCTCACAACCAGAAGGTTCACAGCACCGGACGTTACCCAGGGGAAGCAAACCCTTAGAAAATGCAAGATGAAGCATGCCCTTACATAAAATGCATGCTGAAGTCGGATGCACTGGGTCGACAGGCGAAAAATAAAAACCACATTGCAACAACGCACAATGCCTTGGGGATTAGAGAAATAAGGCGAACGCAAAAACAAAACAAACAACAAAATGGAAGAGAGTTTTATTACGAATTACAATTTAAAGATGCCCTGTTTATTTGGCAAATGCCAACTCTAAATCTGTTGGAGGGGCGTTCAGAAAGTAAAGCACCACATCGTATTTCTCAGCTAATAATTAAAATAGAAGATTGATATTTTTCACACTTCAAATATGGCATGTGTTGAGTATGTGTACCAAATTGCACCGCAATCGGTCGAATAATACTTTTTTTTTTTTATTTTTATTTTATTTTATGTGTTTGCCTCACTAGTTTCTACTGGCGGAGGCGCGCCTATTCCGACCCAGACCGCAGTCAATTTGGGCGATATTAAGACGCATAAACCAGTGCTTGGATGCGAGTGTGTATCTGTTTGTACCTAACCTGGTGTTTCCGTGATGTTCCTCCCGTTGTTCCTCGCTTTTGATGTTCCTAGTTGTCCGCCGTAGGTATTTGCATAAATATGCACAATAGTTTTCCTGGGACCATTTTGGGATTGAGTATATTTATTTTCTGTCATACTTGATTCGGATCTCTTTTTTTTTGTTTCCTGATTTCTTTCTTTCTTTTTTTTTTTCCCCCCTCTTTTTTTTTTTTTTTCCTTCTATTTTATAAAAAAATATAAAACCCCCTCATACATTTTATACACAATTGTGAAGATAGCAGTGTAGTGAGGTGTACAACGAGAATGAATGAGATGGAATGATTGGGAAATATAACAAACAATATACTTGATACATAAGGATTAAGAGTACAATATAAATTAATTGAAAAGTGTCTTCCTTCTGTTGTGAGGCCCATCTGTGTTGACTTCCTTCTGTCTGGTCTTGGTGTATCAGGTTTTGCCTGCCCTCATATTTTTCCATCGCATTCATGTACTCCAACTTGTAAGCGATTCACTGATTTGTGTGTCACCTTGTAGATCCCTCATCTCACCTGTGCCCTCTAGCTCTCGCAGTCAATTATGTGTTGAATGTGTGGTAGGCTCAGGAACAGAAGAACAATAGAAAGGTAGATAATTTATTAAATAATTATAGATAAAAAAGGTTGATGTAGTAGTAGTATAATTATATTAAGTGTGGATATATAGTGGTGAGGATGCCCGCAGAAGGGATATACATATATAAACCTATAAATACATACATAAGTGTAAATTAAAATGTCCACATATATATACTCATACGTACATATCTACACACCTACATATCTACACACCTACATATGTGCACATCTACATGTGTGCACACTGTAGCGTTCGTGATTTGTCACACCCACTTGCTACATAACCGATGGGCCAACTGTAGTGTGAGTCCGTTACATCATCAGTCGACGCATCCTCCCACTGAATCCACAAGCATCGACCACCGATCACCACGTTCAAGGCACAGGCGACACAGAAACTGTGGCCAAGCTAGAGCAATCCACCGAGTCTATCGCCACATGGGCACCTGTGTGTTAATTTACCCACGGACAACAATAGGTCAAATTTAGTAGAATGTAACCACACGAAGCACCACATTTTTAAGTCGCGAGGTATACCGCTGTCATTTTCAGATCCAACTCCGCACGGGGAAAATGGACCTCCTGCACCGCAGGAGAATGACCCCGTGTGCAGTCCCCACCCCTACATACATACATTACCCCACCCCTACATACATACATTACCCCACCCCTACATACATACATTACCCCATCCCTACATACATACATTACCCCATCCATCGCAGGAAAGACGAATCTTACGCATCGTCGGACTGCGCACCAAACAACGTGTCAAGACCTGCTATGTCTCCAACAGCCCACCAAGAACGCTTAGAGATGGTCGCACATGTCAGCAGGGCATTTCTGCTCGCTCCGGCACATGGCTAGAGAGTACACGTCTGTCCTACAGGGAGACCACTCTCTTCGTGTATTGAGCAAAGAGATGAATGGTATTGCCTTCCGTAAATCAGAGCCAGGAGCTGCCATAAAATGGGACATCCACCTCCGTGAGGCTTGTGCAAATTCATCAATTGCCCACAAAACTCATAACCCAGCATCAAGGTCTCTTTTGGGTAAAAAAAAAAACAAAAAAAAACAAAACAAAAAAACAAAAAAAACGACAGCTGTACACACAGTTATTTTGGTATGGAAGACTGTGTGGTCATAGAATTTCAGAAAGGATGAGCCCTTAGCACGCTCCAGGATGTCTGAGACGCCCAGCTCGTCAAGTTATCAACAAGAAAAAATTTGATATTTTGTTTCTCTAAGTACGGTGACCCTAGCAATAGTCATTTTTATACTGCTGGATTCGTCACGTCCATCTACACACGATTTTTGCCGGTAAAAGCACCACATGCTAGATCACAAATGGCTTTTGACCGATTTATTATTTTTTCCACCGATTGGGCCAGGCCGACTTTTTGGGGGAAAAGGTGAAGTAGGTTGTTGGGAAAGACCTTTATCTTGTACATCCGCCCATTTTACTTGTTTAGGTGACAGAACTACGCTTGAATTGGAGACCAACAGTTGTGTCGATATTGTAAACACAGTATCGATTCTTTGTTATGGTTTCCATGGTTTTCCATCGGAGCGCCTAGGCCTTATCCGGGAAGGTCCAAATATTTAAATTTTTCCGAAAAATTCACATTCATCTTCTTGTATCTCAGAAACCAACAAGCACACAACAACAACACCGACACCAACAAGTTCTTCATTCAATTGTGTCTATAAACACAAGAAAATCATACTTATTGACCACCAAATAGAACAGTTATAATTTTTGAAATTTGCAAAATTAACAAATGTGAGAAATTTTCAAAAACTCAATGCAGTGTGCTAAAGGCGCTTTTTCTATTACTTTCTCTCTTTTTTAATTGTTTGGTAAGATTTTTGGTTGTCTTCTGTTTTGTATTTCCTGTATTTCTTTAGAGCTTTTTGTCTTTTTTTAATTTGGTTAGTGCATTCCTCATTCCACCAGGGTACAGGCGTTTTTGTGTATCTCTCTTCCATGAAGTTCTTTAAGTACTGGTAGGCTTTGCCTGTTATTCCTATCTTCTGTATTTTATAAAGTGCCCCTTCCCTCCAACATTCGTCATATGCTCTTGCTACGTCTAAGAAAATTGCAGCAGTTTTTTCTCCTTTTTGGAATCCTGCTTTTACTTCGTGTTCTAGTTTTAGTAGCTGGTCTACTGTACGTTTTCCTTTCCTAAATCCTGTTTGGGTGGGGCTGTATAGATTGTTTTGTTCTAAGTGATATTTAATACGATTATTGATTATTGTTTCTAAGATTTTCCCTATTTGAGAGGTTAGAGATATCGGTATGTATGAGCTAGCATCATGGGCTTCTTTGTTTGGCTTCAGGACAGGAACAATCACCGCCATTTTCCATGCTTTTGGGATATTTCCCGTGTTCCAAATTAAATTAAAAAGTTGAACCATTAGAGTTAGGGTAGTTATCGGAATGTTCTTTAGGATTTCGTAGCTTAGGATGTCTTGTCCTGCTGTAGTATTTGTTTTGGATTTTATTGCCTGTATTGTCTCTTCTATTGTTAATTGTGCGTTTAGGTTTGTTTGCGTGTCTGGGGAAGCCCCTTGACCTGCCTTTAACTGTACCATTAGGTTTTCTCTTCTTTGTATTTCGTCATTTTTAAGTGAGCTATTAGCGCTGACTTTATAGAATTGTGCGGCCAGTATATTTGCCTTTTGTTTATCAGTTTCTCCTAGTTCCGGAATTCTGATTGCTGGGAAGGTGCTTTTGATATTGCCGTCTGTTATGGATTTTAATTTGTTCCATACCTCTGTTATTTTGGATGAAGGATTTAGGGTTTGGCAGAATGTCCTCCACTGTTTTCTTTTTGCTTTTTCTATTACTTTCTCTGTTTCTTTTTTAATTGTTTGGTAAGATTTTTGGTTGTCTTCTGTTTTGTATTTCCTGTATTTCTTTAGAGCTTTTTGTCTTTTTTAAATTTGGTTAGTGCATTCCTCATTCCACCAGGGTACAGGTGTTTTGTTGTTTTTACGGTTACCGTAATGGTTTTCTTTTCCCGTGGATTGTATTACGTTAGCTGGCATGTTTTTGTTAGGAATGTGCTTTATAGCTATCTGCAGGATGTTGGTTGTTAGGTTATGGTTGAATACGTCTACGTTATCTGAGATTAAGTCTTCTCTTTTGAGTCTGAGCAGATCTTCTTGGAATCCGTTCCAGTCTGCCTTATGGTAGTTGAAATAGGGTCTGATTGATCCAGTGTTTCGTATGCATTTTTCTTTTAAATAAATTGCTATGGGCAGGTGGTCCGATCCTGCATTATCCAGAACTTCCCATTTGATGGTTGCTAAGTTTGGCGTCATTATTGTGATGTCTATAGCCGTGTCTAATCCATTTGGATTTTTATTTATTCTGGTCATTGACCCATCGTTTATTATTATTAGATTGTTTTCTTCGCAGAAGGTCATTATTTGTTTCCCTGCCGTGTCTATCGCGCTTCCTCCCCATGCTGGATGATGTGCGTTGAAATCCCCTACTATGATTGTTCTATTGTTTATTTGTGCTTTGATTGTTTCCATGTCATTTGTGGTGAATTTTCCTCTTGGGTTGTATATGTTTATTATTGTGATGCTCGCTGGACTACTGTCTATTTTAATGGATAGGCCTTCTAGGTTTTCGGTATAATGGATCCCAGTCCATTATTTTGTATTCTTCATTTACTATAAAGGCTACTCCTCCTTTCGCTCCTGTCTCTCTATCGTTCCTAACTATATTGTATTTTGGAATATTGAGTCTTTTGGTTGGGTTGAGCATGGTTTCTTGAATCGCATATATTATTGTTTCTTTTCCCAGATTGGCCAGTCCTAGGTATGGCTTAAAGTTTTTGTGTAGGCCTCTGCAGTTCCATTGTATTATTTTCATTTTGTGTTTTTTTTCACTTTGCTTGTGCTACGTGGAATTGTTAGTCTTTCTTGAGGTTCAGTGGTTCAAAACGGTCCAATTCTATAAAAGTATTGTTCTGATTTGGGAGATTTCTTTTTATTTTTTAAAAAATTTTTTATTATCTATCTATTAGATTATGCTTGCAAGGTTCTGACCTTGGCTGTTTTCCACTTTCCAACAAAGTTTTGATTCATCAATATTTATAAAATAGCATAAATCATATTACCTTGATTCTGCATGGGCGATGTTTTACAAACCGATACTTTACCCTGTTGCTTGTGCTTCCTGTTTTACAGCATTTCCGAATATCCTCTTCACATCTTTGTCTCGCGCGCCTGGCTCTGAGTAGATGGATAGACCTGGGGGTCCTACTTTTGTTTGATGTTGACCGAATAATACGACTGCACTAAGCCGTTGAAATGGAGCATGGTAGCAACAAAAGACAGTCGTCCATGGATCGCATCATCTGCAATCACCAGGAAGAAAGAATTCAAGACAATTCCTTCAGCTGGAAAGGTCAAGATCACTGTCTTTTGGGACATTGAAGGTGTGATTCTTGTGGATGTGATGCCAAGAGGAGAGACAATCAATTCGCAAGTTGACATTTAAGACATTAAAAACAAAATCGACGTTTCGGCAGAGTTTGGCCGCACAAGAATCCAGCAGACCTGCTTCTCTTTCACGACAGTGCGCGCCCTCACACGGAGTCTGGGAACAAGGGAAGCAACCACCAAATTGGGTTGGACTGTACCAACACAAAAAATATAAATGCTTGAAATGACATTTAATTAGTTAATATCAACCGTTCTAACAGAAAGTCTAGCCTTGTACTACAATGCTGATGTTAATATAATGAATTGGACATATGTTTATTAAGATAGTGGTCATTCAAAAGTTTACAGAACTCATGTTGATATCATTTTTAAGAAACTCGTTATTTTTTCAAACGTTTACAAAACTGATGTTCAAACGCTGGATACGTTATTGTACCTTTCCCCAGTTGGTTTATAAAGAGCAGCTATAGATGGCGCCTAACTGGCTGTGGGTCTACTTAGCTCTAGTGTTTGAGTCTATTAAGAAGGATTCGCAGATCAGTTTAAAAAAACTGGTTGTATACAGACTCTGTAGAGTCTTCTAAGCCAGTTTAAAGACGTTAAGTAAAGTACTATCAGCTGGATAGTCCAGATTTGGCACCCTTCTGATTGTCACCTGTTTGGTCCACTCAAAGATGCACTCTGTGGTACAAGGTTTAAAGATGACGAAGAAGTGATTCATGCAGCCAAGAAAAGGCTACATGATCAAGGCAAAATCTGGTACGGGCTAGGAATATATGCACTTGTTTGGGGTGAGGTAGAGCCGTACGGGCAAGGAATACATGCACTTGTTTGGGGTGAGGTAGAGCTGTACGGGCTAGGAATACATGCACTTGTTTGGGGTGAGGTAGAGCTGTACGGGCTAGGAATACATGCACTTGTTTGGGGTGAGGTAGAGCTGTACGGGCTAGGAATACATGCACTTGTTTGGGGTGAGGTAGAGCTGTACGGGCTAGGAATACATGCACTTGTTTGGGTTGAGGTAGAGCTGTACGGGCTAGGAATACATGCACTTGTTTGGGGTGAGGTAGAGCCGTATGGGCTAGGAATACATGCACTTGTTTGGGGTGAGGTAGAGCTGTACGGGCTAGGAATACACGCACTTGTTTGGGGTGAGGTAGAGCTGTACAGGCTAGGAATACATGCACTTGTTTGGGGTGAGGTAGAGCCGTATGGGCTAAGAATACATGCACTTGTTTGGGGTGAGGTAGAGCCGTACGGGCTAGGAATACATGTACTTGTTTGGGGTGAGGTAGAGCAGTACGGGCTAGGAATACATGCACTTGTTTAGGGTGAGGTAGAGCTGTACGGGCTAAGAATACATGCACTTGTTTGGGGTGAGGTAGAGCTATACGGGCTAGGAATACATGCACTTGTTTGGATGAGGTAGAGCCGTACGGGCTAGGAATTCATGCACTTGTTTGGATGAGGTAGAGCCGTACGGGCTAGGAATACATGCACTTGTTTGGGGTGAGGTAGAGCCGTTCGGGCTAGGAATACATGCACTTGTTTGGGGTGAGGTAGAGCTGTACGGGCTAGGAATACATGCACTTGTTTGGATGAGGTAGAGCCGTACGGGCTAGGAATACATGCACTTGTTTGGGGTGAGGTAGAGCCGTACGGGCTAGGAATACATGCACTTGTTTGGGGTGAGGTAGAGCTGTACGGGCTAGGAATACATGCACTTGTTTGGATGAGGTAGAGCCGTACGGGCTAGGAATACATGCACTTGTTTGGGGTGAGGTAGAGCCGTTCGGGCTAGGAATACATGCACTTGTTTGGGGTGAGGTAGAGCCGTACGGGCTAGGAATACATGCACTTGTTTGGATGAGGTAGAGCCGTACGGGCTAGGAATACATGCACTTGTTTGGGGTGAGGTAGAGCCGTACGGGCTAGGAATACATGCACTTGTTTGGGGTGAGGTAGAGCTGTACGGGCTAGGAATACATGCACTTGTTTGGATGAGGTAGAGCCGTACGGGCTAGGAATACATGCACTTGTTTGGGGTGAGGTAGAGCCGTTCGGGCTAGGAATACATGCACTTGTTTGGGGTGAGGTAGAGCCGTACGGGCTAGGAATACATGCACTTGTTTCGCGCTAGCATAAAGCTGTACATAATTGATGGGGATTATGTTGAATAACACAAATGTCTACATGACATATCCATGGAGATTGTGTAGAAATGTCGGGCATTTTAAATAAACAGCTCCAGATAAAAACGATGGGGTTCCATTACTTTCTGAACACCGCTGGTATAATCAGGAAGAGGGAATATTGTCATGGTAATCCTTAGGCTGTCATAAATATGTTGGAGGACCCCCGGCCTTGGAGATAGAAGTTGTGATGAGATGTTTGTTTACAGTAGCTTCTCAGATGCAGTCGTTGTGGATGATGTGTTAGATATCTCATTGTATAAGGGGTCAGCTTTGAGGTCGACCTATACCCAAATGGTCTGCCAGAGTCCTTGTGTATGACAAAGACAAGAATAGAACCACTGCCTCACAGAGAGCACGCCGCAAAGGGCGATCTGTGACATGCAAATCACCGGCATGGTTAGGCGGTTTGTTAAAAGCAGCATAGAATAGATGCCTTCTAACAGGCTGTGGGTCTACTTTGCTCAAGTATTTAAGTCTATTAAGATCGACTCGCACATCATCTAACCCCCCCCCCCCCCCCCCCCGGGCTCCATCATTCCAAGAAACTGGTTGTATACAGACTCCGCAGAGCCTTCTAAGCCAGTATAAAGACGTTAATTTAAGTTGTACAAGGTACTGCTTTTGTCATTGAAGTAGTAGGGATCTCATTGAGAGATATCTTAACTTTCTGAGTCATAAAGCAGATACTACATGTGATAATACAGTCAAATAGGACTTCATGTGATCAAGATGCTGAGCAGCGCATGAGCTGCAGTGATCAGCGACCCATAGCTGACTGCTAGCGTCAGGGCCAGCGAACCAGAGCTGCCAAGACCCTTCTACACCTCCAAGCAGTAATCCTGGATAACAGGCTGCAGCAAGACAGACTAGCTAAGGAGAAGGGACCGAAGAGGGAATGCTAACCCGGTACTAAAAAAATACTTGCTGAAGTCGGATGTGTTGGACCGAATGGTGCAAATATCGCAGTCAAGCTGTAAACTACGACACAACGCATTCCGTTCTCTGTACTACATTCTGCTACTTAAGCCCTTTCAGGGTTTGGTAGCGGGAGATTAAGAACGAACGAACCCAAGCCAAGCCAAACCAACCCAACCCAAGCCAAGCCAAGCCAAACCAACCCAACCCAAGCCAAGCCAAGCCAAACCAACCCAAGCCAAGCCATATGGACCTCATTGTAAGACATTTCATCTTATTGTTGGCCCCAAAACAGAAATTGCCATTGAGAAGAAAGTGCTGTAAGCCTCCTTTTGTAAGGTCTTACCTTACAATTAGTCGAGTAGTAAATTAAGCACTTATTCCAGAACCCTGTACATGGAGCCAGGACCGTTCCAAAATAATCTTAGAGGTTCGAGGGTTAACGAAGAAAAGAGAGCAGTCGGAAACAGAGCAGCAAATCCACACTGTACAGAAACAGAAGAGACAGTACCCTAGCATCTCCTGGACACACGTGTACACAAATGGAGGCATTTGAATCTCAGTAGAAATACGCTAAGTTAAGTATGTGCTTGACGACATAACTGAGTCATCCCCATATGCCATGTACTTAGGGCGAACACGAGCAGAAGAGATGTGTTCGTGTGGAAACTAGGTCCGTATGCCGTTCAGGACACAATCGTAATGTGTGCGTCTATGGGAATCAGCTGCATGGCCAAATCTGACTCGTTCTAAGCGTTTTCCTAGATCAGAGAAAGGGTACACACCCAATGTTTATTGCTGTGGTTTCTGCTTGGTGGTTATTACAGCATTCTCTACGTGGTTCATGTAGTTCGAATATATAACCGGGATCAAGATGCTGAGCAGCGCATGAGCTGCAGTGGTCAGCGACCCATAGCTGACTGCTAGCGTCAGGGCCAGCGAACCAGAGCTGCCAAGACCCTTCTACACCTCCACGTGGTGATCCTGGATAACAGGCTGCAGCAGGGCAGACTGGCTAAGGAGAAGGGATCAAAGAGGGAAGGCAACCCGATACTTAAAAATGCCTGATGAAGTCGGATGTGTAGGGCCAAAAGGTGCAAATATCGCAGTCAAGCTGTAAACTACTACACAATACATTCCGATCTCTGAACAACATCCTGCTACGTGCAAAGCTCTTTTCAGGGCTTGGTAGCGGGAGATTGAGAGCAAACGCAGAAGTAGGCCCACACCTTAGGTCGATAGGTTCTTTGTTGTCCCACACTTTAGGTCTATAGGTTCTATGTCGGCATCAATTTCACAGGCGGCTGTTGGCGTGGTTCTTCTCTTCCCCCTAATAACCTGAGAGCTTGATTTTGGAATGTGGTTCTATCTCTTTTTGGTTGTTTTGCTCATTGTGGTTTGCAGTGGGGGGGGGGGGGGGGGGTGTGCAGTCCATAACTGATCGGACATTACCCAGGTAAAGCTGCCTTAGATTCCCTTTTTCTGCTCCTCAGGTGGTGCTTGCATAATCATAATGTGTGACCAAATTCAGACGTTTGCTGGCCTTGGCTTTCATTTTGTGTGCAAAAGGGTTGAGCAACAGTTGTCCGTCAGGCTCAACTCCCAAAAAGGTTGAGCAACAGTTGTCTGTCAGGCTCAACTCCCAAAAGGGTTGAGCAACAGTTGTCTGTCAGGCTCAACTCTCAAAATGGTTGATCAACAGTTGTCTGTCAAGCTCAACTTTCAAAATGGTTGATCAACAGTTGTCTGTCATGCTCAACTCCCAAAAGGGTTGATCAACAGTTGTCTGTCAAGCTCAACTCCCAAAAGGGTTGATCAACAGTTGTCTGCCAGGCTCAACTCACAAAACGGTTTAGCAACAGTTGTCTGTCAGACTCAACTCCCAAAAGGGTTGATCAACAGTTGTCTGTCAAGCTCAACGCCCAAAAGCGTTGATCAACAGTTGTCTGTCAAGCTCGACTCCTAAGTACTTCTTCTTCATCTTCTTCGTACGCTGTCAGATGTCAACCTGTATTAGTTCGAAGAAAGTAGCCGTCATCCTGAGGCTGTCGACACTGCCATAGAGCTTGTCTAGTGTTGCCACTGGTGATGGCCACATGTGCTTTCTCTGGTCCTCGTATGTCGGGCAGTTTTGCAGCAAATGTTCAGCGGTCCTTTTCCCGGTACCACAAGTGTATTCGTCAGTGCCACCTATCTTCAGTTTATTGAATAAGTGGTACAAAAACGATGCCTATTACCAGTTGAATAGAAGAGAGCAGGTCGTTGTCTTCAGACTTCGCACTGGCCACAATAGACTGAGGTACCACCTATTCAACAAATTAAAGATAGGTGGTACCGACGAATGCCCGTGGGGTACCGGTAAAATGACCGCTGAACATCTGCTGCAGAACTGCCCGACATACGAGGATCAGAGAGAGCAGATGTGGCCATCACCAGTGGAACTGCAAAACAAGCTCTATGGCAGTGTCGACAGCCTCAGGATGACCGCCGCTTTTTTCGAAAAAAATAATGGTTACTGTCTGACTGCGTACGAAGAAGAAGAAGAAGAAGAATAAGTGGTACCTCAGTCTGTTGTGGCCTGTGCGGAGTCTGAAGACCGCGACCTGCTCTCTTCTGTTCAACTGGTAATAGGCATCATTTTTTGTGTAGCCAGTATGTTCTGTTTCCCATTTGGCCATGTATGTGGCCCTAAAAAGCCGTTTGGACTCTTCGTAGGTCCCACTAGAATCTGGTTGTGGTAGTCTTGCACCTTCTTTTGCCAGTCTGTCTGCCTCCTCGTTCCCTTAGATGTTACAGTGGGATTTGAACCCACTGTACCACTACTCTTTTTGGTGCGGACTGCTGGCATAGTTGACAGGACTCCTAAGTACGACGGACCTTTATCTCTGGTCAGTAACTGTCCATCAGTTTGAGTTGGTACGGTTTCTTGTTTTCTTGTATGCTTCTGTGGAAGACTGTGAATACAGTTTTATGTGTGTTTATTTGCAGCTTCCACAGCCTGCAGTACACAGCTATTTCTCCAGGGATCTGTTAAACTTTGCTTGGGCCAGTCTCTTGTATTTTTCTGTTGTCCAGATGAGTAAGTCATCTGTACACAATGTCTTGTGGACCTTAAAGATGGGAGGGGGGTTCATTTATGTAGATGAGGAAGAGGGTGCAGCAGATCCTTGAGGTAATCCCTCCTCTAGTGGTTTTTTAGTTGATGTGGCGCCATCTATTGTTGTTTGAATTCTTCTATTTTTTAAGAAAGCTCTAATTAAATAGAACATTTTCCCGTGTTTGCCCATTGTTGGCAATTTATTAACAAGTCCTTGCCTTTATATTTTGTTGCATGCTTACTGTAAGTCGATGAATACTGCTGTAGTGGGTTTGCCCTTTTGGAAAGCGTCTAGAGTTTTCTGCACAAAATAAACAAGTTGGTCATCAATTCTGCAGTCATCTCCGAAGCCTGCCAGGCTATTATCAGTTACGTTGTTGGTTTCCAGCCACTAGTATAGTCTGTGGTTCACCATTCTCTCAGCAAGCTTACCAATTGTTGATGTCAGAGACTGGTCTGTGGTTCACCATTCTCTCAGAAAGCTTACCAATTGTTGATGTCAGAGACTGGTCTGTGGTTCACCATTCTCTCAGAAAGCTTACCAATTGTTGATGTCAGAGACTGGTCTGTGGTTCTCCCTTCTCTGAGCAAGCTTACCAATTGTTGATATCAGAGACTGGTCTGTGGTTCACCCTTCTCTGAGCAAGCTTACCAATTGTCGATATTAGTGAGACTGGTCTGTAATTTCTTAGGTCATCGGCAAGTTTATTTTTTTCTTTCAAAATTGGCTTGATGTTGGCAGTATGCCATGCTTTTTTTAAACATCATTGTCCAGTTCTTCACTGTTGTCTTCGACACACTTTTATCCCCATCCACTGCCTGCATTCTGTGATGAATGTCAACTGGTCGTCATCCTTCAGCTATTAGAAACCGAATCACCGCTCGCTGACCAACTCTGCACAGATTTTATATCATACCCGCCATGTTTTCAACGGTCTGCTGAGGAAACTATGAGTCGGAGGATAATCAAATTTTGCAAACTTCACGGTTGGTACATGCTGTTTGCATCAGAAGTGTCGATATCATGGAAATCGTATGTATGTTCACTTGTTGCAGTTTGGTCCGGTTTAATTTGAACACGCCTTGTATATACTCTATGTATTGCCCATCGATTACAAACACTTCAGTAACATAGGCTGACGCGAGCGACACGTTACAGATAGGGTTACACGTTGACATTTTGAGTGTCGCTTTCTTTATCTTATAACACATCTTCTCTACGAAACGTGAGTACACACAGAGAGATGTACACACAGAGAGATGTAAACAGAGAACTGTACACACAGAAAACTACACAGAGAACTGTACACACAGAAAACTACACAGAGAACTGTACACACAGACAAATTTAAACAGAGAACTGTACATTTCATTAAGAGAAATACTTCATTTATTACACACCCCTCTCGAGATTTCTTGAGGGCAATCATCGTGAAAAATAACTCGCAACCGTATTTCAGAAGGTACAGGGTGGGTGGCTGCGGTACGAGTGGATAGCAGCTGTTGAGACCTCTAACCTCCAGAGGTTGACATGGATCTACTGTCCTGATCATGCTGGGATTCAGAGCAACAAAAGAGCTGACATCATGGCTTCACAAGCTCCCATCATGGGCCCGTCAGTGATGGATAGAAGTGGCATTTTGAAATCAACCAACGACCATTTGTAAGACGAGGACACTGACACATGTGAATCAGCAATCCACAGGCTGCAAAGTTTAGACATCAAACGAGGTGTGGCGCATGAGAAGATGGAGCATGAGCGTGTACAACCAGCGAGCTACAGGGACCATCAGCATCCTTACCCTGCACCATTTCCCTAGAGAGACTGAGCACCTATGGGTATCACCGGAGTGCAGTGACGTCGGTTCGTAGAAACATAAACATCAAAGGTATGGTGTAACCTCCGGTGGAGGGGGGAGGAAGAAGTCGGCTTCAGTCCAAGCAGGAAGGAATTGGAACACTGAAAACCTGGGCTGAATTCTGTTGTGCAGTCAAGCGGAACGTTCAACTCTATCCTGGACTGTTTTCTCACGGTATAAGCCAGGCACAGCTGCAGCAAGATGCAGCATAACAACAGGATAACCGAACGAAAGTACATGAATTCTACAGAATAAAATCCTTGATACCACCTGATGAAGGAGTCGGGAATTGTAATCCGAACAGGAACTAGCAAATAGCAGAAAACGACACAAACACTGGAGCGAGTCGAGAGCTCAGTCAGTCAGACGTGGCCATCTTACTTCAATAATTACTTACTGAATATATATTAGAAGCTTTTCTTAAACAGATGATTGAATTCAAGCTTCATATATTTACCGCATTGCATTAATACAGAAAGAGGGGAGAGAGAGAGAGAGAGAGAGAGAGAGAGAGAGAGAGAGAGAGAGAAAGAGTTGAACAGACATATAGATATACATCTGGATGGATGGATGGATAGATAGATAGATAGATAGATAGATAGATAGATAGATAGATAGATAGATGGATGGATGGATGGATGGATGGATGGATGGATGGATGGATGGATGGATGGATGGATGGATGGATGGATGGATGGATGGATGGATGGATGGATGGATGGATGGATGGATGGATGGATGGATGGATGGATGGATGGATGGATGGATGGATGGATGGATGGATGGATGGATGGATGGATGGATGGATGGATGGATGGATGGATGGATGGATGGATGGATGGATGGATGGATGGATGGATGGATGGATGGATGGATGGATGGATGGATGGATGGATGGATGGATGGATGGATGGATGGATGGATGGATGGATGGATGGATGGATGGATGGATGGATGGATGGATGGATGGATGGATGGATGGATGGATGGATGGATGGATGGATGGATGGATGGATGGATGGATGGATGGATGGATGGATGGATGGATGGATGGATGGATGGATGGATGGATGGATGGATGGATGGATGGATGGATGGATGGATGGATGGATGGATGGATGGATGGATGGATGGATGGATGGATGGATGGATGGATGGATGGATGGATGGATGGATGGATGGATGGATGGATGGATGGATGGATGGATGGATGGATGGATGGATGGATGGATGGATGGATGGATGGATGGATGGATGGATGGATGGATGGATGGATGGATGGATGGATGGATGGATGGATGGATGGATGGATGGATGGATGGATGGATGGATGGATGGATGGATGGATGGATGGATGGATGGATGGATGGATGGATGGATGGATGGATGGATGGATGGATGGATGGATGGATGGATGGATGGATGGATGGATGGATGGATGGATGGATGGATGGATGGATGGATGGATGGATGGATGGATGGATGGATGGATGGATGGATGGATGGATGGATGGATGGATGGATGGATGGATGGATGGATGGATGGATGGATGGATGGATGGATGGATGGATGGATGGATGGATGGATGGATGGATGGATGGATGGATGGATGGATGGATGGATGGATGGATGGATGGATGGATGGATGGATGGATGGATGGATGGATGGATGGATGGATGGATGGATGGATGGATGGATGGATGGATGGATGGATGGATGGATGGATGGATGGATGGATGGATGGATGGATGGATGGATGGATGGATGGATGGATGGATGGATGGATGGATGGATGGATGGATGGATGGATGGATGGATGGATGGATGGATGGATGGATGGATGGATGGATGGATGGATGGATGGATGGATGGATGGATGGATGGATGGATGGATGGATGGATGGATGGATGGATGGATGGATGGATGGATGGATGGATGGATGGATGGATGGATGGATGGATGGATGGATGGATGGATGGATGGATGGATGGATGGATGGATGGATGGATGGATGGATGGATGGATGGATGGATGGATGGATGGATGGATGGATGGATGGATGGATGGATGGATGGATGGATGGATGGATGGATGGATGGATGGATGGATGGATGGATGGATGGATGGATGGATGGATGGATGGATGGATGGATGGATGGATGGATGGATGGATGGATGGATGGATGGATGGATGGATGGATGGATGGATTGATAGGATAGATAGATGTTGATAGATAGATAGATAGATAGATAGATAGATAGATAGATAGATAGATAGATAGATAGATAGATAGATAGATAGATAGATAGATAGATAGATAGATAGATAGATAGATAGATAGATAGATAGATAGATAGATAGATAGATAGATAGATAGATAGATAGATAGATAGATAGATAGATAGATAGATAGATAGATAGATAGATAGATAGATAGATAGATAGATAGATAGATAGATAGATAGATAGATAGATAGATAGATAGATAGATAGATAGATAGATAGATAGATAGATAGATAGATAGATAGATAGATAGATAGATAGATAGATAGATAGATAGATAGATAGATAGATAGATAGATAGATAGATAGATAGATAGATAGATAGATAGATAGATAGATAGATAGATAGATAGATAGATAGATAGATAGATAGATAGATAGATAGATAGATAGATAGATAGATAGATAGATAGATAGATAGATAGATAGATAGATAGATAGATAGATAGATAGATAGATAGATAGATAGATAGATAGATAGATAGATAGATAGATAGATAGATAGATAGATAGATAGATAGATAGATAGATAGATAGATAGATAGATAGATAGATAGATAGATAGATAGATAGATAGATAGATAGATAGATAGATAGATAGATAGATAGATAGATAGATAGATAGATAGATAGATAGATAGATAGATAGATAGATAGATAGATAGATAGATAGATAGATAGATAGATAGATAGATAGATAGATAGATAGATAGATAGATAGATAGATAGATAGATAGATAGATAGATAGATAGATAGATAGATAGATAGATAGATAGATAGATAGATAGATAGATAGATAGATAGATAGATAGATAGATAGATAGATAGATAGATAGATAGATAGATAGATAGATAGATAGATAGATAAGATAGATAGATAGATAGATAGATAGATAGATAGATAGATAGATAGATAGATAGATAGATAGATAGATAGATAGATAGATAGATAGATAGATAGATAGATAGATAGATAGATAGATAGATAGATAGATAGATAGATAGATAGATAGATAGATAGATAGATAGATAGATAGATAGATAGATAGATAGATAGATAGATAGATAGATAGATAGATAGATAGATAGATAGATAGATAGATAGATAGATAGATAGATAGATAGATAGATAGATAGATAGATAGATAGATAGATAGATAGATAGATAGATAGATAGATAGATAGATAGATAGATAGATAGATAGATAGACAGACAGACATATAGGCAGGCAGACAAACAGATGGACGGATGGACGGACAGACAGACAAACAGACAGATAGGCAGGCAGACAAACAGACAGACAGACAGATAGATTATACAGACAGTCAGACAGACATTTAGATAAACATGTGGATAATTACTAAATTAGATAGATAAAAAGATAGATAGATAGACAGACAGGCAGACAGATAGATCTTTAACACCAACACATTATTTAATCTAACATTTTGTTTTTTCTGAAATGAAATTACCTTTCCTGCTCATCCAGATAATAGACTACAGATGGCCATGGTGTTACAACGAAAACCGCGCAGAACATGTTCTCTGAAGTATCAAAGATGGCGCTTTTTAATTTGTCGACTAGGAATTCCAAAAACTTGACAAAGCCTCCAGCTATTTCAAGGACGTTCTTAACTGCGGAGAAACCTGCACGCAGACCCGATTCAACTATTCTACCCAGTACATTTACAGGATTGGCAAGGATGGAGACAACTACAGCTAACATACCATTGACAAGATCATTGACTAGACCGTTGACAAGACCGTTGACAAGACCGTTGACAAGACCATTGACAAGACCATTGACTAGACCGTTGACAAGATCATTGACTAGACCGTTGACAAGACCGTTGACAAGATCATTGACTAGACCGTTGACTAGACCGTTGACAAGATCATTGACTAGACCGTTGACAAGATCATTGACTAGACCGTTGACTAGACCGTTGACAAGATCATTGACTAGACCGTTGACAAGACCGTTGACAAGATCATTGACTAGACCGTTGACAAGATCATTGACTAGACCGTTGACTAGACCGTTGACAAGATCATTGACTAGACCGTTGACAAGATCATTGACTAGACCGTTGACAAGATCATTGACTAGACCGTTGACAAGACCATTGACTAGACCGTTGACAAGATCATTGACTAGACCGTTGACTAGACCCAATGCACCACCAAGGATTATTACTTTGTCCATGATCTCCTTCGATTGATCACGGCTTCGCAGCTTCAGTAAAGACGAAAATGACAGCAACCAAAATAAATGCAATATTTAGAGAATGCATCTGTCACGGAAAGCAGCAAAGATGGCTCTGGGTCTACATTAAACAAAGCATGCCAACATCAGGGGTTTGTCTCGTTACAGAGTTACCGGCACCATTGTTTGCAGCTGTGGCATGACCTCTCTACATGATCCTTTCCATGGGATGACCTCTCTACATAATTCCTCCCGTGGGATGACCTCTCTACATAATTCCTTCCGTGTGATGGCCTCCCTACATGATCCCTCCCGTGGGATGACTCTTCCCGTGGGATGACCTCTCTTTATGATCCCTCCCGTGGGATGACTCTTCCCGTGGGATGACCTCTCTACATGATCCCTCCCGTGGGATGACCTCTCTACATGATCCCTCCCGTGGGATGACTCTTCCCGTGGGATAACCTCCCTACATGATCCCTCCCGTGGGATGACACTTCCCGTGGGATGACCTCTCTACATGATCCTTCCCGTGGGATGACTCTTCCCGTGGGATGACCTCTCTACTTGATCCCTCCCGTGGGATGACTCTTCCCGTGGGATGACCTCTCTACATGATCCCTCCCGTGCGATGACCTCTCTACATGATCCCTCCCGTGGGATGACCTTACATCATGCCTCCAGTGGGATGACCTCTCTAATCCCTCCCGTGGGTTGACCTCTCTAATCCCTCCCATAGAATGACCTCGCTAGATCTAAGAACAATGATATTTATATGCAGTGATTTTTAAAAAATATTTCTGATATTCAATCTGGACCTTTCTTTACTTAATTTGTAGCTGTGCCCTCTTGGTCTTGTAGGTGGTTGTATTTTGAAGAGAAAAAAAACTTGTTATAGTCTAATTTATCCATTCCTCTGATCATCTTATAAACCTGTATTAAGTCACCACGAATTCTTCTCTCTTCTAGACACAGTAGGTCGGTTTTTCTGAGTCTTTCCTCATAACTGTAATTCTGGAATCCCACTATCAGCTTTGTCGCTCTTTTTTATATTCTTTCCAGCATGTTTATATCTCCTATACGATAAGGACTCCACACCTGTACACAGTACTCCAATCTAGGTCTAACTAAAGCTTTATACAGTTTGACGATCACTTCCTTGCTCCTTTGTTTAATATTTCTTTTTATCATACCTAACATTGTTTTTGCCATTTTCACTGCTACCTTAACTTGCTCACTCACCTTTCCTGTATGATCTATTGTAACCTCTAGGTCCCTTTCCTTATCTATCATTCTAATATTGTTCTCTCCCATTCTGTAATCATGTTCCATATTGGATCTACCCATGGGATGACTGTACATTTATCTACAATGGACTCCATTTGCCAGCTAGCAGACCATTCTCAAATGTTATCTAAATCCGACCTCAATATATCCACTTCTACTTTAGATGAGACACTACTGCAGAGTTTTGTGTCACCCATGAAATTTTGCAATTATGGAGCTTATATTGTCTAAATCGTTTATATATATCAAGAACAAAATTGGTTTCAAATCCATGCCCTGTGGCACTCCACTCTTCACTTCACACCACTCAGAGTACTCCTAATTTATGCTCACCCTCTGCCTTCTACCCGTTAAACAACTTTCAATTCATTTGGCACATTCCCCACCATGTGATTTTAGCTTCCTAAACAATCTTCGATGAGGTACTCTATCAAAGGCCTTTGCAAAATCTAGATAAATAACGTCAACTGGCTCCCCTCCATCCATCATTTTAGTAACCTCCTCCATGAATTCTAATAGATTTGTTAAGCATGATCTCCCTCTAGTAAACCCTTGCTGACTATTTATGCTTACATTAAACCTGTCTAGATGCATTACAATGTTTTCATTGATTATTGACTGTAATAATGATCGAGTTACGGGAGGAACCTGCGCCTGGACATCTCCTACCCTACACAAAATGGAAGTCACTAAATAGACTTCAAACTGGTGTATCACGATGCAGGAAAAACCTGAAAAGATGGGGATACAGGGATTATGAAACATGTGAATGTGCAGTAACACAAGACCAGGACCATCTGATGATCTGCCCAAACCTCCCGGAGACTTGTAGCATGGATGACCTGCTGAGTGCCAGTGAAAGGGCAATCCACGTGACTGAATACTAGAAGAACAAAGTGTGACGTAGTGCCTAGGACACGGAAAGTATGTTGCAACGCTATTCTCACTTATTATTTTTCATGTTCTATCATTGAGAGGGCTTTCTTTGTCTTTCATGATGTAGTAATTTACAGTACATTTAGTGGACAATCTGCAGTCGTTAAAAGAAAAGATTACAAGGATTTATAAACCACAGCCTACTTTAGCTACAGGCCTTCAAACTCATGAGGAAATCCCTTTAAAACATCACATTCCAAGGCCGACTAAATAACGAAACTCACATTGTGCCAAGGTCTATAAGCAATCCATGCCCCACACAGAGAAATCAAACAAACTGATGATATAAAACACAACAAATCACTGTTGAGAGTGATCTTTTCACAGACACCTGTCCGGAAACCAACTGCATATCCATTTTTGATTCCCGAACATGCGACACATGCAAGTTTCGTTATTTAGTCGGCCTAGGAATGTGACGTTTCAAAGGGATTTCCCCGTGAATCAGAAGGCCTGTATCTACAGTATGTAGCATGTCCTTTGCAGAACAACCGCCAACCTATTTGGCTGGTATAAATTTCTTGGCAAGTGTGCAGTACGGTAGGTTGCCATTACTTTCCGTACGTGGAGGAGCAATCAGTTCAGTTCAGCTCAGTTCATCCCGTAACCCATTAGGTCGTTGGGGCACACATGAAGACACTCCCAAAATCCCACGCCATCCCTCTCTGTCTGTCGCCGCCTGTCGTATCTCACCGGGACGAAGGCCTGACCACTCAGTGATGTTGTCCACCCATCTCTCCCTTGGACGTCCTCGCCCTCTCTGTCCCAGTACGGAACCAAAGAGTATCGAGTTGGTAATTCCGTTGGACATGTGCCCACACCAGACCATCTTTCGTCTGTTGATAGCTGTGAACAGATCTTCAAAAAGACCAATTGCGTCTTCAACTCTCTCACATATTTCTACGTTCATGACACGATTTTTATATGTAACATTTAGAAGGAGCAATAGCTCGAGAAAAAAACCCAGTGTCTGCTAAACTGGACACAGTGAAAATCAAAACCGATGCATTGGAATTATGAAAACCGAGCGAGTTTCACCCCTACGAGACGCAGCCTATATATCTACAGTAGGCTGTGTACGAACTCTAAGAAGAATCACAAAGGAATTTTAACAAAATTCACAAAGTCTTTTCAAGAGAACTGCAAAGGCTTTATTTTAATAATAATACTAATAATAATTAGTATAATAAAATACAATATAGTATATGGACGGAATGTATGTTTGTAAGTATTTACACATGCAAGAGTACTCAGAAACAGCATTAGTACACACACATCAGCTTTCAGGACGCAGCTTTCAATTTGTTGACACACAAAAACAGCAAAAGGTGACACGGCACATGCCAGGACTGTTCTATAGTCAAATGCTGCAAGATGGCTATGTGGTGAGGTGGGTGCATGGCGACATTAGAGTGTGGTGAGGTGGGTGCATGGTGACATTAGAGTGTGGTGAGGTGGGTGCATGGCGACATTAGAGTGTGGTGAGGTGGGTGCATGGTGACATTAGAGTGTGGTGAGGTGGGTGCATGGTGACATTATAGTGTGGTGAGGTGGGTGCATGGTGACATTAGAGTGTGGTGAGGTGGGTGCATGGTGACATTAGAGTGTGGTGAGGTGGGTGCATGGCGACATTAGAGTGAGGTGGGTGCATGGTGACATTAGAGTGTGGTGAGGTGGGTGCATGGTGACATTAGAGTGAGGTGGGTGCATGGTGACATTAGAGTGAGGTGGGTGCATGGCGACATTAGAGTGAGGTGGGTGCATGGTGACATTAGAGTGTGGTGAGGTGGGTGCATGGTGACATTAGAGTGAGGTGGGTGCATGGTAACATTAGAGTGAGGTGGGTGCATGGTAACATTAGAGTGTGGTGGGTGCATTGTGATATTAGAGTGTGGTGGGTGCATTGTGATATTACAGTGTCATGAGGTGGGTGCATGGTAACATTAGAGTGTGGTGGGTGCATTGTGATATTAGAGTGTGGTGGGTGCATTGTGATATTAGAGTGTGGTGGGTGCATGGTAACATTAGAGTGTGGTGGGTGCATTGTGATATTACAGTGTCATGAGGTGGGTGCATGGTAACATTAGAGTGTGGTGGGTGCATTGTGATATTACAGTGTCATGAGGTGGGTGCATGGTAACATTAGAGTGTGGTGGGTGCATTGTGATATTACAGTGTCATGAGGTGGGTGCATGGTAACATTAGAGTGTGGTGGGTGCATTGTGATATTAGAGTGTGGTGGGTGCATGGTAACATTAGAGTGTGGTGGGTGCATTGTGATATTACAGTGTCATGAGGTGGGTGCATGGTAACATTAGAGTGTAGTGAGGTGCATGCATGGTGACATTAGAGTGTGATGAGTTGGGTGCATGGCTCTATTAGAGTGTGGTGAGTTGGGTGCATGGCTCTATTAGAGTGTGGTGAGGTAGGTCCATGTCAACATTAAGAGTATGGTGAGAAAAAAACAGCAAGGAAGGGAACAGGTCACTCAAACTTACAAAGACTGACACTCATTATATGAAACATCTCACACAGCATCCCCTGCAGCAGTACTCACTAAAGAACCAGATTGATACTCTATATTTTACAAAAGGATGTACCATTCGTTGGAAAAATGCGATTTAAATATTTATTCTTTCGCACCCTGATTTATGATGACAGCAAAAAACCATTGCTCCGAGACGGAGAACTGGTAAAACTGAATTTATTCCTGAGTTGGACTGAGAACTGGTTTAACTGAAATTATTTCTCAAGTTAGACTGAGAACTAGTTTAAAAAATGAATTATTTTCCATGTAAGAATTTAGACCTAGAACTGGAAAATTGAATTTATTCCCCAGATTAGAATAAGAACTTGAAAAATGTAATTTATTTCCAAAATTAGACTGAGAACAAGTCAAACTGAATTTATTCCCCAAGTTGAACTGAGAATGAATGAAACAATTTATTCCCCAAGTTAGACTGAAAATTAGTCAAACTGAATATATTCCCCAAGTTAGACTGAGAATTGGACCCCTAAATCTGAAATGATATGCAAATATTTAACAAAGAATAGGCTATAAAGTTACTTACATTATATTTCGACTCAGAGAATACATTCCTCCACCCTCTTTCACTTTCCCTTTCACTCAAATTCAGCATTTTCAAAAGTTTTGATATACCACACACAAAATAATAAATTCAATTTTTTTAAAAGTATTTGACATAGAAGGAACAAATAAAGAATTGTACAGTCCTATCTTCTTCTTCGTTCGTCCTCAGATAAAGGTCCTGGGGAGAACGCAAAGATGCAGCAGTAAATGAGCTGACAGCCAGCGACTCATAGCTGGCTGCTTGCATCAGGGTCAGCAAACCAGAGCTGACCAAGACCCTATTCCGCCTACAAGTAACAGCCCTGGAAACAGGCTGCACTAGTCCTGTCTGGCTGAGAGAATAGGGATCACAGTAGGAAGGCAAACGCACATTCCGTCCACCAAAAGGCCAGCTGAAACCGGATAAACAGGCTCGCTGTAAACTATGACACAATGTCCTTTTCAGAACGAAAGGCATTTTGACCTTCATGAGGATCTCAGTATCTGGTACCTTATCCTGCCACTGTATTCTCAACAACATACGGAGGCAGATTGTATGGAAGTGGTTTATTTTTCTAGCATGCCTGCTGTACACAGTTCCCGTCTCACGGGCATACAGAAGGAGAGTGACCACTACGGCATGGTAGACGTTGAGTTTCGTATCAAGGCTAAGACCCCTCCAATCCCAAACACTGTTGTCCAGCACTGGCCTTAGAGATTCGTATACATTAGTCAGCATAGCCCATCATGCACAAGATGGTTGTTGACAGACAGAAGAAGTTCACACAATAAACAGTAAATGAAATAATGCTGTTTAACCGAAAAATAACTACAAATGATGTTTGAGGATGGAGATTGAGGCGGTAACAGAGGTCCCTAACTTTGGTTGGTGACGCAACCAGTGAAACACGCAGTGATACTGTCAGACTCGCAGGGCATGCTCCGTAAGATTGAACGGAGCATGCTAAGAAAGGAGTGGGCCTCTCTTCTGAGCAACTCTAGTGGTTATAAAAGTGGGCCCCAGGCATAAAACAGTTTGACGAGCCCTGGGCTAGGGTTTTATCATCAGCACATTCTCTGCGTAAATGTTTTCGGGGCGCATAGCTTTTCATAAACTAAGGTTATACAGTAAAAAAACATTCAGCATACCTGTCGCCAGTTAATGGCCAAACACGCCCAACTATAGCCAGTAGGGACTCTTTATCCATAACTGGACTGGGCATGCATCACCACATAGAGGCTAAAACTAAAATATAAAAATTGGTTTAAAAAGTCATGATTACAAATTTGTAAAATACAATCTGGCCTAGTTTCTGAGTTAAAGTACGTCTTGTGAGTACGATGATGACTTTACAGAAGTGTTGCCGTAGTCATCCTCATAACGATAGCTACGACGACTGGTGTTCAGCACGGAAGTCTCTGGACTTGTGTGGAACCTTGTGTTTTTAGAATGAAAAAAAGTGCAGAGATAAATTTTAAAACAACAAAAACTGCGTCTTCTTGTACGAGGCGTGTTCAAATTAAACCAGACCAAACTGCAACAAGTGAACATATGTACGATGTGCATGATGACGTCACTTCTGGTATATACAGCATATACCAACCGTCAAGTTTGCAAAATTTCATTATCCTCCGACTCTATAGTTTCCTCAGCAGACCATTGAATACATGGCGGGTGTGATACGGAATCTGTCCAGAGTTGATCAGCTAGCAGTGATTCTGTTTCTAACGAAAGATCAGGCGCATATTGTTGCGTTAACTCCTGTCCTTCTTTAAACATCGTTGTCCAGTTCTTCACTGTTGTCTTCTACACACTTTTGTCACCATACACTACGTGCATTCTGCGATGAATGTCAACTGGTCAACATCCATAAGCTGTTAGAAACCGAATCACTGCTAGCTGATCAACTCTGGACAGATTCCATATCACACCCACCATGTTTTCAACAGTCTGCTGAGGAAACTATGAGTTGGAGGATAATGAAATTTTGCAAACTTGATGGTTGGTATGTGCTGTATACACCAGAAGTGACATTATCATGCACATCGTACATATGTTCACTTGTTGCAGTTTGGTCCCGTTTCATTTGAACACACCTCATACTTTTGTGTCGTACGTTCTTAATTAACCACTTGATGGGGAACTGAGGCGCTAGTCCAGTCAGGCACATAATACTGATCAGGACGTCGCGCCAGGGTCAGATACAATACACTAGCCAGGACCACAATCTCTCTTCCATGTAGCGTTTCCTGGAAACTGGCTGCTTTGAAAGCAGCCGGACTGACAAGATGTGGATCGATGTGATCCCCGTAGTGGTGAGCGCCACACAGATGAAGCCAAGCATAGCACAACCGCCTGGAGGACTGTGGTCCACCTTCATCAGCACACTCGGGATGTGAGGAAAGCTTCTACAACCCACCATTTAACATTCTTTTCAGGGCCCACAACAGAGTCAACTTACTCATTGTGAGCATTCAACAACATCTGATCCGCTTATAAAACTGGCGGCCTGATTAGGACTTCTTGAATTGCCATACACTTGACCTCTCTAATCTCTAAATCCTGGTATTCATTCAGGGACCTACGTCATGCCAGATTGCCAAATGTTGAGTAAACTCAATTTGCTCTTTTGCCTTGGTGTATCATGTTGGGCTCATCTCTGAGACAATCTCTCCACCTCAACCTCGGCCGTTCATGAGCGTGTCGGAAGTTGTAGGCCAACAGGAAGTCACTCTACGTGTCCATCTGTTATATGGCATGCGCATCACATGGCCGGCCCATCTGTATTTTCGTCACAGCGTGACATCTATGATGTCAGTAAAGGAAGTTCGACGTCTGATCTCTGCACTGCGAATTTGGTCTCGAATGGAGATCTTCAATGTTCTTCACGCCATCGCTCATTGGGCAATGGGTAGTCTATCTGCATCAACTTTCCATAGCTTCCACACCTCGCAGCCATATACGATGGCTGGAATAACCACACAGTTGAAGATGTGAGCTCTAGCGTTGAAGTTTCGCATCTGTTGCAGTATGGGTTTAATTCAGTTGAAGCTGAGCCAGCCCGCTGTTATCCTTTGTGATATCTCTCGATTTATTGGAGTTCGTGATCTCTTGGTCCAAGTAGATATTCGAATATACGTTTTTGACGGACAATCTCCAAGATGCTTAATCTCCTTTTGAGCAGAAGGTGTTGAGCATGAACTGGGTTTTCTTTCTATTGATGTGTAAGCCACAGCCTTTGGTAGAATGCGCTCGATGGTGTGGGCACGTCGTGGCATCAGCGTCAAGACCAAACTTAAAGTCTACCGTGCAACCATCATTCCAACCCTACTATACACCTGCGAAAGCTGAACTGTATACTCTGGACAAGCAAGGAGGTTAAACCACTTCCACACAGGTTGCCTGAGGCGAATATTCCACATCCGATGGCAAGATCGTGTCACTGACATCGAGGTTCTCTCTCGAGGGCTAACATGTCCAGCATCCATGCACTGCTAGAAAAAGCACGACTAGGATGGGCCGGACACCTCGTCCGTATGTCAGACGACAGGCCAATTAGTCTAGAAATCGATATGGAAGTAGGCCCACAGGAAACAAAACCGCTCCCACGTTGGAATTACAAACAAGCCGACTGGGACAGATTTGCAATCCTGACAGATTTGCAATCCTGACAGATGGGCTGTGTGAAACCATCAACACACGGAACAACAAAATGAAGCCCATGGTGGAAAGCCTAAGCAAAGCAATAATGCAAGCTGCCACTGAAACCATCCCAAGAGGGGCAAGGACAAATTATAAGCCCTATTGGAATGATGAGTTGCAGAAAGTGGAAGACGCAGTCACAAATGCTAGGAACATGGCAGAGCGAGAACAATCAATAGAGGCAAATATCGCCCTCAAAGCCGCCACAGCGAAATACAAATACACTCTAAACCAAACAGCAAGAGAAAGCTGGAAAAACAAAACAGAGTCTCAACTTAGACAAAGAAGGGAACAAACTCTGGAAGTTAGTCAGAGCCATGAATGACGAAACCCCGTCAAACAAACAAATTACCATCAAGCAGGGTGAAAACTTGCTCACTGGAAAAAAAGCCACAAACGCTTTTGTCGAACACTATGCCAAAGCAAACCACATTGATGTCCCTGCAGATAAGCATACAGACATTAGTGAAGAGCAAAAGGGGCACGACAACATCAATATGGCACCAGAAGAGCATATGATGGCAAAACTAACAATGCGCGAAATGGAAGAGGTCATGAGAACATTAAAGAAAAGGAAATCTCCCGGAAAAGACGGGATAACAAACGAAATGCTGATGGGGCTGGGCCAAACAGCAGAGAGGAAATTACTATCAGTCCTGAACCAAAGCTGGAAAAGGGGTATTGTATCCCAGGCATGGAAAGACGCAGTACTTGTACCAGTACCAAAGAAAGGAAAAGACAAAACAGATCCAAATGGATACAGGCCTATCAGCCTACTGAGCTGTGTCGGCAAACTGTTGGAACGTATGATAAACACCAGACTGATGTGGCATCTGGAAGAAAAACGGATACTAATTCCACAGCAAGCCGGCTTTAGACAGCACAGATCCACTGAGGACCAGGTCATCCTCATAGCCCAGGAAATAGAAGATGCCTACCAGGAGCAAAAGCATACAGTAGCGGTTTGGGTGGACCTGGAAAAGGCATTTGACAAAGTCTGGAAAGATGGACTTAGAGTCAAGCTAAGAAGAAGTGAAGATTGTGGGAAAATGTACAAGTGGATCAACCACTACCTCAAAAACAGAACGGCCAGAGTCCAAGTACAAGGGCAGATGAGCAAAAAGGTGACACTTGAGCAGGGAGTACCCCAAGGGGGAGTACTGTCACCCACACTCTTCCTGGTGTATATAAATGACATTACAGAGAATATACCAAGAAGAGTTCATAGCTCAATGTTTGCAGACGATCTGGCTATGTGGACCTCTGAAAAGAATCTCACCATAGCAAGAAATCGGATGCAGCAGGCCCTAACATCGCTGGAAGAGTGGGCGAACTCATGGCTGGTCAATATAAACGAGGACAAAACCACATGTACAATATTCTCGCTATCAATCAAACCCCAAAACACCAAATTAAGTCTAAACGGCAAATACCTCCAGCCAAACGACAACCCAAACTATCTGGGAGTCACATTTGATCGGCGCATGACATGGAAAAGTCAGATCGAGAGAAACCGAATGAGAGCCAGAGAAAGAATGGCAATCATGAGGAAACTTGCTGGCACAAGCTGAGGAGCAGATGAAAGCATACTAAAGAAACTGTACACTGGAATAGTGAGACCAGTTCTCGAGTATGGCATTGCGGCATGGACAACAGTAGCAAAGGCGAACTTCGATAAAGTTAGCAAACTCCAAAACCAAGCCATGAGAGTTATAACAGGAGGCATGAAGTCAACGCCAATTGTAGAACTTCAAAACTTTCAAAACTGCAATCCATGGCCGACAGAAGAGACTGCAGAGCCCAGCTGCAATCAGAGAAACTCAGAAGACTGACTGACCACCCAATGCTAAACAATTTCGGAAATGGGAAGCTAAAGCGAAGAAACCTTGCAGAAATAGCCAAAGCAAAGATGCACGAAGACCCTATGAACGCACTAACCACACCAAAGCCCATCCCTACTGTACGAAAACCTACCTGGAGGCAGCATATATTTCCAGAGGTGGTAGAAATTATACCAGGTATTAGAAACAAAAACTGCCAGTCTGAAAAAGAAAGAAGAGATACTACCCTCAGTTTCATTATGGAAAACTACCCAAGCATGGACTGGACCCATGCATACGCCGACGGTTCCGTAACAAATACAACACAGAACGGAGGGGCAGGAGCATTCCTGAGCCTACCAAATGGCAGAAAAATAACACTGTCATTCGCTACTGGAAAATACACAAGCAATTTCAGAGTGGAGGCAGAGGCACTGAGGGCGGCAGTAGAAGAAATGGTGACAGGTAAAAGGAATGAAAGCCATATAGTCCTGCTTACAGATGCCTTGGCCCATGCCCAGTCACAGCACTGAAAAGCCAGAAAAATACTGAACTTAACGATTTAAGAGCAGTACTCTGTCAACTATGCCAGCAGGCCGCACCAAAAAGAGTAGTGGTTCAGTGGGTTCCATCTCACTGCAACATCCAAGGCAACGAGGAGGCAGACAGACTGGCAAAAGAAGGTGCAAAACTACCACAACCTGATACTAGTATGACATATGAAGAGTCAAAACGGCTTATTAGAGCTAGATACATGACCAAATGGGAAAGAAACCGAACATACTGGTTACACAAAAAAACGATGCCTATTACCAGTTGAACAGAAAAGAGCAGGTCGTGGTCTTCAGACTTCGCACTGGCCACAATAGACTCAGGTACCACCTATTCAACAAATTGAAGATAGGTGGCACCGACGAATGCCGTGTGGTACCGCGAAAATGACCACTGAGCATTTGCTGCAAAACTGCCCGACATACGAGGATCAGAGAGAGCAGATGTGGCCATCACCAGTGGCAACACTAGACAAGCTCTATGGCAGCGTCGACAGCCTCAGGATGACGGCTGCTTTTTTGGAAAAAATAATGGTTACTGTCTGACTGCGTACGAAGAAGAAGACGAAGACGAGCGGCTCCCAAAGAAGCTTCTCTACGGCAAGGTGAGAGAGGGATGGAGCGAGAGAGGGCGCCCAAAGAAACGTTTTAAAGGGTCTGAAGGACTCACTGAAAAATTGCCAGATAGACATCGACACCTGGGAATCTCTTGCACAAAACAGATCTGCCTGGAGAAGCGCAGTCAAATCGGGTGTAGCTACCAGCAAAGACGACCGTGTTGTGAAAGCCCAGAGCAGACGCGAGACCCGGAAATCCCGAACAGCGGGAACACCATCACCTTCTACAAACCTCGTGTGCCCGATATGTAGCAGATGTTTTCGTGCCCGCATTGGCCTGTTCAGCCTCATGCACACCCACACCCAACAGGGAAACCTGTGATAAGGATGATGTCGGCGGTCCTCATAGACAACGATGGACAGCTATTATTATTATTGTGTAAGCTAACTGCAATGCTTGCTCTGCTGAGCTCATTCAGGCTTTTCTCCGTTTCTTTGACGTCGTGGCTGAGGATGACTATGTCATCAGCGAACCTTCAGGTGAGTAAGAATTTTCCAGTCTATGTTTATGCCCCTATCCTCCCAGTCCATGTGTTTAAAGACCTCCTCAAGGGCCGCTGTAAATAGCTTTAGTGAGATGGTATCACCCTGTCGAACACCACGTTGTATCGGCATGGTGATCGGTCTATAGAAGAGGGTGATATCCGTTGGGCATCTGCTGTTTATCTTGTCCATCAGTTGAGTGTATCTTTCTGCAATTCCCTGATTTCTCAGGGCATTCAGCACAGCAGTGATTTTGATGCTATCAAAAGCCTTCTCATAATCCACGAACACACGGCATAAAGGTATCTGTACTTCATGATTGGTCAGGCAAAACATACTGGCCAAAACCCTCACCTCGGCTTCCCAGTAGCCCTCTCTGGAAACGGACTGTTTTCATGACAGCCTGGCTAACGGGGTGAGGGATTGATGTGATTCCTGTAGTAGTGAGCAATACGCAGATGAAGCCAAGCATAGCACAACCGCCTGGAGGACCGCGGTACATCTTCATCAGCACGCTCAGGATGAGAGGAAATCTACAACAACCTAACGTCCTTTTCAGCGTGCACAAGAGTAATCCTACTCATCATGGGCATTCAACCAAATCTCCCTCTTCGATCCCTAATCTCTTAGCCAGGCTGCACAGTTACAGACTGTTTCCAGGGCCGCCACTTGAAAGTGGAACAGGGTTTTAGTCAGTTATGGGTCACTGACCCTGATGCAAGCAGTCATCTACGAGTCGCTGGCTGCTGTCAACTCATTCAATGCTGCATCTTCAGCCCTGCTTTCTGTATTCCATAGGAACAAAACTGAGTTGATCAATCAATAAAACCCTTTTGTGGATCTCCATGTGGTTGAGGAGCATGAGCGCCCCTACAATCTGATGATCGATGCAAAACTGTAGTACAGCATCCAAGGTCAGATAGGGCAGGAGTAAAAAAAAATCTAGATGCAAGTCTGACGCCCTGCAGGACAAGTGGGAACAGTCATCATCAAGTCATTCAGTCCTGGCACTGGTTTGGGGCTCCAACCCCATCATCAAGTCATTCAGTCTTCGGACTGGTTTAGGGCCCCGACCCAATCATCAAGTCATTCAGTCGTGGGACTGGTTTGGTGGCTGGACCCCATCATCAAGTCACTTAGTTCTGTGACTGTTTGGGGCCGACGCCACCATAATCAAGTCACTCAGTCCTGTGACTGTTTGGGGCCGACCCCATCATAATCAAGTCACTCAGTCCTGTGACTGTTTGGGGCCAACACCCATCATAATCAAGTCACTCAGTCCTGTGACTGTTTGGGGCCGACCCCATCATAATCAAGTCACTCAGCCCTGTGACTGTTTGGGGCCGGCCCCATCATAATCAAGTCACTCAGTCCTGTGACTGTTTGGGGCCGACCCCATCATAATCAAGTCACTCAGTCCTGTGACTGTTTGCGGCCGACCCCATCATAATCAAGTCACTCAGTCCTGTGACTTTTTGGGGCCGACCAGATCATAATCAAGTCACTCAGTCCTGTGACTGTTTGGGGCCGACCCCATCATAATCAAGTCACTCAGTCCTCTGACTGTTTGGGACCGACCCCATCATAATCAAGTCACTCAGTCCTGTGACTTTTTGGGGCTGACCCCATCATAATCAAGTCACTCAGTCCTGTGACTGTTTGGGGCCGACCCCATCATAATCAAGTCACTCAGTCCTGTGACTGTTTGGGGCCGACCCCACCATAATCAAGTCACTCAGCCCTGTGACTGTTTGGGGCCAACCCCATCATAATCAAGTCATTTAGTTCTGGGACTGGTTTACAAGCTCAGGATTCTGTCTTTCCATTTCCGCCTGTCATCTGCGGCCGTCTTCAGCTCAGCAAGTCTTCCCCACCATGTCTCTGCATGCTTGTGTCCCAAAGATAGTTCTTGGTCTGCCCCTTCCTCTATTACCATGTGTTCCATCTTCCAAGACTTTCTTCCCTGGGCCCTAGTGATGAAGGTTGTGGCCCAGCCAGATCAGTCGTTGTTTTTCTATCTTTTGTAGAAGCTTTCTTTCCTCTCCCACTTCCGCTCTTTCGTTAGATTTCCTCTCCGTCGATCTCACTTTATTCATCTTTCGGTAATACCACATCTCAAAAGCCTCCAAGTATTTCTGCTCTTTATATTTATTGTCCTTCTTCTTCTTCTGTGATCGTTCTCAAACTCCCGCTGCCAAGCCCTGAACAGGGTTTTGCAAGCAGCAGGATGTAGTCCGGAGAACGGAATGCATCCGACACATGTCTTCGGCAGATGCAACTATCTATTTAAAGTAAAGTGGAAATTCAGCAGAATTAACCGCTGGTTGGAAATGGAGTATTTGAAGACTCCACTGCACAAAGCCGCAGCCTATGAGAGGTGGGGTGGCCAGTGCCGTTTCTTGCTGTTTTTACTTTTCTTAACTCATGTGTCAGGTACCCATTTACAGCTGGGTTGACTGGAGAGGCGGTGCCTGACTAAAATAACGACCCAGATTTTTTTTTAGTTTCCGGACACGATGCGAACCGAGGCACACTGTTGCCACAGAAAATTGCGAATTGCTCGCTAGGAACTGAGCTAACGAGCCCCTCAATTATCTATTTATGGGTCTAGAAATATAGACGGACTTGCAAAGAGATCAGAAGTGTCTTGAAAGTCTTCCCTGTGCGCAGTTAGAGGTGCATGCTTGCAGGAAGAGCAAAGAACAGTGATAAAGCAGATAGTGGGATTCCAGTATTCCAGTTATGTGGAAAGACTCAGAAAAACCGGCCTACAGTGTATAGAAAAGAGAAGAATTCAAGGTGACAATACAGGTTTATAAGATTTAAAAAATTTTTTTTTTGCGTTCGCCTTATTTCTCTAATCCCCAAGGCGGTATGCGTTGCACTGTGGTTTTTATTTTGCGCCTGTTAGCCCAGTGCATTTTATGTAAGGGTCTGCTTCCTCCTGCATTTTCTAAGGGTTTGCTTCCCCGGGGTAACAGCCGGTGCTGTGATGGGAATCGAATCCAGCACCTTCTGGTCGTGAGCCATGTCACTAGCCCACGCCGTCCCCTGGTTGATGATCAGAGGAAAGGATAAATTAGACTATAACAAGTTTTTCAAAATACAACCACCAACAAGAACAAGGCAAAGCTACAAATTAACTAAAGAGAGGTCCTGATTAGATATAAGAAATATTTTTTTAGTCAGAGAGTGGTTAATGCTTGGAATGCATTGCCACAGGAAGTAGTAGAGGCAAGGACAATTAATGCATTTAGGAATAGATTGTATGCGCATAGCTTTTAGAGCAAGGAAATGTAAACGAGACTGGTTGTATACAGACTGCAGAGTCTTCTAAACCAGTATAAAGACATTAAGTCATGTCAAGTCGAGCCAAGCCAAGCCGTGTAAAGTCATGCCAAGTCAGGTTAAATCAAGTCAAGTCAGATCAAATCAAGTCAAGCCAAGTCAGGTCAAATCAAGTCAGGTTAAAGCAAGTCGTCAGATCAGGTTATCAGGTCAGGTCAAGTCAAGTAAATTCAAGTCGGGTTAAGTCAGGTCAAATCAAGTCAAGTCAGGTCAAGTCAAATCAAGACAGATCAAGTCAAGTCAAGCCAAGTCAGGTCAAGTCAAGTCAGGTCAAATCAACTCAAGTCGTCAGGTCAAGTAAATTCAAATCCGGTTAAGCCAAATCAGGTCAAGTCAAATAAGTCAGGTCAAATCAGGTCAAGTTAAGCCAAGTCAAGTTAGATCAGGTCAAGTCAGGTCAAATTAACTCAAGTCAAGTCAAGTAAATTCAAGACCTGTTGGTCAAGTCAAGTCAAGTCAGATCAAGTCAAGTCAATGCAGGTCAAATCAAGTCAGGTAAAATCAAGTCATCAGGTCAGGTTAATTCAGGTCAGGTCAAGTCAGGTCAAGTCAAGCAGGTCAAGTCAAGTCAGGTCAAGTCAAGTCAGGTTAAGAAGTCAGGTCAAGTTAAGTTAAGTTAAATTAAGAATAAGGAAACTCTTATATTTTGGAAATGCTAAAAATGCTCAGCATAACTTTGTACTGAGATCTGCATTAAATGTATGGGCATTCTGCTTAGAACATCGACATCGGCCAGAAAGTTACCTGACGCCCGGTGACCTTGATCTTGACCTTGATCTGGCTCTAATGCTGGTACTAGGGCTGTATGTGCGGTTGGGACTGCGTGACCTTGAAGGGCTAAGGCTGCGACCTGCATAGTCGCTGATCATCACAGGCGGTTGGATGCCGTTACGACGCAGTTCTTGTACGACACGCTCTCTGTCCACAAACAAAAGATAAAAACTTATAATTGGCAAGTCAACTTGAATGTATCTCAAGAAAGCAGTCAGCATCCACTGAATCGATATCGGGGCCCTTTATTTTTGTCCACGTCATCGTTCGTTCTTAAACTCCTGCTACCAAGCCCTGCAAGTAGCAGTATGTAGTCCAGAGAACGGAATGCCTTGTGTCAATTGTTTACAGCTTGACTGCGATATTTCCACCTTTCGGTCCGGCACATCTAACTTCTGCAGGCATTTTTGGGTACCAGGTTAGTCTTCCCTCTTCGACCCCTTCTCCTTAGCCAGTCTGCTCTATTGCTGCGTGTTATCCAGGATCACCGTGTGGAGGTGTAGAAGGGTCTTGGCAGTTCTGGGTCACTGGCCCTGACGCTAGCAGTCAGTATTGGGTCACTGACCACTACAGCTCATGCACTGCTCAGCTCTGGCTCCCATACTCCATATACGATACACAGAGAGAAAAAAATTTATAGCAACAATACCTCATATACGATACACAAAGGCAAAGAAAGTTATAGCAACAATACCTCATATATGATACACAAAGGCACAGAAAGTTATAGCAACAATACTTCATTATAGGATACACAAAGGCAAAGTAAATTCTTTGGCCAGAGATGTAGCTCAGTGCATGACCTGACTTATCAGCTCAGCCACTCATAGCTGGTTGCTTGCATCAGGGTCAGCAATCCAGAGCTGACCAAGACTCTATTACGCCTCCAAGTTGTGGCCCTGGAAACATGCTGCACTAGTGCAGTCTGGCAAAGACAAAAGAGATCGCAGTGGGAAGGGAAACTGGCACTCAAAAAAGCCAGCTGAAATTGTATGCAAAAAAATAGACGCATATACCGACGATGATGAAGAAATAATATCTGGTTCTTCTTCTTTTCCTCTTCTTCTTCTTCCTCTTCAGCGTCCATCCTGAAAAGGACATTGTGTCATAATTTACAGCGAGGCTGCGATATCTGTGCTTTTCGGGACGTTACATACGATTCAGCTGGCTTTCTTTTTCAGTTTGCCTTCCCACTGCGATCCCTATCCCTTGGCCAGACTGTGCTAGTGAATAGAGCAGCCTGTATCTAGGGCGTCACGAGTAGAGTCATTGCCAGCTATGAGTCGCTGACCCTGACACAAGCAGCCAGCTATGAGTCACTGAACCTGACGCAAGCTGCCAGCTATGAGTCACTGACCCTGACACAAGCAGCCAGCTATGATTCGCTGATCCTGACGCAAGCAGCCAGCTATGAGTCACTGACCCTGACGCAAGCAGCCAGCTATGAGTCGCTGACCCTGACGCAAGCAGTCAGCTATGAGTCGCTGACCCTGACGTAAGCAGCCAGCTATGAGTCACTGACCCTGACGCAAGCAGCCAGCTTCGAGTCGCTGACCCTGACGCAAGCAGCCAGCTACGAGTCGCTGACCCTGACGCAAGCAGCCAGCTATGAGTCGCTGACCCTGACGCAAGCAGCCAGCTATGAGTCGCTGACCCTGACGCAAGCAGCCAGCTATGAGATGCTGACCCTGACGCAAGCAGCCAGCTATGAGTCGCTGACCCTGACGCAAGCAGCCAGCTTTGAGTCACTGGCTACTGTCAGCTGATGCACTGTTGCATCTTGCAACCCCCCCCCCCCCCCCCCCCATCTATTTTAAGTCATGTACTCACCTTTCAAATCTTGGCTTGGCTTCATCCGTTCTCAATCTCCCGCTACCAAACCCTAAAAGGGCTTAAGTAGCAGAATATAGTCCAGAGAACGGAATGCGTTGTGTCGTAGTTTACAGCTTGACTGCGATATTTCAACCTTTCGGTCCAACACATCCGACTTCAGCAAGCATTTTTTTAGTACCGGGTTAGCATTCCCTCTTCCATCCCTTCTCCTTAGCCAGTCTGTCCTGCTGCAGCCTGTTATCCAGGATCACCACGTGGAGGTGTAGAAGGGTCTTGTCAGCTGTTTCGCTGACCCTGACGCTAGCAGTCAGCTTTGGGTTGCTGACCACTGTAGCTCATGCGCTGCTCAGCATCTTGATCCCACCTTTCAAATCTATCACACACACCCCCACCCACGCCCCAGCGCCGGTCTTAAAGCTTCGTGCTCACCTTTCAAATCTCTCGCTGGTCAACTGTCGCCTCATTCTCTCAATATCGCCCTCCAGTTCTACGTTCCGAGTTCGTAAAGAAGCTATCTCACGACTCTGGCTTTGCCTGAAACAAAACACAAAAGTATACAATGCCTATGATCTTATCTAATCTCTTATTCATCCATTCTCCAACAAGGTGGTTGGCCTTCTGCAGCTCCCAACTCTGTTTCCAATCTTTCCAATCGGGACAAGTTGACCAGTGAACGAGCAGCTCGTTCAATATAGGATCATTGTTGTTGATCTCTAGTGAGCCCTCCCGTTGGGTAGGAGGCAGCCCTCGAGGTGTTTTCTTTTTACACAGATACCATAGGCCATTTCTTCTCGTAGTACAGCCATCCCAGCCATCTATGGCGGGTGTGATACGGAATCCGTCCAGAGTTGATCAGCGAGCGGTGATTCGGTTTCTAACAGCTGAAGGATGTCGACCAGTTGACATTCATCATAGAATGCAGGCAGTGTATGGTGACAAAAGTGTGTGGAAGACAACAACGAAGAACTGGACAATGATGTTTAAAGAAGGATGTGAGTTAACGAAAGATCTTCCGAGACCAGGTCAGGCACATACAGTTGCGTCCGAAGATGCCATCACCAAATTGATGCAGCGATTCGCGTGGACCATCGCCAGAGCATAGGTTCGCCACACATTTGTCACCATACACTGCCTGCATTGTGCCATGAATGTCAACTGGTCGACATCCTTCAGCTGTTAGACACTGAATCACCGCTTGCCGATCAACTTTGGACGGATTCCATATCACACCTGCCATGTTTTAAACAGTTTGCTGAGGAAACTATGAGTCGGAGGATAATGAAATTTTGCAAACTTGATGGTTGGTATGTGTTGTTTACATCAGAAGTGACATCATCATGCACATCATACGTATGTTCACTTGCAGCAGTTAGATCTGGTTTCATTTGAACACGCCTCGTATATGTACTGTGCTTAAACTATACATTGATTATAATAAATTATTAATGTAAGGTAAAGACAAAGGCAGTCCCATAGCAGGCCACAGCTCGTTGTTGTTGTTGTTGTTGTTGTTGAATGCCCACAATGAGTAGGATTACTCTTTTGTGCTCCCTAAAAATGACGTTAAGTAGCGGGTTGCCATAGCTTTCCTCACATCCTGAGAGTGCTGATGAAGGTGGACCGGGGTGCTCCAGGCGGTTGTGCTATGTTTGGCTTCATCTGGGTGTCGCTCACTACTACGGGGATAAGGTCAATTCCTCATCTTGTTAGCCAGGCTGCCATGAAAACAGCCCGTTTCCAAGAAGGGCTACGAAGAAGTTGAGATGAGGGTCTTGTTCAGTGTGTTTTGCCTGACCCTGACTAACATATCTGATCAGTATATTTTGCCTTACCCTGACCAACATGTGTGATTAGTATATTTTGTCTGACCCTAACCTACATGTCTGATCAGTATATTTTGCCTTACCATGACCTACATGTCTGATCAGTATATTTTGCCTTAACCTGACCAACATGTGTGATTAGTATATTTTGTCTGACCCTAACCTACATGTCTGATCAGTATATTTTGCCTTACCATGACCTACATGTCTGATCAGTATATTTTGCCTTACCATGACCTACATGTCTGATTAGTATATTTTGCCTGACCCTGACCTACATGTCTGATTAGTATATTTTGCCTGACCCTGACCTACATGTCTGATCAGTATATTTTGCCTGACCCTGACCTACATGTCTGATCAGTATATTTTGCCTGACCAGACGTTAGTTAGTCTTCCTTGCCAGGCCACAGCTTGTTTATAAGCTGGGGCAGCCAATCCCCTTCCTTGCTGGCTTTCCTTCCGTAGCAGCAAGCCACGTTCACATTTACAGTTGGGTCAACCGGTGCATGCTGCTAGCAGGAGTTGAACCCTGTACCATTGCCATGAAAAACGAGTGCTCTAGCATTATACTAATCAGATTCTGCGCTTAAAAGTATACATTTATTACAACACATCATGCCCAGCATCCACGTAGTTATACAAAAGGCACGACCATGATTGGTCGATCGTCTTCTACACGTGGCAGACGAACGGCTCCCAAATAGGCTTTTGTATGGCAAGTTGAGGGAGGGATGGCGCAAGATACGGCGCCAAAAGAAATAATTAAAGGACAGCCTGAGGGAATCATTTCTGACATAGCACCCCAGGGTATTAAAACTCAAGGTCACACTGCCGGAGGGCACCAGCGAATTTATCTATCTCGACCGCATGATGTCATCTGATGGGCACAGCGGTCTCGATATGTCAAGGTAGATCGAACTAGTTGAATCGGCTATGCACGACCTCCGTCGTGTGTGGAGTAACGGCAAGATCTCCATTGAAAAAAAATCTGCATCTACCATTCCTGCGTGGTCCCAGTCCTGCTGTATGGCTCCGAAACATGGACACTACTCAAACATGGCATGTCAAGACTAGAGGCCTGCCCACATACGCAACCAGTCGTGTGTCCTGGGCATACGATGGCATGACTACATCTCTGCTAAGACAGGCCTCCACCCAATCTCACAAACACTTGACCACCGTCGAATTTCTTTGTTCGGTCATGTTGTATGGCTGGACCAGAAAACCCCGGCCCACAAGATACTACAGAAATCGTTCCTCAGCGCCAAAAGTCTTCCCCCGACTGGCTGGAGGCATTCTTCTGTAAAAGCACATCTCCGTTGCTGCCAAAGATCTATGTGCTTGCTTGCTGATTGTCCATGATTCACTGTCGTATGTCAGTACTGGCTCCACGTAGCATCCAAGGACTCCCTTTCTCCGTTCCAGTGAAAAGGTTTTGTTGCACAATATGGTCTGGAAGACCGATTTTGCTTGGACTATTCTTCATTTTATTTCTTAATTGCATCTTCCATCTGATGCTATGTATGTGCGCAGGTACTTAAACGTGTTAACTTGTCTCAATTCTGTCCCCTTCGCTTTGACGCAGCATTTTGGAGAGGCCGGTCTGTTAGTCTCTACCATCACCTCCAATTTCTTTTTATTTAAACATCTATTGTGAAAAATCAATAAAATAAAGAAGGAGAAAAGGATAAAGAAGGAAAAAAGGATAAAGAAGGAGAAAGGGATAAAGGAGAAAAGGAAGAATGAGAAAAGGATAAAGAAGGAGAAAAAGATAAAGAAGGAGGAAAGGATAAATAAGAAAAGGAGAAAGAAGGAGAAAAGGATAAAGAAGGAGAAAAGGATAAAGTAGGAGAAAAGGAAGAAGGAGAAAAGGATAAAGAAAAAAAGGATAATAATGAAAAGTATAAAGAAGGAGGAAAGGATAAAGAAGGAGAAAAGGAGGATAAGGAGGAAAGGATAAAGAAGGAACAAAGAAGGAACCTACAGCTTGCTTTCATTCAAAGACAAACGGTCCTTGAGCATTTGTATCTCTGTGTTCTTCTCCTGAGTTGAGAGCTGAGTGTGGAACTCCTTCTCCCGGTTATCTTGTAAAACACTCTCCAGATTTTTCAGCGAGCTCCGTTCATGCTCAATCTGGGAGCGAAGGCACTCGGACTCCTGGTGTAGGTCAGATATGACGTTCTGGAGCTGTGCAAAGAACAGAAATAACGATTCTCAAATTTCAGTCAAAGAACAATGTTAGTGTTACTTCAGCCAGGCTTTGGTTGCAAGACAGTTTATAACTTAACTTCTTTATACTGGTTTAGAAGACTTTACGGGAGACGCAGTGTTCTCGAGGTAAGGTGTTCGTTTGGGTGCTGGAGGCCGCGGGTTCAAATCACGGGGAAGACTGAAATTTATTTCACGTGGATCATCCAGTAAAAATCTCTTCTGATCTCTGAGTAGTTTCTGTTTCTAAGAATCGACTTCACTGCGCTCCGGGCATACCCATAGGTGCTTGGTCTCTCTCATCAAATTGCCGTAAGATATGAATGTTGATGGTCCATGTAGCTCGCAGGTTGTACACTCTCCTGCGCCTTCCTCTCATGCGCCACACTCCGCTCGAACCTCGTTTAATGTCGAAACTTTGCAGTCTGTGGATTGCTGCTTCATCTATTGTGGTGTCCTCATCCAGCAGGCGGTCATTGATTGATTTCAAAATGGCACTTCCATCCATCACTAATGTGCCCATGATGGGAGCCCGTGAAGCCAAGATGTCAGCTCTTTCATTGCCCTGAACCCTGGCATGAGCAGGACAGTAGATCCATGTCAACGCCTGGAGGTTTGAGGCCTCAACAGTTGCTATCCACTCGTACCTAAGCCATCCCTTCGGTACTGTCTGAAGTACGGCTTGCGCGTCTGTCACGATGACTGCCCTTGTTATAGAAGTCTCAGATATCCATTTCAGTGCTGAGGTCACTGCTTCCGTCTCCATTCTCATACTGGAGGTTGTTGTGTTGACATGCATGCCCTACTGCGCTCAGCAACGACCTCTCCTCTCACTCTAGCCGAGAAACCCCAGCCTGATGTCCCACTGTGCACGACTGATTCGTCGGTGTATATGACAGTGTCACTCTCCTGGGTGTTCTCAGTTATCAACTGATTTACCTCGTGCTCTGCTCTCCCGCAGAGCAGTGAGATCAGACACCCGTGTTCAGTGGCACGCATGTTAAAAATCCCTTGGCAGTTTGAAATCGAAAAGAGTAGGCTTAACGGCCGCTGCTTGCACAAAATTCAAGTTAAAAATCTACTCAAATTATTCTAGGGATTCTCGCCCAACAGAGAAAATATGTAGCAAAAATAGAACTGATTCGCTATAACATCAGGTCTTGGTTCTGTGGTTAGCGGAGTGGCATAGATGGCACCTGACAGACTGCGGATTTACGCTTCCACCACCACCAGTCCCAAAAATAGGCGATCGTATATTCCAAGGCTACCAAGCTAATGGCTGGTAACAGATACTCGGATTGCCTGGCAAGTCACCAGCGAATATTCACCAGCCAAAAAGTATGAAACAAAGGAGGTCACACCTCCCCACCACATCTAAAAAGGCAAAAAATCAGATCCAGCAAATTATAGACCAGTGAGTTTAACGAACATAGTCTGTAAATTGTTAGAGTCAATAATCAAAGAAAACATTGTAATGCATTTAGACAAATTTAATCTAATTAGACATAGTCAGCATGGGTTTACTAGAGGGAGATCATGCTTAACAAATCTATTAGAATTCATGGAGGAGGTTACTAAAATCATAGGTAAAGGGGAGCCAGTGGACGTTATTTATCTAGACTTTGAAAAGGCCTTTGATAGAGTACCTCATCAAAGATTATTTCGAAAGTTAAAATCACATGGAATAGGTGGGGAAGTTGCCAAATGGATTGAAAATTGGTTAACGGGAAGAAGGCAGAGGGTGGGCATAAATAAGGAGTACTCCGAGTGGTGTGAAGTGAAAAGTGGTGTGCCACAGGGCTCGGTTTTGGGACCAATTTTGTTCTTGATATATATAAATGATTTGGACATTGATATGGGATCCATGATTGCAAAATTTGCTGATGACACAAAACTATCTCCACCGTGATTCGAAACAGCGACCTCCGGCACTCAAGGCTGACAACTTACCTCAAGACCACTGAGTCCCCAATATAATCAACGGAAAGGACAAATTAGACTATAACAAGTTTTTCAAAATACCTACAAGAACAAGAGGACACAGTTACAAATTAGTTAAAGAAAGGTCCAGATTAGATATTAGGAAATATTTTTGTAGTCAGAAAGTGGTGAATGCTTGGAATGCATTGCCTCAGGAAATAGTTGAGGCAGGAGGCATTGTTAGTTAATGCATTCAAGAAGAATAGATTGGATGCGCTTCGCTTTTTAGATCAAGGAAATGTAAAAGAAACTTGTTTGTATACAGCCTCTGCAGAGTCTTCTATCTATCTTCAGCCCATATGTAACTTAACTTAACTTAACGTCTTTATACTGGTTTAGAAGACCCTGCAGTCTGTATACAACCAGTTACATTTATATCACCTTGCTCTAAAAGCTATGCGCATCCAGTTTATTCTTAAATGCATTAACTGTCCCTGCCTCCACTACCTCCCCTGGCAATGCATTCCAAGCAGACACCACTCTCTGACTAAAGAAATATTTCCTAATATCTAATCTGGACCTCTCTTTAGTAGCTATGCCCTCATGTTATTGTGGGTGGCTGTATTTTTAAAAACTTGTTATAGTCTAATTTATCCATTCCTCTGATCATCTTATAAACCTGTATTAAGTCACCACGAATTCTTCTCTCTTCGAGACACTTGTAGGCCAGTTTTTCTGAGTCGTTCTTCATAATTGTAATTCTGGAATCCCACTATCATCTTTGTCGCTCTTTTTTGTATTCTTTCCAGCATGTTTATATCCCCTCTATGATAAGGACTCCACACCTGTACACAGTACTCCAATCTAGGTCTAACTAAAGCTTTATACAGTTTGACGATCACTTCCTTGCTCCTATGTTTAATATTTCTTTTTATCATACCTTACATTGCATTTGCCTTTTTCACTGCTACCTTAACTTGCTCACTCACCTTTCATGTATGATCTATTATAACCCCTTGGTCCCTTTCCTTATCTATCTTTCTAATATTGTTCATTCCCATTCTGTAATCATGTTTCGTATTGAATTTATCCATATTTATATAAAACACCTCACTAATGTTTTTTATCAAATTCTGATCCCACTATATAAAACACCTCTAACAAATGCTCTTTATCCAACTCTGACCCCACTATATAAAAACACCTAATTGATACATGTTCTTTATCCAACTCTGACCCCACTATATAAAAACACCTAATTGATACATGTTCTTTATCCACCTGTCCCCCCCCCCCTATATAAAACACCTAATTGATACCTGTTCTTTATCCACCTGTCCCCCCCTATATAAAACACCTAATTGATACCTGTTCTTTATCCACCTGTCCCCCTAATATAAAACACCTAATTGATACCTGTTCTTTATCCACCTGTCCCCCACTATATAAAACACCTAATTGATACCTGTTCTTTATCCACCTGTCCCCCACTATATAAAACACCTAATTGATACCTGTTCTTCATCCACCTGACCTGTCCCCCATTATATAAAACACCTAACTGATACCTGGATTCTTTATCCACCTGTCCCCCTAATATAAAACACCTAATTGATACATGTTCTTTATCCACCTGTCCCCCTAATATAAAACACCTAATTGATACATGTTCTTTATCCACCTGTCCCCCTAATATAAAACACCTAATTGATACATGTTCTTTATCCACCTGTCCCCCACTATATAAAACACCTAATTGATACCTGTTCTTCATCCACCTGACCTGTCCCCCACTATATAAAACACCTAACTGATACCTGGATTCTTTATCCACCTGTCCCCCTAATATAAAACACCTAATTGATACCTGTTCTTTATCCAACTCGGCTGCTGACAGTTGCCGGTTCAGGCTCTCCTTGCTGGTTTCAAGTCGAGAACAAATCTCCCTGGCAGCTGATATATCAGACAACAGATTCTGTTTGTCGTCTTCTGTCACTCGTAGACTTTCTTCCAAGTTTGCCACGGAGCGGGTGAGATTGGACACCTGGATTTCATATGACTGGTGGGACTGCAAGTGCTGGAACGTAAACAAGGGACACACATGAGAAATGAGGTCACTCTTCATATTAACCCTTCCGTACCTTTAGCCACTAAAGTGGCTTTCTAACGAAACCATACAGGATTATTAACCACTGAAGTGGAAAATCTGTTTTTGTTTCGCAGAACGGCATTTCAGGTTTTTATGTGACTAGATACCTAACTGCTAATGACTAGAATAGTTCTCTCAACTAAATTTTACCAAAAGGAGCGTGTTTTGTGTTGAAAATGTGCAGTTTATTTCAATTAAAGTGTGTTTACAATATGTCCACTGTATCTATACATTATCTGCCCCTTAACATTTTATAGTTTTTACAACCTATTTATTCTACCAAATAATAAAATATTAACAATTTACTGATGTACGAGACGTGTTCAAATGAAACCGGATCTAACTGCACCAAGTGAACATATGTACGATGCTCATGATGAAACCACTTCTGATGTATACAACACATACCAACCGTCAAGTTTGCAAAATTTGATTACCCTCTGACTCATAGTTTCCTCAGCAGACCGTTGAAAACATGGCAGGTGTGATAAGGAATCCGTCCAGTTGATCAGTGAGCGGTGATTTAGCTTCTAACAGCTGAAGGATGTCGACCAGTTAACATTCATCACAGAATGCAGGCAGTGTATGGTGACAAAAGTGTGTTGAAGACAAGAGTGAAGAACTGGACAACGATGTTTAAAGAAGCACATGAGTTAACGCAACAATATGTACATGACCTGGTCTTGGAAGATCGATATTTTTTTTTTTTTTAACGTGCTCAACACTGAACACGGGAGTCAGATCTCCCTACCCAGAGATCAGGCGAATTTTTACTAGAAGATCAACATGAAAAAATCCGGTCTCCACCGTGATTTGAGCCCGCTTCCTCTGGCATCCAAGGCGGACTACCAGACGTAATTCGTGAAGATGACCTCTAGATTTTACTTTAATTCAAGTGTAGCTAACAAAATGGGAACATTTTATCAATGGAATAATTTCTTCTGTAGTTACTGGACGTCTGAAGGTATTCATCTACTCACCATGTAGCGTGCCCTTTGTAGAACGTCACTCCCATCAGTCTGTCTGAAAGAAACTCGTTCCCTTGCCAAAACTCCAGCCTCTGCCACAGTCATACTCAGACATTCCTGGAAGTCTTGGTACCTTCGTCTTCTTGGTCTACCCTTGCTTCTTTGGTTTGGCACCATACCTTCCATCACTGTTCTCTCGAGACCATTGTGTCTCTTGATGTGACCAAAGTATTTGCATTTTCTGGCCATTATGGAATTGATAAACCAGTTCTCCTCTATGCTCAACTCTTGCCAAATGTCTACATTTGTCTTTTTCTCCATCCAGGGTATTCTGAGGATCTTTCTGTAACATTTTGACCCGAAGGATTCTTCCTCTTCTTCTTCTTCGTACGCTGTCAGACGTCAACCTTTATTTTTTCGAAAAAAGCAGCGGTCATCCTGAGGCTGTTGACACTGCCATAAAGCTTGTCTAGTGTTGCCACTGGTGATGGCCACATCTGCTTTCTCTGATCCTCGTATGTCGGGCAGTTTTGCAGCAGCAGTTCAGCGGTCATTTTCCCAGTATCGTCAGAGCATTCGTCAGTGCCACATATCTTCAATTTATTGAATAGGTGGTACTTCAGTCTATTGTGGCCAGTGCGAAGTCTAAAGACCACGACCTGCTCTCTTCTGTTTAACTGGTAATAGGCATCGTTTTTTGTTTCCCATTTGGTCATGTATCTAGCTCTAATAAGCCTTTTTGACTCTTCGTATGTCACACTAGTATCTGGTTGTGGTAGTCGTGCACCTTCTTTTGCCAGTCTGTCTGCCTCCTCATTGTCTTGGATGTTACAGTGGAATGGAACCCACTGTGCCACTACTCTTTTTGGTGCGGACTGCTGGCTTAGTTGACAGAGTACTGCTCTTAAATAATTAAGTTCAGTATTTTTCTGGCTTTTTAGTGCTGTGACTATGGCCAGGGCATCTGTAAGCAGGACTATATGGCTTTCATTTCTTTTGCATGTCACCATTTCTTCTACTGCAGCCCTCAGTGCCTCTGCCTCCGCTCTGAAATTGCTTGAGTATTTTCCAGTTGCCAATGACAGTGTTATTTTTCTGCCATTTTGTAGGCTCAGGAATACCTCTGCCCCTCCGTTCTGTGTTGTGTTTGTTACAGAGCCGTCGGTGTATGCATGGGTCCAGTCCATGCTTGGGTAGTTTTTCATTATGTACCTCAGGGTTATGTCTCTTCTTTCCTTTTCAGTCTGGCTGTTCTTTTTTCCAATACCTGGTATATTTTCTACCACCTCTGGAAATATATGCTGCCTCCAGGTAGGTTTGTGTACACTAGGGATGGGCTTTGGTGTTGTTAATGCGTTCATAGGGTCTTCGTTCATCTTTGCTTTGGCTATTTCTGCAAAGTTTCTCCGCTTTAGTTTCCCATTTCCAAAATTATTTAGTCTCTGATGCATTGGATGGTCTGTCAGTCTTCTGAGTTTCTCTGCTTGCTGCTGGGCTCTGCAGTATCTTCTATCGGTCATGGATTGCAGATTTGTAATCTTTTCAAGTTCTACAATTGTTGTTGACTTCATGCCTCCTGTTATAACTCTCATGGCTTGGTTTTGAAGTTTGCTAATTTTGTCAAAGTTCGCCTTTGCTGCTGTTGTCCATGCTGCAATGCCATACTCGAGAACTGGTCTCACTCTTCCAGTGTACAGTTTCTTTGGTATACTTTCGTCTGCTCCCCAGCTTGTGCCAGCAAGTGTCCTCAAGATTGCCATTCTTTCTCTGGCTCTCATTCGGTTTCTCTCGATCTGACTTTTCCATGTCATGCACCGATCAAATGTGACTCCCAGGTAATTTGGGTTGTCGTTTGGCTACAGATATTTGCCGTTTGGACTTATTTTGGTGTTTTGGGGTTTGTTTGAAAGCGAGAATATCGTACATGTTGTTTTTTCCTCATTTATTTTGACCAGCCATGAGTTCGCCCACTCTTCCAGCGATGTTAGGGCCTGCTGCATCCGATTTCTTGCTATGGTGAGATTCTTTTCAGAGGTCCCCATAGCCAGATCGTCTGCAAACATGGAGCTATGGACTCTTCTTAGTATATTCTCTGCGATGTTATTTAAATACACCAGGAAGAGTGTGGGTGACAGTACTCCTCCCTGGGGTACTCCCTGCTCAAGTGTCACCTTTTTGCTCATATGCCCTTGTACTTGAACTCTGGCTGTTCTATTTTTGAGGTAGTGGCTGATCCATCTGTACATTTTCCCACAAACTTCACTTCTTCGTAGCTTGACTTTAAGTCCCTCTTTCCAGACCTTGTCAAATGCCTTTTCGAGATCCACGCACGCCGCTACTGTATGCTTTTTCTCCTGGTAAGCATCCTCTATTTCCTGTGCTATGAGAGTGATCTGATCCTCAGTGGATCTGTGCTGTCTAAAGCCTGCTTGCTGTGGAATTAGTATGTGTTTTTCTTCCAGATGCCACATCAGTCTGGTGTTTATCATACGCTGCATCAGTTTTCCTACACAGCTCAGTAGACTGATAGACCTGTATCCATTTGGATCTGTTCTATCTTTTTCTTTCTTTGGTACTGGTATAAGTACAGCATCTTTCCATGCCTGAGGTACAATTCCCCTTTTCCAGCTTTGGTTCAGGACTGATAGTAACTTTCTCTTTGCTGTTTGGCCCAGCCCCATCAGCATTTAGTTTGTTACGCCATCTTTTCCGGGCGATTTCTTTTTCTTTAGAGTTCTCATGGCCTCTTCCATTTCGTTCATTGTTAGTTTTGCCATCATGTGCTCCTCTGGTGCCATATTGATGTTGTCATGCCTCTTTTGTTCTTCATTAATGTCTGTATGCCTATTTGTAGGGACATCAATGTGGTTTGCTCTGGCATAATGTTCTATAAAGGCGTTTGCTGCCTTTTTTCCAGTGAGCATGTTGTCGCCCTGCTTGATGGTAATTTGTTTGTTTGATGGAGTTTCGTCGTTCATGGCTCTGACTAGCTTCCATAGTTTGTTTGTTTGATGGAGTTTCGTCGTTCATGGCTCTGACTAGCTTCCATAGTTTGTTCCCTTCTTTATCTAAATTGGGGCTTTCTGTTTTGTTTTTCCAGCTGTCTCTTGTTATTTGGTTTAGAGTGTATTTGTATTTCGCCGTGGTGGCTTTGAGGGCGATATTTGCCTCCATAGATTGTTCTCTCTCTGCTATGTTCCTAGCATTTGAGACTTCGTCTTCCGCTTTCTGCAATTCATCATTCCAATAAGGCTTGTAGTTTTTCCTTGCCCCTCTTGGGATGGTTTCAGTGGCTGCCTGCATTATTGCTTTGCTTAGGCTTTCCACCATGGGTTTCATGTTGTTATTCCGTGTGTTGATGGTTTCGCACAGCCCATCTGTCAGGATTGCAAATCTGTCCTAGTCGGCTCGTTTATAGTTCCAACGTGGGAGCGGTTTTGTTTCCTGTGGGCCTACTTCCATATCAACTTCTAGCCTAATTGGCCTGTGGTCGCTACCTGCCAATTGGTTGAGTACCTGGCAGTCTATTTTGTGGTGAATATCCACTGTGGAAAAGGCCAAGTCTGGAGTAGAGGTGGTATGCCATGTTCTAGAATAGAAGATAGGGCTATCCTCCGACCTATTGATAAGATGGAGATTTGTGTCTATCTCCCAGTCTTCCACTTCATCACCTCTGTTGTCTGTGTCCAAGTATGCCCATCTCTCCGAGTGGCTGTTGAAGTCTCCAACTACTAGGCAGCTGGAGTCCTTGACTTCCATACTCGAGAGCGACAGGTCTTTGTTTGGTGGGCCGTACAGGTTGAAGATGCGGATCTTCATTTCTTGGGGAATTATGTCGACTCCTACAATTTCTGCTTGTCCGGTGTGATTGACAGCTACCGCGCTACTCGGTATGCAGTTACTTACGAGTCAGTATCAGAACCCCTCCTTTGTGACCTTCTCTATCAAGACGGAAGGTCAGGTATCCTCTGATTGAGAATTTGTGGTTGTTGTTGAGGTGCGTTTCTTGGATGCATGCCACGTCAATCTTACCTTCATGCAAGTGATGTGTTAGGGAAAGCTTTTTGTTATTTTGTTAATGACTCCCTCTGCATTCCGCTGTAGTATTCTGAGGGTCTTGTGTTTTTGGTCAATAGTTTTTGCCCCATCACCTTGTGCCTTGACTCCACAGCACATGGGTGGGTGATCACCAGTAGCATTGGGTGGGCCCCTTCGAGGCGTGAGGCCCGGCACTCTCGCTGCCTGGCGGGACTCCACAGGATGAGCGCCACACTTTTTTCTGATAGGTTGTACCGTCATCATTCAGCGATATATGTTGCACTGTTTCGTTGCACTGTTTCGTTATGCCTGTGGTCCAGTGCATCCGATTTCAACAGGCGTTTCTGTAGGGATGCCCTCCTTAGCCTTTGGCTGTCCCCAGTTGTTTTTGGTCAGAGTTGTCTCACTTAGGGAAGTTGTCTTGCAGGACTATCGAGTCTTCCCCACTCGTGTCTATAGGGTTCGGCAATGATATTTTTTTTTTTTTTTTTCGTTCGCCTTATTTATCGATTCCCCAAGGCGTGTGTGCGTTACACTGTGGTTTTTATTTTGCGCCTGTCGGCCCAGTGCATCCGACTTCAGCATGCATTTTATGTAAGGGTCTGCTTCCTCCTGCATTTTCTAAGGGTTTGCTTCCCCGAGGTAACGGCCGGTGCTGTGATGGGGATCGAACCCAGCACCTTCTGGTTGTGAGCCGTGCCACTTAACCACTAGGCCACGCCGTCCCCTTGGCAATGATATGATTTGATGGACTATGTACTAGTTTGTACTATCCCGGAAGAGATGCAGTCCAGTGTGACTGTGTCTCAGGATCGTCACGTCCTGCCAGAAACGTAGCATATGCATGTGAGTGAGGTATCTCTTTGCTCCCTTTATTTTCTTGGCTCATCTGCAGTGATGGCATGCCTAGCATTCCCCGCCACCTGGGAGGTTGTCACAATAGGGCAGAGGTGCAATGTCCGCTGGCCTGCATCTCTTCTGCGTCCATTGGGATGACTGATAGCAGACAGAAGTAAAGAGCGAGGCAGGAGTGCTTTAACCAGGGGACAAGTCTGGCCATGGCACGGAGATGTTGTTCGCCTGGTGTGCGGACATATCTCATGATCAAGGGTTGAGTCTCAACAGTTTGCAGTGAGGTGGCTGCTCTACTGCTTACGACACCCCGACCAAGAATCAAGTCTTCTACTAGTGGTTTCACACCTCATCGCCGTATGGGGTGAATATCGAGTAGCTTCCCGCCCGCTTTGATCAGTGGATGGCATATACCTCTTTCTGCGGCTCGACCGGGTCTGGCTGAGACGCGAGCCCCAGGTCCCAACCATATCGTAGCCTCCCATCGCAGTGGTACTGAGATTTTGAGCGAGATTCTGGCTTAGAGGCGTTCGGCCGTAATCCCTCAGATGGTAGCCTCGCACCATTGGCTTATCAGCCTAGCACGTGGACCAAATGTCTGCGACCTCTCAAATTGAGTAGGATTACAGTAGCAACGCCCTGTCATTTGTAGGGTAAAACTGACCTGTCTTCCAAGGGTCTAATACCAGCACCCGTTCATTATTAGACCCATCGAATCAAATAGAGGGCTTTTTATTCAGTCAATGACCAGGTATCTGGAACCTGCGATTTCTGTAGGGTTAAGCAGGATTACCGTAGCAACTCTCTTTCATTAAGAGGGTAGGACTGACCTGTCTTCCGTGGGTCTAATTTCAGCACACGTTCCTTATTAAACCCAACGAAAGAGCTCTCAGTCTGTCAGTCATTTTACAGTGTTGGCGTGTTGAGTCAAATTAAGCCGCAGGCTCCACTCCTGGTGGTGCCCTTCCGTCAATTCCTTTATCGAACACTGGATGCGAGACAATTGAGCCACCGAGAGACTAGCCCCAGATTTTCGAGGGTCTAATTCCAGCACACGTTCCCTATTAGACCCAACGAAAGTGCTCTCGGCCTGTCAATCATTTCAGTGTTGGCCGTGTTGAGTCAAATTAAGCCACAGGCTCCACTCCTGGTGGTGCCCTTCCGTCAATTCCTTTAAGTTTCAGCTTTGCAACCATACTTACCCCGGAACCCAAACACTTTGGTTTCCCGGAAGCTGCCCGCAGAGTCATCGAAGCAACTCCTGCGGATCGCTAGTCTGCATCGTTTATGGTCAGAACTACGACGGTATCTGATCGTCTTCGCGCATCTGACTTTCGTTCTTGATTAATGAAAACATTCTTAACAAATGCTTTCGCAGTAGCTCGTCTTGCGGCAATCCAAGAATTTCACCTCTAACACCGCAATACGAATGTCCCCGTTTGTCCCTGTTAATCATTACCTCCAGTTCCGAAAACCAACAAAATAGAACAGAGGTCCTATTCCATTATTCCATGCACCATTATTCAGGCAGCCGAGGCCTGCTTTGAACACTCTAATTTTTTCAAAGTAAACGCGCCGGCCATCCGGGACGTTCAGCGAAGAGCACCCGTGGGAGAGAGCCAGCAGACGGTAGGGCAGGAGACAACGGGCAGTGAACCAGCGCGAGCCGGACCGCCCGCCTGCGCCTGAGATCCAACTATGAGCTTTTTAACTGCAACAACTTTAATATACGCTATTGGAGCTGGAATTACCGCGGCTGCTGGCACCAGACTTGCCCTCCAATAGATCCTCGTTAAAGGGTTTAAAGTGTACTCATTCCAATTACGGGGCCTCGAAAGAGTCCTGTATTGTTATTTTTCGTCACTACCTCCCCGTGCCGGGAGTGGGTAAGTTGCGCGCCTGCTGCCTTCCTTGGATGTGGTAGCCGTTTCTCATGCTCACTCTCTGGAATCGAACCCTGATTCCCCGTTACCCGTTACAAACATGGTAGGCATGTCACGTACCATCAACATTTGATAGGGCAGACATTTGAAAAATGTGTCGCCGGCACATGACATCATGCGATCAGCACAAAGTTATCCAGAGTCACCAGTGGGGACGCCGCAACCATGCGAGGGGAAACGACGATTGGTTTTGAACTAATAAAAGCGCTCTTTCCGCGAGGGTCGGACCTTGGTAAGTATTAGCTCTAGAATTGTCACAGTTATACAGGTAGGATCGTGTCATCTAAGGAACCTCGACTGATTTAATGAGCCATTCGCGGTTTCACCGTGAGACAGTGTGAACTTAGACATGCATGGCTTAATCTTTGAGACAACTGGCAGGATCAACCAGATATCTGTCAGAGACGGACGAACCACACACACCGGTCGGCGATGGATGGATGGATGGATGTGCAAAAAGCCTCACCAGGACGGCCGCAGGGACAGACTGACGGACAGACGGTTGTTCCGTCCCTCATTCCGTCGACCTAGGACCGCCTGGCAGGGGTCCGTACACACACCAACTGACCAACCGACCGGGCTCGCTCGGGGAGGGATGGCAGCGCTAGCGCTCTGTGCAGAACGGATCCCAACGGCCCCGGCGATGAATTTCACTCGGACTGGAGACGATTTTTGCCTGCCCTTCTCCGAAGGTTGGTCGGGCGAGGACAGGGCCTTTAGGCACGATTCCTGCTTTCCATTTGCTGGTCACAAGCTCTTTGCGAGAGAATGACCACCAGCGAGACGAACTGTAGAGATTGGCTATACGCCTTTCGACGAAACACACACGGACTGACCAAGTTTCTCGATACGGACCACAGTAACGCACCGTTTCCAGCGGTACGACTCCACCAAAATGGTCCCGCTACAGTGCCGGGGAAAGGCGGGCGAGCGTGTTAGGCGGGGAGACGGAGAGAAAAGACTTGACTTCAGAGATTACTTGAGAAGACATTCGAAAGTAAGGCTCAGTGGAGTGTAGGCGGCGGAGAGAAAAGACTTACTTCAGAGATTACTTGAGAAGACATTCGAAAGAGACGCTCAGTGGAGTGAAGGTGACGGAGAGAAAAGACTTGACTTCAGAGATTACTTGAAATAGATACAGAGAGGGAACATTTCACTTCAATCATTACTTGAGAAGACATTTGAAAGAGACGCTCAGTGGAGGGCAGGCAACAAAGATATGCAGTTGAGGCAGATTTGAGTTGAGATTTAGGCGACGGAGAGAGGCAGTTGAGATGACACGTAGCAAGCAAGGTAACTACCCTCATATTATGTAGTGGTCGTAATTACAAGTCGTCAGTAGCTTATAGAGACAGTCTTCCAGTCATCCCATTCATCATATTGACGCAGTCTCACTGATCACGTCGACATCACCTTGATCACGTGAATGTAAGTCGTCAGTCGCAGCTAGAGGCAGTTTTTCCAATGACCTCATGGATCATGTTTGATGCAGTCTATCCTGACCACGTCGAGACCACTTTGATCTACAGCAGACAAACAGGAACAACACCACAGCCATCATACTCGGCTTTAGAACCTACAAACTTTATCATCAGCGGCAATCTGTAACTAAGTTCGATCGCAGCAGACAAGATTAGGAGAATTTGGTATCATGACGTATAAAAGAGACAGAAAGAATTTAAGTTTATAGAGAGTTTCTAGTTGGCAGTGTTTCTTGATTAAATAATCTGTTGTATTGTGTTTATATTTAGTGTTTCTTGAATTTGTTTAGAGTGAGTGTAGAGTGTAATAAAATAGAGCAGACCCCTTTACCGTCTACGACAGAGCTCCATCAAATCAATCGGCTCTGGTACACAGGGCTAAGATCTGTTACATATGGACAAACATTAGAGATGGTGAACACACATTACAGATTATGTACAAACAGAGATTGTGTACAAACATTAGAGATTGTGAACACACATTACAGATTGTGAACACACATTAGAGATTGTGAACACACATTAGAGATTGTGTACAAACATTAGAGATTGTGTACAAACATTAGAGATTGTGTACAAACATTAAATATTGTGTACAAACATTAGAGATTGTGTACAAACATTAGAGATTGTGAACACACATTAGAGATTATGCACAAACATTAGAGATTGTGAACACACATTAGAGATTATGTACAAACATTAGAGATTGTGTACAAAGATGAGCATATTTTATAAATGATGTATATATATATATTAGATAGTGAGTCTATACCTCCTGAATTTCTCTCTCTCTCTCTCTCTCTCTCTCACCAAATTAACAAGTACACACATCCTTCTACACTCCGCTCACTCATTCTATACCTCCTGGATCTCTCTCTCCAAGTTGTCCACTTTATCCCTCAACCTCCTGATCTCCGAGTCTTTCGTCATCAGCTCCAATCTCAGGTTAGAACCCTCGCTCTCTAGCTGGTGGCTATTTGTCTGGTACTGTTCAGCCTCCACTGACAGCTTTCGGTACTGGTCTAGAAGGTCAGATCTCTCCTGCTCCTGGGGGAGCCAATAGGTAAGAATCTCAAAATCAGTATGCAATCACAACAAGATCATTTAAATTCAAATAAGATTTGTCGTTGTCGTCGTCGTTGTTGAATGCCCACAATGAGTAGGTTTACTCTTTTGTACGCCCTGAAAAAGAAGTTAAGTGGCAGGTTGCAGTAGCTTTCCTTACACCCTGAGCGTGCTGATGAAGGTGGACTGGAGTCGTCCTCCAGGCAGATGTGCTATGCTTGGCTTCATCTGCTTGGCGCTCACTACTACGAGGATCACGTCGATCTACATCTCGCTAGACAGGCTGCCATGAAAACAGCCCGTTTCCAGAGAGGGCTACTAGGGAGCTGAGGTGAGGGTCTTTGCCAGTATATTTTGCCGACCCTGACTAACATGTCTGACCAGTATATTTTACCGACCCTGACTAACATGTCTGACCAGTATATTTTGCCTGACCCTGACTAACATGTCTGACCAGTATATTTTGCCCGACCCTGACTAACATGTCTGACCAGTATATTTTGCCCGACCCTGACTAACATGTCTGATCAGTTTGTTTTGCCCGACCCTGACTAAGATGTCTGACCAGTATATTTTGCCCGACCCGATGTTAGTCTCCCTTCCCTTTAAGTGTCATAATCTTAACATCACATTTACGTCGGAATCATAATCAGGCACCTCTTGTCGCCCCAGGTCCGGCTGTAGTTGCAAATTATACAACATTGCAAAATAAAATTGTAATTATACCGCATTTGGAACAACTATAATTGCCAATTATACCACATTGGGAAACAAATATAATTGCTAATTATACCACATTGGGGAGAAAATATAATTGCTAATTATACCACATTGGGGAAAAAATATAATTGCTAATTATACCACATTGGGAAAAAAATATAATTGCTAATTATACCACATTGGGGAAAAAATATAATTGCTAATTATACCACATTGGGAAAAAAATATAATTGCTAATTATACCACATTGGGGAAAAAATATAATTGCTAACTATACCACATTGGGGAAAAAATATAATTGCTAATTATACCACATTGGGGAAAAAATATAATTGCTAATTATACCCATTGCAAAAAAGCTGTAATTGTCACTTATTCCACATTGCAAAAAAGCCATAATTGACACTTTTCCCACATTGCAAAAAACTTTAATTGTCACTTATACCACATTGCAAACAATCACTGTTTTTGTCAATTATACCAGATTGCAAGCAAAAAATGTTTTGTCACTTAATCAATATTGCATAAAACTTTGTCACTTAATCCATATTGCATAAAACTTTGTCACTTAATCCATATTGCATAAAACTTTGTCACTTAATCCATATTGCATAAAACTTTGTCACTTAATCCATATTGCATAAAACTTTGTCACTTAATCCATATTGCATAAAACTTTTGTCACTTAATCCATATTGCATAAAACTTTGTCACTTAATCCATATTGCATAAAACTTTGTCACTTAATCCATATTGCATAAAACTTTGTCACTTAATCCATATTGCATAAAACTTTGTCCCTTATTCCATATTGCCGGAAACTTAAATTGTGTCTTATTCCATATTGCAAAATTACTTTATTACTTATTTAAAATGGGAAAAAAACTTTAATTGTCACTTATTCCTCATTGCAAAAGAACTTTAACTGTCAATTATTTCAGATTGCAAAAAAAATGTAATTGTCACTTATTCCAGATTGAAAAAAACTTTAATTGTGACTTATTCGGCATTGCAAAAATACTTTGTTACTTACTTAAAATGGGAAAAAAACCTAAATTGTCACTTATTTCAGATTGCAAAAAACCTTAATTGTCACTTATTTCAGATTGCAAAAAACCTTAATTGTCACTTATTCCATATTGCAAGAAAACTTCAATTTGCCACTTATTCTACATTGCAATGTCACTTTACAATATGGGTGACAAGATGAGCCTCGGCATGCCACGAGTTCGAGACCTCAGCTTCAACCTCTCTGCCACTAAATACAATACCCAAAAAGAGAATAGCCATACCTTTGCATTGAGAACATCTTCTATCCGTCTGACCTCCAGGATGTACTGTTGGACCTGTGTTTTCAGGGCTTCCTTTTCTTCTATTGTATCTTCTAACTCTTGGTTGAGTTTCTATAAGAGTATAATTTGAAAATATCAGGCAAGGGAGAGTATACATTACTAACTTAACATTATGTGATGTTATCTCCCTTTTAGTGACCCTGTTAAATTAATTCTTTCAGTACTAAGCCAAAAGCGGGTTTGACTCGAGCAAAAATGGCTACCCCTGAGTGTGTTAATAGTTCTATCTATCTTCAGTCCACTTGTGTCATTAGACGTCGTGGGGACGTATGACCTCCTTTGTTTCACATTTTTTTTGGCAGGCGAATATCCATTGGTGACTTGCCAGGTCAATCTCCCATTTTTGGGACTGGTGGTGATGGAAGGGTAAATTAGAGCAAAGTAGCTTCTCAGGCGCCATCTATGCCGCTCCACTAACCACATAACCAAGACCTAATGTTATTGCCAAACAGTCCTCTATTTCTACATTTTTTCTGTGGTGCGAGAATTTCTAGAACAATTTCAGTAGATTGTTAACTTGAATTTTGCCGGAGCAGTGGCCGTTAAGTCTGCTCTTTTCATTATCCAACTGGCAAGGGATTTTTAACGTTCACGTAATATGTTGAAGAGCCACATATTTTAGAAGGGATGAAGCAAACCGAAATAGGCAAAATTGGACATGTTTTAGAGAGCATGAAGCAAATTCAAATAGGCAAAAAGTGGACATGTTTTAGAGGGGATGAAGTCAATTCAAACAGACAAAAGTGAACATGTTTTAAAGGGGATGAAGTAACAATTTCAGCCCTTTAATAACAATTACAAATAAAATGAATGACTAGTATGCAGTAGAACGATCCGACATCCAATTCTTCAACAGGATTCTCCTGAACACCTTGTGACAAATGAAATGATCCCTCCAATAGAAACAGAGGCAAACAAAACATACAGAAACTATGCGAGTCAATCTTGTATGGTTTACCAACTATCTAGAAAGGTGCAAATATCAGTCAAGGTGTAAACTAGCAACACAACGCAATCCGTTCTCCGGACTACATCCTGCTACTTGCAAAGCTCTGTTCAGGGCTTGGTAGTGGGAGATTGAAAACGAACGACAAAGAAGAAGAAGAAGAACATTAGACAATTAAATTCAATACTTGATTGCAAGCACGTGACAATAACTACCAAAAGAGCTTCATACAGCACGATTTTCATCCCGACACTACGCTATCAATGTCAAAACTTGACACTAACATCAAATGAAAAACACTACATCATAACAGCAGAATGATATGTCTGAGGGGATCAAGATGCTGAGCAGGGCATGAGCTGCAGTGGTCAGCGACCCATAGCTGACTGCTAGCATCCGGGCCAGCGAACCAGAGCTGCCAAGACCCTTCTACACCTTCACGCAGTGATCCTGGATAACAGGCTGCAGCAGGGCAGACTGGCTACGGAGAAGAGATCGAAGAGTGAATGCTAACCCGGTACTCAAAAAATGCTTGCTGAAGTTGGATGTGTTGGACTGAAAGGTGCAAATATCACAGTCAAGATGTAAACTATGACACAAGGCATTCCGTTCTCTGGACTACATTCTGCTACTTAAGCCCTTTCAGGTTGAGAATGAACGAAGCCAAGCCAAGCCATATGTCTGCAAATAATATTAGGTGTAACAAGGACAGACATGACGAGAAACGATAACGTCAGCAGACTAGTGGGAATAACACCAGTATTAGGCTACATGGTGGGATTCCGTGGCGAAGTGGTTAAGCCGTCGGCCTCGTGATCAGGTGATGTGGGTTTGACTCCGGAATACGCCGTCTTTTTCACAGGTGCTTAATACGGAGTCCCATGCATCTCGTAGTCGCCCCCAGTCGTCTTGTCCTTGATTTGCCACTGGAATCGGGCGGCACGAGACGAGAGAGTGAGGATAAAAAGTAGCGCAGTTAATCCTTACTAAAAATAGCTCTAGCACAATTAATTATGCCATCATCGTCTACGATGGACGGCAGCCTTTGCCTTTGCTCTTTTAGGCTACATTAAAAGACAGCAAATGAAATGGTTTGGTCATGCAACAAGGTAATACCACACAGCAAACACAAGAACAAATTATTTCTTCCTCATGTGGTTTTGACTAATCTAGTGTGACGGACAGGCAAAATAATTACTTGGTTTTCCTTGGTCATGACAGCAAGGTCATCCTGCAGTCTTCTGTTCTCTCTGGCCGTCACATCTTTGTGCCTGGATGTTTCGGTCAGCTCCTCGGAGAATGAGTCCAGCTGTCGCCGCATGCTCTTCAGCTCTCTGTCCTTCATGTTCAGAGTTTCATTGGCATGCCTAGCACAAGGGGATGTGGGATGAAACAGGAAGGGGTTAACATGTAACATTGGAATGTCCACAGATGTTTGACTGACATGGAAACAGACGGTCACCAAGAGTTTATTAGTTGTGGCAAACAAATAAAGTTTGGGGGAATAGGGGGACAAAAAATTCCTCTTTACAATAAAAATGGAGAGAAAGAGAAAAGTTGAAAGAAAGAACAAAGAATGAAATGCAGACCGAAAGAATAACAAAAACAGAAAGACATAGAAAAATGGAAAGAAAGAAAAAGAGAAAAAGAAACACACATACAAGCCCTGTAAGTAGAAAGAAAGAAAGAAAGAATGAAAGAAAGAAAGAAAGAAAGAAAAAAGATAGAAAGAAAGACAGAAAGATAAAAATTAAGAAAGAAAGAAAGAAAGATAGAAAGAAAGAACGAAAGAAAGAAAAATGGAAAAAAAATGGAAAGATACACAGAAAGGCAGACAAACAACGATACACGATCAAGATAATGAGCAGTGCATGACACTCTGGCATACCAGGAAATAAGATGGCAGACAGGTCAGCAAAGGAGGAAGCAGCATGAGAACAAAACAAAAAACAATCACCTTCCAAGAAAAGAAGACCCTTATCCAAGCCATAAGGAAAGATGACCAAACAAGAGACAACTATCACTGTCTTGATCTTCAGTCCATTTATGTCGTTAGACCTCCTTTGTTTCATATTTTTATTTTGGTGGAAGCGTAAATTAGAGCAAGGTAAACCCGCAGTCTGTCAGGCGCCATCTAAGCCACTTCACTAACCACATAACCAAGATCTGTTTGTTATGGTTACACGGTCCCATTTTTTGCAACATATTCTCTGTGGGGCGAGAATGCCTAGAATAATTTGAGTAGATTTTTAACTTGAATTTTGCCAGAGCAGCGTCCGTTAGGCCTACTCTTTTCGATTTCCAACTGCTAAGGTATTTTTAACGTGCGCGCCACTGCACACGAGTGTCTGATCTCACTACTCAGAGATCAGGGGAAATATTTGCCATATGATCCACATGAAAAAATCATGGTGTCTCCACCGGGATTTGAACTCGCGACCTCCAGCACCTGAGGCGAACCTGCGACCTCCAGCACCTTTAAGCGAACACCTTACCCCCCCCCCCCCCCCCCCCCCCATTTATTGTGATAAAACACTGAAAAACTTTGGACTCGTCAGGCTCACAAACACTTACTGCAGTTGTGCTTCGGTCTCGCCAATCCTCACTTTCAGATCCCCAATATATCTCTCCTGCGGAAAAGTTCATTTATGAATATGTAGAGCTAATAATGTTCAGGAAATATGAAACAAATACGAGGGAGCTTCAAATTAGAACCTTAAAAGTGGGATAAAAATTAGAAAAACCATGGCTTTGTATTGTAACTTGTTAATATGGTTGCTAAAGATATCAAGAGTGTCCTGCATGTGCCATCACATGTGCAGACAAACATGACGTCATAATTGCAGTTAAAAGATGGCTGCCCCACTTTTGACATGCATTAAGAAGAAGCAGTGTTTTGTTATCCGTTTTTGAGCAGCAATAGAAATTCATCGGCGAATGTAGATCCAGTACAGTGATACATGCCTTTCACTCCAGCAAGTGTATGAATGGAGTAGGAAGTTCCAAAACTGCGTGAATTCTGTGACAAACTGTTCATGACCGAGTCAGGCACACCGAGTAGTGACCCAAGAGCCATTTTAGAAGTTTCTACTTCACTCATCCACTTGCTGAAGTGAAAGGCATGCATCATTGTACTGGATCTACATTCGCCGATGAATTTCTATATGTTCACCCCCTTCATTGCCCAAAAAACGTATAACAGAACGCCGCACCTCTTTGGTGCATATCAATAGTGGGGCCATCTTTTAACTCAATTTTGACGTCATGTTGTTCGTCTACACCGTGATAGCATATGCAGGACCCTCTTGACATCCTTAGAAACCATATTAACAAATTTTAAGGTTTTCTTTGAAGCCCCCTCGTATATTTTTATTATGAATATGACATGTTTTAGCTAATATTATTATGCATCTTGATATTTATATGATAATTTTAGCTCAATTTGTTTAAAATTAACCTTTTTTTAAAAATATTTGTGTTGCGGCACTTGATGTGGACACAAATCGACAAAATTAGGACGGACTGGAAAGGGTTAACCAGGAAACCCAGGACTCACAAGACAAAGAGAAAAACCCCACTTATCAGCTGTGAACACGTGCCCATTCCGCAATCTTGTATTGAGCGGCAAACAGATCGGCAGATCTAGTTAACTCTTTCCATTCCAAATGGCGTAAGATTACGACGATTTGGATCCGTTCCGCTGGCGTTGCACGCCGCCACCTTTAGAGTCATTGCTTTTTCGTATATAAACTACCGGGTTAATGCCATAGAAACAGCTTACTTACTTTCCGTGTCCAAACACCATGTCACACGGCACCCTTCCAGTTTCAGCAACTTGAACTGCCTTGTCGTTGCCTCCAACATGTCGTTCATGTCACAGGTTTCAGGGAGGTTGGGGCAGGACATCATGTGATCTTGGTCCTGAACTGCGCCGCATTGACATCTGAGTATCCCCATTTCTTCAAGTTCGCTCTGCATCTTGACACACCAGTTCGAAGTCTGTTCATTGCCTTCCATACAGCATAGGGCAGGTGGTGTCCAGGCGCAGCCTCTTCCTTGAGCTCTATCCATGGATCCTGCATTGTTTCGCGCCACCTCTCAATGAATCGACGTTCCGGGCTTGTCTGGATGGTTTCTGTCGATTTTAAGAAACTGTGTCTTGATTTAAGTCTTGTGACTTGTTCCCGATGGCCAAACATTGGGTGTCTAGGGTCGTTTTCCTGTTTCCCTCGTTCGATTTCTGCACCTACACCTCTTTTATATCAGGTGGTGCAATGCCAATTAAGGGATATATTTTGTTTGTGGGGGTGGGTTTAAGGCACTACGACACTATCCTGCCCATCTCGTTCATGGCTGAACATACTGCTCTTTTGATTGTAGAGAGTTCCGACTTCCGTCATATTCGGTTAGATAAAAACAATGACGATTTTGAAATTTGTTTTAGACCTTTGGAAAGGATCTCTTCTGTTTTTCACTTGGATTTGAAGATTTACCCATTATTGAGAATGAGTGAGATAAGTTTCTACAACAGATTTTTCTGAGGTAGATCTATTTAGTTTGTTTATGTAGATACAATAATTATGATTATAGTTGAAAGTGATAGATATGGCTATTACGGTAAACATGGATGAGCTGTTTTGGGAATTTTCTTTGAATTTTTTTCTTTTTTCAACCAATTTGCGCCGAAAGCAGGTTTCTATATGTTTCACCCCCTTCGCTGCTCAAAGAACGGATAACAGAACGCTGTGCATATCAGTAGTGAGACCACCTTTTAACTGCAATTACGACATCATGTTGTTTTTCTGCACCTTCTATATGTCCGTGCTGTTTTTCAACACTATCACCTTCATCTTCTTGCATCTCAGAAACTAACACACAACAACAACAACAATAACACCAACAAGTTCTTTATTAATATATGTCTCTAGACACCAACACAAAATTCATTAATTAATCAAATGAAAAAATTAGAGGTTCTCAAAATCAACAACCATGTCGGTGCATTACATGCTGAAAAATTATGCAGATACAGGAAATGGACATAATTTTGTAATCTAGAAAGCAAAAAGGTTAAACACAGACATCCTACCCTGTCATGTAACTGATTGTTCAACTGCGCCATCTTCTCGGTTTTTTCGTCAACGGCCGTCTGTATCGCATCCTTCTCTCTGTCCATAGACTTGAGGTTTGATCTCAGACCATCTATCTCATCCTTTTGGACCTGCGGATGTATTAAAGAAAGAACATATATCAACTGCTGGACACTTGTGAGCCTGTTCAAACATGGAATGTAATTTGTGAATAATCGCATCCAGGCTGCAGATCTTCATCAACGGATGTCATCCAGGCTGCAGATCTTCATCAACTGATGTCATCCAGGCTGCAGATCTTCATGAACTGATGTCATCCAGACTACAGATCTTCATCAAAAGAAAAAAATGTTGAACTAACTATGGAGAGCACCGAGATATCTCAACTGGGAATCCAGTGCACTAACCACTATGTAATTTTTTTTGTTTTTTGTTTGCCTTATTTCTCTATTCCCCAAGACTGTGTGCATTGCACTAAGTTTTTATTTTCCCTGAGGAGCACAGGTCCTCAACAAGTCAAGTCTTCATGTCATGTGATGTCCCGTCCAGCTCCGCCACGTCTTTCCTGCAGTTTTCAGGTTTGTCTCGTCATCCCTTCTCCGTTAGTGTTTAGGTGTACCCCTACTTCTATTGCCCAGATGATTCTAGAACAGTGACTGTCTTGTAATGCTATCAGCTGGTAATGTGTGTCCTACGGGGGTCTCCGTGGTCAAGCCGTTTGTCTTATGTTCAGACGATTGAGGTTCGAATTTGAGCTGCGGCGGTCGGTTGAAGACAAAAGTTTTTGTCTGAAGATCCCTGGGTTCATCACTGGAGCTACGGAGTTTGTGCTTTGAGGGATGCTCTCAGCAGGCAGGATACTGATCTGCAGAGAGAGACCGAGCCATATGGGTAGACCCGCGCCGATGAAGTCGAGCCCTCATCTTTAACCTTTAATATGTGTCCTTTCCATCCCCCCAACACCTTCTCTTTACGTGTAGTCCCTCTGGCATCTGGCCGATTCTTTGCTACAGTTGTAAATTAGTGACTTTTTCATGCCCCTTAATTACCCCAAAAGAGCGGCAAAGATGACGCCCTACCGGCTGCGGGTCTACATTGCTCCGCTGTATTAGTTCATTATGGATGCTGCCAGGCCACGGATTTGCCTGGAATTCAAACTGGTCGACAGCTTACACTTGTGTTCACGGAACATGTTGTTGTTTTCCATTTGGACTGGTTAATTCGTTCATTTTTTTTCTTCCTTCCGATTATCCTGAAATGGGACATTGGCTACATGAATTTGCACTACGTTAACCATTAAAATAATCTAGTTCACACGGCTGAACTACACGAGATTGATGCCCTTCGCCTTAGCTGCAGACAGTTTTGGTGTGACTGTGAAATTTAGGCAAGTGACTATAGTGGACTAAAATACGGCCAGGGAGAGATGCCCATCATTCACACGCTGAGTGATGTCCCTACGACCTCTTGTTGTTATGGGAAAGGCACAACACACAACGATAGATGTCATCCCCTCCTCCGCTGCCTTGCTGGATACATGTTTACGTGAAAGGCTTCAGGATTAAACCCTGAGGAAAAATCTGCATCATGTGCTATCTCCACTCCTCTTGATAAAATCTTGCCACTGGCCAAAGGTAGCTCAGGACGAGATAGTGACGTTAACAAAATGCACAGTTTCTTCCTCACTTTAATCCAAATCACAGCGCAAGTCATCCATTTCAGCGGCCACAGCAAGAGAAACGCCTGTCCACACGGCTGAACAAAGAGAGTGGTCTTCATCACTTGTTATCGACGAACATCAATCATTACCCCAATTCAGTGTAAGCATCTATTGGTGAAAGCTAGGACCTTTCTAGTTGAACTTTTCTCCGTTCCCCACATCACAGAGTCATACAATAAGACGGACTTAACATTGGAGTTGAAGAGCTGCCGATGACAGATGTGTCAGACCAAAACATGCAAATATCACAGTCAAGCTGTAAACTAGCAGAATGCAGGCAGTGTATGGTGCCTGCATTCTGCGATGAATGTCAACTAGCGACATCCTTCAGCTGTTAGAAGCCGAATCACCGTTCGCTGATCAACTCTGGATGGATTCCGTATCACACCTGCCATGTTTTCAACGGTCAGCTGAGGAAACTATGAGTAAGAGGATTATGAAATTTTGCAAACTTGACGGTTGGTATGTGCTGTTTACATTAGAAGTGACGTCATCATGGGCATCATACATATGTTCACTTGGTGCAGTTAGGTCCGGTTTAATTTGAACACTCCTTGTAGATGAATGAATGGACCTCTTGTAGTATCCAGAAAGGTCATTAGGTGCTTTTATTGTCATAATCTGTTTTTTTTCTTTGTGTTCCAGACCTAATTTCAGTGACCACTCTATAAGTATATTTTATTTGTTTGCATTTGGTAGTGGTTGTTGTTAGTTGCCCTTCGCAAGTGATGATGGCGACATCATCTGACAGTTTTGTCTTGATAATGTAACTTGCACTGTATTTGTATAGTGAGGAAGAAACTGCGCTGGTCTTCAACCTCACTATCTGGTCTCAAGCTACCTTGGATCAGTGGCAAGACATAAGTCAAGATGAGTGGAGGTAACTCGGGATGCAGGTACTTTGGTCCCACCTCCCTTGAGACCAGGAGTCGCTTGAAACTTGCGGAATTAGATTGTCCACCGTTTCTGTTCATCGCTTTGAGAGAGAGTGCCTTTCCTCTCGACAACATCACTCACCGTGTGAGCAATGAATGAATCCATAATGAACTAAAATATCAGAGCAATGTAGACCCGCAGCTGGTATGGCGCCATCTTTGGTGTTAGTATGTAGGTAAACTGATCATCACTTGGTTGCTCAGTCCGGAGACTGGTTGTAAGGTTGTCTAACTGCTGCCTTGCAGTTAGACTGGGGACAGCCAAAGGCTAAGGAGGGCAACCCTACAGAAACGTCTGTTGAAATCGGATGCACTGAGCCACAGGCTTAACAAAATAAAACAGTACAATGTAAATATCGCTGTAAACAGCGTACGATGAAGAAGAAGTAAGGTTGTCTGAGACTGTTTGTAAGGTTGTCTGAGACTGGTTGTAAGGTTGTCTGAGACTGGTTGTAAGGTTGTTTGAACATGTCCCTCCATTTGACCCTATCCAGAACTTGAAAAGATTACAAAACTGCAATCCATGACCGATAGAAGAGACTGCAGAGCCCAGCTGCAGTCAGAGAAACTCCGAAGACTGACCGACCATCCAATGCACCAGAGACTAAACAATTTGGGAAATGGGAAACTTAAGCGGAGAAACTTTGCAGAAATAGCCAAAGCAAAGATGCACGAAGATCCCATAAACGCACTAACAACACCAAAACACATCACTACTGTACGAAAACCTACCTGGAGGCAGGATATATTTCCAGAGGTGGTAGAAAATATACCAGGTATTGCAAACAAAAACTGCCAGACTGAAAAAGAAAGGAGAGATACTACCCTAAGCTTCATAACGAAAAGCTACCCAAGCATGCACTGGACCCATGCATACACCGACGGCTCTGTAACAAACACATCACAGAACGGAGGGGCAGGAGCATTCCTGAACCTACCAAATGGCAGAAAAATAACACTGTCATTCGCTACTGGTAAGTACACAAGCAATTTCAGAGCGGAGGCAGAGGCACTGAGGGCGGCAGTGGAAGAAATGGTAACACACAGTGAAAATGAGAGCCATATAGTCCTGCTTACAGATGCTCTCGCCGTAGTCACAGCGCTAAAAAGCCAGAAAAACACTGAGCTTAATGACTTAAGAGCAGCACTCTGCAAACTGTGCCAGCAGTCCGCACCAAAAAGGGTAGTGGTACAGTGGGTCCCATCTCACTGCAACATCCAAGGCAACGAGGAGGCAGACAGACTGGCAAAAGAAGGTGCAAGACTACCACAAACAGATACCAGTATGACGTACGAAGAGTCAAAACGGCTTATCAAAGCCAGATACATGACCAAATGGGAAACCGAACATACTGGTTACACCAAAAACGATGCCTATTACCAGTTGAACAGAAGAGAGCAGGTCGTTGTCTTCAGACTTCGCACTGGCCACAACAGACTGAGGTACCACCTATTCAACAAATTGAAGATAGGGTGTACCGACGAATGCCCGTGCGGTACTGGTAAAATGACCGCTGAACATCTGCTGCAGAACTGCCCGACATACGAGGATCAGAGAGAGCAGATGTGGCCATTACCAGTGGAACTGCAAGACAAGCTCTATGGCAGTGGCGACAGCCTCAGGATGACCGCCGCTTTTACGAAAAAATAATGGTTACTGTCTGACTGCGTACGCAGAAGAAGAAGAAGACCCTATCCTCTGCGTCTCTCTTCATTTCAGTATAGGTTCGTACTTTAATGTCCCTGCATGCCTGTGATGTTAAATTGAATCTTGGATGTGCTGGTCCTCTCTTCCCTTGAATCTTGCCCTCTAGTATCTTCTGTAGAAGACTTTCATGTCTCATATTGTGACCCAGCCAACTCAACCAAACGTTTTTGTATCAAATGAAATATTTGTCTTTGTGCGCCCCCACTTCAGTGAATAGATCTTCTTTCTGTCCAACTCTTTCCATTCTACGGTAGCACTACATTTAAAACGCTTCCAATCTGTTTTTATCATTCGTCGCTAGAATCCATGTTTCAGGCCCATACAGTGCAATTGGCCTTCTATGAGTGGCCATTATTCTCTTCCTCAGTTCTATCCTGATATTCTTTGAGGTTAACAATTTCTGTTTTTCTCTGAAGCCCTTTTTCTGCCATTGCAATCCTTGTCTTGATTTCTGTCTCATCGCGGACATCTTCTGTCTCATCGCGGACATCTTCTGTCTCATCGCGGACATCTTCTGTCTCATTTCGGGCATCTTCTGTTATGGTTTGGCCCAAATATGTAAACTTTTGAATTTGTTCGATCATTACTCCATTAATTATCATATTTATTTGCCTATGTTGCTTGGATATTACCAAGGCCTTTGTCTTTGCTGTGTTTATTTTCATGCCAAACTCTATGGCTGTACTATTAATTTTTTCTAGCAGCATTTGCAACGTTGCTACTGATCCTCCCACTATCGCTTGGTCATCGGCAAATTTGATGGCATTAACTTTCATACCATTAACTTTGACACCCATATTACAACTCTGTATAACCTTGTCCATCATCCTCTCCGAATATGCGTTATAGAGACTCTGTGAAAGCAAGCAGCCCTGTCGTACCACCTGTCTTATGAAAACGGGGTCCGTGGGACCTTCTATGATTGAAATAATCGCCTCTTGATTTTCATACAGGTTCTGGATTAACTTAATGAGTGTTCTTTCTATACCTATTTGTTGCAGGATCTGACAAAGTTTGGTCCAGGGGACTCGGTCAAAAGCTTTCTTGTAGTCAATAAAGCAAATAAATAGTGGGCGTCCTTGACAGATAATTCTTCTGCGAGAAGCCGCAATGCTTCGATGGCATCCCGTGTGCCTATGGCCTTTGCGAAATCCAAACTGCTTATCTTGCAGTACTTCATCTACCTTTCCATCGATTCTCATCTTAATTATCTTCAATATGATTTTTCATGCATGTGTTATCAAACTTATCGTTTGGAATTGACCACATTCTGTTGCATTTGATTTCTTTGGCAAAGGAATTAATATTGAAGTTGTGTGATCTTTTGGCCACATTCCCGTGATGTAAATGTCATTAACATGTTGAAATAGTAAATTATGAAAAGTCTCTCCCACTGCTTTCAGTAGCTCGATAGGTAACTCATCTATCCCTGGTGCTTTATTGTTCGGGATTAAAGAAAATGCCTTATAGTTAATCTCTCTTCTGTCAATGGTATGTCATTTAGTGGTGGGTTATATTGATACAGTCCCCCATCATCATACAGTTCCTCAACATATTCTCTCCATCTCACTTATTTATTCTCTGGGTCTATTGGTTTCCCATTCTTATTAATCATCCGTGATTGAATGCCCTTACCTGGTTCAATCGCTGAAGGTCCAACACTTTTTCTTCAAGGGAGTTCACTCTATGACCTTGACCGTGCAATTCTTCCTCTTTCCTGGACAGACGACGAGAAGCATTCTCAAGTGTCTTCTCTGTTTCCTCCACAAGCAGCCTGTGTGACACACAAAAAATAGGAAAAAAACACAAATACCTGATTATCAACCAGAAACAGACACAGAAATTGTTGATTATCAAACAGACACAGAAATTGTTGATTGTCAAAAAGGCAGAAATTGTTGATTTAAAAGGCACAGAAAATGCTTATTAAACATAAAACGACACACAAATTGATGATTAGAAACAGAAAAATACACAGAAATTGTTGATTATCAAACATAAAAAGACACACAAATTAATGATTATCAAACAGAAATAAACACTAAAATTGCTGATTATTAAACAGAAAAAGACACAGAACGTGCTGATTACTAAACCAGAAAAACCAATCATACCACTAGCCCAGAAACACAAACTACCAGACCCATTAAACATTGAAATAGGGATCAGACAATCTCCAGTCTGGTCACAAATCAAAGACTTCTGGTGACAGGACATGACCACACATGGCTTGGTCACAGGACATGACCACACATGGCTTGGTGACAAGAAATGACCACACATGGCTTGGTGACAGGACGTGACCACACATGGCTTACTTCATCTGATCTGCACAAGTTTTATTTTTCGTTGATTCGTCCACTATTTCGTTCAGCCTCATCATCTGATCCTTCATTTGGTCTTCCATCACTCTGATCTCATCCTTCAGAGAGTTTATCCTGATTACGAGCTCGGTACGTTCCTGCTCCACCTAACATAAGAGAGAGAGACCAAGAAAAAAATGTACGTAACGGTAACAAAATACATCCCTGGTTTTGTATATAGCTAGTCCCCAACGTACTCGTATTTGTAAATTTGCAGATATGGGGTTGAGTACGTATTAAATGATTGGTGTATGCATAAGTGCCAAGGGACTTGGAGAAGATTTACTAACAGCCAGAGGAGTACGGGAAGGTTTACTAACATCCTGAGGAGTATGGGAAGATTTACTAACATCCTGAGGAGTATGGGAAGGTTTACTAACATCCTGAGGAGTTTGGAAAGATTTACTAATAGCCTAGGGGGTATGGGAAGGTTTACTAACATCCAGAGGGTATGGGAAGGTTTACTAACATCCTGAGGAGTATGGGAAGATTTACTAACAGCCTAGGGGGTATGGGAAGGTTTACTAACATCTAGAGGGTATGGGAAGGTTTACTAACAGCCTAGGAGGTATGGGAAGGTTTACTAACAGCCAGAAGGTATGGGAAGGTTTACTAAAGTGAAGAGAGTACGAGGATCAGACAAGTTTGGAAACTCTGTCTTGGTGAGGTGCAACAATGCAATCGAAAATGCCTAATTTTGTACATGTGTCTTCTCCTTCTGCTTCGTTCATCCTCAGATCAAGGTCCCAGTTTCTCTTATAATAAAGGAAAATATTGTTTGTAAGTCTGGTCCCAGTTTCTCTTATAAAGGACACCATTGTTTGTAAGGCTGTTTTATCTCCATACAGCTTTTGTCTCATATCTGTCTCGTGAGGCCAGTATTGTTCTCTCTTTTCCTGTGTAAGCATGCAGCTTTGTAGGATGTGTTCCACAGTCATGGTATGCTCCCCACATGGACACTTGTCGTCTTTCACAATTCTCATTTTGTTGTAAAGATGACCCTTGAGTCTGTTATGCCAAGTTCTCAGTCTGAAGATGATGACTTGCTCTTCTCTAGTTAGGTTAAAGCAGCTGTCTTCTTTTGTGGAAGTCGGGGTGTTGATCAGCCCATTTCCCCCTGAGTTGACTTTAATTATGGTCTTGGCCTCTTTATATGTGAGGCTCTGTGAGGCGTTATACATTTTTTGCGATCAGAGGGTGTGAAACCTTCTGAAATGTACAGAAGAATGAAGGTTCAGCATGGAGACAGTGTCTGAAAGAGTAGAAAGATTTCAAAATGGAAGACAGAACATCATTGATGAACCGCGGGGAGGGAGACCAGCAAGCGCGGCAACTGACACAGTGAAACAGCAGATCAACCAGCTAGTCCGTGGCAGCAGGCAAATCACTATTTATTAAATAATATTAGATGTCACAGTACTGCGCACAAATTTGTCCATGATGACCGCGGTTATAGGAAAGTGTGTAGCAGATGGGTCCCAAGACAGCTGACAACGAGGTAATGGAGGCGGTGAAAAATTGGTTAAAGGTCACACCAAGACTTTTTTTCTAGAAGACATCCATAATCTGGTGGACAGGTGGACAAAGTGTGTTAGACATCCACAAGCTGGTAGTCAAAGTGTGTTGGACATCCACAAGCTGGTATACAAAGTGTGTTAGACATCCACAAGCTGGTAGACAAAGTGTGTTGTCATCCACAAGCTAGTGGACAGGTGAACAAAGTGTGTTGGATATCCACAAGCTAGTGGACAGGTAGACAAAGTGTGTTGGTCATCCACAAGCTAGTGGACAGGTAGACAAAGTGTGTTGGTCATCCACAAGCTAGTGGACAGGTGGACAAAGTGTGTTGGACATCCACAAGCTAGTGGACAGGTGGACAAAGTGTGTTGGACATCCACAAGCTGGTAGACCAAGTGTGTTAAACATCAACAAGCTGGTAGACAATGTGTGTTGGACATCCACAAGCTGGTAGACAAAGTGTGTTAGACATCCACAAGCTGGTAGACAAAGTGTGTTAGACATCCACAAGCAGGTAGACAAAGTGTGTTGTCATCCACAAGCTAGTGGACAGGTGGACAAAGTGTGTTAGTCATCCACAAGCTAGTGGACAGGTGGACAAAGTGTGTTGGACATCCACAAGCTAGTGGACAGGTGGACAAAGTGTGTTGGACATCCACAAGCTAGTGGACAGGTGGACAAAGTGTGTTGGTCATCCACAAGCTAGTGGACAAAGTGTATTGGACATCTACAAGCTAGTGGACAAAGTGTGTTGGACATCCACAAACTAGTGGACAAAGTGTGTTGGACATCCACAAGCTAGTGGACAAAGTGTGTTGGACATCCACAAGCTAGTGGACAAAGTGTGTTGGACATCTACAAGCTAGTGGACAAAGTGTGTTGGACATCCACAAGCTAGTGGACAAAGTGTGTTGGACATCAACAAGCTAGTGGATAAAGTGTGTTGGACATCCACAAACTAGTGGACAAAGTGTTGGACATCCACAAACTAGTGGACAAAGTGTGTTGGACATCCACAAGCTAAGGGATAAAGTGTTTTGCCAGGCACAGGGACTATGTGGAAAAATAAGACACACAAAATGTCTGGTCCACACTCTTGTAAAAAAGTTAATGACTGTCCCTCGTTTATTCATAAACAAGGGCAGACAAATGCTGCCAATATCTACTTACTGTATGAAGTGTAGACTCCAGATCTTCCGCTTGCTGTTCCAACTTGGCTCTGTCTGACAAGGCCGTTTCCGTAGCAATCTGTAGAATTAAAACAAATGTGTAAAATATTATAAATGTTAGCCAATCCACTCCACAGACTGTATTATTGAGCTGAAGATTTTTCCTGTAGTTCAGTTTGGTAAAGATAACACACAGATATCACATACGCTTAACACATCTTGTCTACACAAATACAAAATCTCCTTCCCACAAATACAAAATCTCCTTCCCACAAATACAAAATCTCATTCACACAAATACAAAATCTCCTTCACACAAATACAAAATCTCCTTCACACAAATACAAAATCTCCTTCCCACAAATACAAAATCTCATTCACACAAATACAAAATCTCCTTCACACAAATACAAAATCTCCTTCACACAAATACAAAATCTCCTTCACACAAATACAAAATCTCATTCACACAAATACAAAATCTCCTTCACACAAATACAAAATCTCATTCACACAAATACAAAATCTCCTTCACACAAATACAAAATCTCCTTCACATAAATACAAAATCTCCTTCACACAAATACAAAATCTCCTTCACACAAATACAAAATCTCCTTCACATAAATACAAAATCTCCTTCACACAAATACAAAATCTCCTTCACACAAATACAAAATCTCATTCACACAAATACAAAATCTCCTTCACACAAATACAAAATCTCCTTCACACAAATACAAAATCTCCTTCACACAAATACAAAATCTCCTTCACACAAATACAAAATCTCCTTCACACAAATACAAAATCTCCTTCACACAAATACAAAATCTCCTTCACACAAATACAAAATCTCCTTCACACAAGTTCAAAACTAATGTCAGCGTTGTTAAACATATTTATATTTTCCCCAATTTTTGGTTGATTTTGTTGTTTGTTTATTTAGCCAGTCAGAGAGTGCTAAATGCTTGGAATGCATTGCTGGGATCAAGATGCTGAGCAGCGCATGAGCTGCAGTGGTCAGTGATCCATATCTGACTGCTAGCGTCAGGGTCAGCGAACCAGAGCTGCCAAGACCCTTCTACACCTCCACGCCATGATCCTGGATAACAGGCTGCAACAGAGCAGACTGGCTAAGTAGATGGGATCGAAGAGGGAGGGCTACCCGGTACTCAAAATATCTTGCTGAAGTTGGACTGAAAGGTGCAAATATTGCAGTCAAGCTGTAAGCCACGACACAACGCATTCCGTTCTCTGGACTACATTCCGCTACTTGCAAAGTTTTTTTCAGGGCTTGGTAGCGGGAGATTGAGAGCGAAAAAAGAAGAAGAAGAATGCATTGCCACAAGAAGCAGTGGTGGTAGGGACAATTAATGTATTCAGAGCAAGGACATGTAAATGAAACTGGTTGTATACAAACTCTGCAGAGTCTTCTAAACCAGTATAAAGATGTTAAGTTAAGTGTCAGCTTTATCAAACATGATATCTATACCTTCCCAATTGTCAGTTTTGTGAGATATTTATACTTCCCAAATGTCAGCTTTGTCAAACATTATATCTATACCTTCCCAAATGTCAGTTTTGTGAGATATTCATACCTTCTCAAATGTCAGCTTTGTGAGATATTTATACCTTCCCAAATGGCAGTTTTGTGAGATATCTTCCCAAATGGCAGTTTTGTGAGATATTTATACCTTCCCAAATGTCAGCTTAGTGAGATATTTATACAATTCCAAATGTCAGCTTTGTCAAACGTGATATCTATACCTTTCCAAATGTCAGTTTTGTGAAATAATTATATTTCCCCAAATGTCAGTTTTGTCAAACATGATATTTATATTTCCCCAAATGTCAGTTTTGTCAAACATGATATTTATATTTCACCAAATGTCAGTTTTGAGAGATATTTATATTTCCCCAAATGTCAGTTTTGAGAGATATTTATATTTCCCCAAATGTCAGTTTTGTCAAACATGATATTTATATATCAAAATATGTCAGCTTTGCCAAATATGTGATATGTATAAGCCCCCATACAAACTTGTATTTAAATGGTACTGACCTTTAACCTTTCTCTCAGGCTGTCCCTCTCAGTTGTCATTCTTCTCAAGTCAGCGATGACGTCATCTCTCTCGTTCTCGATCCTCCTCAGTATAGCCTGCGCAGCTAGGGAGGTCTTGGACTGTTTGGGGGATGAGATGAGCTCTCTCCGCACCTTCATCAGCTCATCTTTGGTCTGAAAGAAACTTCCTGGATGAGTCATCCGTGGATGTGGGTTGGTACACAATGTGAGACGTCCTATATATCATCATCATTATACTTCCTTGTTTGCTGCAAGGGGGCATGGGGCTACCATTACAATTTTAGGAGAATGGAACTGCTGTAACCTTCCAAGTGTGTTTTAAAAGGTAACTTAAGAGGGTTGTGCATGGAGCTAGCAACTTCATCATGCAAAACTTGCTATATTTGTTTTTATACATTTTTTGGGGGGCATTCGCCTTATTCGTCTATTGCCCAAGGCGGTGTGCATTGCACTGTGGTTTTATTTTGCACTTGTCAAACCAGTGCATTTCAAAGATGCACGAAAACCCCATGAACGCACTAACAACACCAAAGCCCATCCCTACTGTACGAAAACCTACCTGGAGGCAGCATATATTTCCAGAGGTGGTAGAAAATATACCAGGTATTGCAAACAAAAACTGCCAGACTGAAAAAGAAAGAGATACTACCCTGAGCTACATAATGAAAAACTACCCAAGCATGGACTGGACCCATGCATACACCGACGGTTCTGTAACAAACGCAACACAGAACAGAGGAGCGGGAGCATTTCTGAAAATTCCAAATGGCAGAAAAATAATACTGTCATTCGCTACTGGAAAATACACAAGCAATTTCAGAGCGGAGGCAGAGACACTGAGGGCGGCAGTGGAAGAAATGGTGACAGGCAAAAGGAATGAAAGCCATATAGTCATGCTTACAGATGCCTGGGCCGTAGTCACAGCGCTAAAAAGCCAGAAAAATACTGAACTTAATGATCTACGAGCAGTACTCTGTCAACTATGCCAGGAGTCCGCACCAAAAAGGGTAGTGGTGCAGTGGGTTCCATCCAACTGCAACATCCAAGGCAATGAAGAGGCAGACAGACTGGCAAAAGAAGGTGCAAGACTACCCCAACCAGATACTAGTATGACATACGAAGAGTCAAAACGGCTTATTAGAGCTAGATACATGACCAAATGGGAAACAGAACATACTGGATACACAAAAAACGATGCCTATTACCAGTTGAACAGAAGAGAGCAGATCGTGGTCTTCAGACTTCGCACTGGCCACAATAGACTTAGGTACCACCTATTCAACAAATTGAAGATAGGTGGCACTAACGAATGCCCGTGTGGTACCGGTAAAATGACCGCTGAGAATTTGCTGCAAAACTGCCCGACATACGAGGATCAGAGAGAGCAGATGTGGCCATCACCAGTGGCAACACTAGACAAGCTCTATGGCAGTGTCTACAGCCTCAGGATGACCGCTGCTTTTTTTGAAAAAATAAAAGTTGATGTCTGACTGCGTACGAAGAAGAAGAAGAAACCAGTGCATTCGACTTCGGCATGCATTTTATGTAAGGTCTGCTTCCTCCTGAATTTTCTAATGGTTTGCTTCCCCGGGGTAACGGACGGTGCTGTGTTTGAGGAGCAAACCCAGCACCTTCAGATTGTGAGGCATGTCACTTAACCACTAGCCCATGCCGTCCCCATGTTGCTATTGAAACCACCCCTGCAGATGCTCTTATGTAAAGGTAAAGGCCACTACCATGGCACCAATTGCCGTCGGGAATGAAGATAACTCTTCATGTACCTAGTCGGAGCTTATATGAGGTGAGGTGGCCAGTTGCCTTCCTTGCTGTTTATACCTTCCCCAACTCATACTTCAGGTACCCATATACAACTGGGTTGACTGGATGAGTGGTTGTATTGGGAGCGAACCCCACCCGGATTCATTTCTGTCCGTTCATGATTTTCCACCCTGGCGCGCTGTAACCCCAGTCTTAGCAAGCCAGCTCATTGTCGACTGACAAAGTCAACAAAATATTTCAGGGCCACAATGAAAGGCATTGGACAAATATGGGGCCACACAGCTGCAATGAAGCTGGTTCTATGAACAATTTATCAATACACATCAACAGCAATGCCATATTGACATCTAAAACGTCATTTAGTAATAAAGTAAGGCTTCTAAATCGGCTTGGTTTCGTTCGTTCTCAATCTCCCACTACAAAGCCCTGAAAAGGGCTTTGCAAGTAGCAGAATGTAGTTCAGAGAACGGAATGCGTTGGTCGCTGTAGGCAATAGGTTAAGGCACTAGCATCTCACAGTGATGAATGGACATGGTGGACGATCAAATCCCACAAGTTTCAAGCGACACCTGGTCTCACAGTAGGTAAGACCAGAGTGCTTGCATCCTGAGTTACCTCCAGTCGTCTCAACCAATAGTCTTGCCACTGATCCAAGGTAAGTCGAGAAAAGAGTGAGATTGATTCACTTCCTCCCTATAATCCTCATACAGCGCACATCACATTATTAAGACAAATCCGTCTGATGTTGTGGCCATCATCGCTTCGTGATGGCAATAACTTTTTTTTTCACAGCTTAACTGCGATATTTGCATGTTTTGGTCTGACACATCCGACTTCAGCAAGCATTTTTTGAGTACCAAAACTACTCAGGCTTTTAAATTGACTATTCAAGTTATCCATGGGATGGAAATTTCCCCACAACAAATGAAGCCGCCTCCCACAAACTAGCAGAAGTGACAAGTGACCTTTAATCTCCAGTTGACGTCACAAAAATGAAGCCATTTTCACCAAAAATATTTCCATAAATTTATGAGCAGCGATAGCTTAGCTGGTAATAATGAAAGAAATATAGTGGAAGATTTGGAAACCAATAGGTCGGTGGTTCGAATCCGGCTTGTAGAAAATATTTTACTTCCAAAGTTAAATGGTAACGACCTTGTAGTTAGTTGCTCATCGCGCACAATGATGGCGACACCATCAGGTGGATTTGTGTTAATGACTTGCGCTGTATTTGGATTATAGTGAGGAAAAAGCTGTGCTGGTCATCAACCTCACTATCTAGTCCTAAGGTGCCTTGGATCAGTGGCAAGACTTAAGTCAAGACGATTGGAGGTAATTCAGGATGCACGCGTTCTGGTCCCACCTCCTTTGAGACCAGGGGTAGCTTGAAACCTGCGGGGCTCGAATCCACACTGTTTCAGTTGATCGCTTTGAGAGGCGAGTGCCTAACCTCTCAACCACATCAACAATTTGCAGTTATGAGAAAAGAAAAACCAGCCTAGTGTATAGAAAAGAGAAGAATTCGAGGTGACAATACAGGTTTATAAGATGATCAGAGGAAAGGATAAATTAGATTATAACAAGTTTTTCAAAATACAACCACCTACAAGAACAAGAGGGCATAGCTACAAATTAACTAAAGAAAGGTCTAGATTAGATATTAGGAAATCATTTTTTATAGTCAGACAGTGGTGAATGCTTGGAATGCATTGCCACACAAAGTGGAGGCAGGGACAATTAATGCATTCAAGAATAGATTGTATGCGCATAGCTTTTAGAGCAAGGAAATGTAAATGAAATTGGTTGTATACAGACTATTCAGAGTCTTCTAAACCAGTATAAAGACGTTAAGTCTTATTTTGAATGACATATGAAAATGTCCGTCATTATTAATCGGTTTTTACTAGCTGTACTATTTTCTTACCTCTTCGTACATCGTGTTGAGTTTGTCCCTTTCACAAGTCAGAACTTTCACATTTGCTTGGATCTTAGGAACAAAACAATCAGAAAGAACATTAACTGATGCAAAATGTCTGGTAGAAATCATTGCAATCGTGTTTAAACTCCATATTGGAATGTTCTTTTTGGTATAACCAACATTAAATTCTCAAAGATTATATGTTTGCAATAATTGGAATCCTGGTATTTAAACAGGCATGTTTAATGTCTGTTGCCAGATAGTCGAAGGCTTTAACTATGTGTAGTAGATATTTTAGAACTTTCTGCGGCTTATAGGCCTGGGGAGAAGGTACAACTAATTTGGGAAGATTTTAAACTAGATTTTATTTTATTTTGTCTGGGCAGCGGTCGTTAAGCGTACTCTTTTCGATTTCTAACTGCCATAGAATTTTTTACATGCTCAACACTGAAAAAGTTATCACAGTTAGTTAGTTAGTTAGTTAGTTAGTTAGTTAGTTAGTTTCCCTAACGGCGTTTAGGATATCGGCTCGGTCCATTGATCTCCCCCCTCCACTATAGTTGTACTCGCCAAACTATCGGCTCTCTCATTCCCTTTGGCACCTGCATGTCCCAGAACGAGTATGAAGGTGACTCCCTGACCGTTTATACTTTCTTTATTTTGCAATTTTTACCTTTCAGTGGTCTCGAGGTAAGGTGTCTGTCTCGGGTGCTGGAGGTCGCGGGTTCCAATCACGATGGAGACCAGGGTTTTTTCACGTGGATCTTCTGGTAAAAATTACCCTGATCTCTGGGTAGTGATATCTACAGACTTACAAACAAATTAGGTCACAGGCTCTCAAAGTCAACAACCACAGACAAGCGTGGACGTGCTGAAAAATAATGTCGTCGCAGATGACATTTGCGTCAATTTTTGAATGCAGGGTGGCTAAGGTTAAAAGGACTAAGGAAGGGACGTTGTGGACATCAGTGGTTGACTAGACCAGACGACTTGTGCACCCAAAGAAGAAGAATCAATAGTTACCTCTGACATGTGTCTTTCAAATTTGTCCAGTAGACACTTCAGCTCGTCTCTCTCCCTCGTCAGACGGACAAGTTCTAGGTCGCCAGCTACACTCTGTCAAATACAAACAATGGCGTCAGCAATAAAAATGTTTGTTAAAATATATATACAAGGGGCTTGTCATAAGTCTTTACCGTGACTCTGAAGGAGTAGGAGGAGAAAGTTGAAATTTGGCACATATGTAGCTCATACAATTTGTACTGGACTTGAGAAGTATGAATTTCCGCCCTAGACGGGTTTACCCGGTATGGTGCATGGCGAAAAACACCTTATTGACCAACTCTGCTACTCTAATGGTTTGTCAGAACAATGGAAAAATTAGAGGACAGAACTGTGATAAGATTCTTGATGTTGCAGGGAAAAACACCTACAGAAATACACAGGGGGATGGAACCCGTGTTTGAGGAATTCTGTCCTTCGTATGCTTCTGTACAAAACTGGTGTAGGCAGTTTAAGTGTGGCCGTTCCCATGTTGCTGATCTTCCAAGATCAGGAAGACCATCCTCAAAGTGCAGCAATGAAATGCTGCAAGAGTGAAGAAAATCATTGACCAGGATAGGAAAATGACAATTGCAGCGATATGTAGGTGAGCAAAACTGAATGAAAGTACAGTTATTAGAATTTTAACCAACAGACTGAACATGAGAAAAGTGTCTGCCCGCTGGGTCTCGCGTCTGCTGACATGTGAACAGAAACAAACGAGGGTTGATTGCTGTGGCCAGTTGGTCAAAATATTTTGGTCGAAAAACATGTTGCCGACCATGGTGACAGTAGATGAGACATGGGTTCACCATTATGACCCAGAATCCAAAATTTTCAGTGAAAAACCACGAGCTCACCAACACATGTCAAGCCAAAAGCACAGAAGTCTGCAAGAAAAGTGATGCTGGCTGTTTTTTGGAAGATTACCTGCCTCATAGCAACACGGTTAATAGGATATTATGCAGATCTCCTTAACAAACTAAGAAAAACTGTGACCAGAAAACGAGGGATAGCGCAAACTCAAATTATGCCTATGATTCAAGACAACGCGCCTTCCCATAAAGCAAGGCTTGTGCTGCAAACAGCCAACGATTTGAATATTGAAATTCTTCCACACCCACTATATTCTCAGGATTTATCTCCATCAGACCTTTTTTCTTTCCCAAAACTTAAAAAACAGCTGAAACGAAATCATTTTGACAGTGACGAAGATGTCATCCCGGCGTGTGATAACTGGTTTAGTTAAAAAAATAGGTTACTTTATTCTGAAGGTCTTTTCAAGATCACACAGAGATGACAGAAATGTATAAATTCAGGTGGTGGCTACAATGAGAAGCAATAAGCACTGTGCCAAATTTCAACTTTCTCCTCCTACTCCTTCATGTTCAGGGTAAAGACTTATGACAAGCCCCTTGTGTATGTATATATATATATATAAGGGCAGGTCATCCTGTAACCGGCCAGGTCGTTAGGGCACACATGAAGACACTGCCACAAGCTGCAGCAGCCCTCTCTGTCAGGGTCCGCTGCCTGTGCCTCCTCTAGTTTCTTATGTTGTCCTCCAACCTCTTTTTGGGACGACCTCTTCGTCGTTTGCTTTGCATCTTCCCGTGCGGAGTCCGGGATCTTATTTGCAAGACCGGTTGATCTCGATGGCCCCTACAAAGTGAGTTTCCTTCCTTTGACCGTTGCCAAGTGACCTTCAAAAGGACCTATTGCTATTGTAATTCTTTCTCGTATTTCCTCATTTGTAGGGGAGGAAGACTAGCGTCTGGTCAGGCAAAATATACTGATGAGAAATGATAGTCATCATTATCAATCATCATCATGTTGCATGTCCTTTGTAGAACGTCGCTCCCATCACAGTCTGTCTGAAAGAAACTCTTTCCCTTGCCAAAACTCCAGCCTCCGCCACAGTAATACCCAGGCATTCCTGGATATCTTGGTGCCATCATCTTCTTGGTCTACCCCTTCCTCTTATGCCTGGCACCATACCTTCCATCACCGTTCTATCAAGACCGTTGTGTCTCTTGATGTGACCAGAGTAATTGCATTTTCTATACAAAATGGAATTGATAAAACCAGTTCTCCTCTATGCTCAACTCTTGGCGAATGTCTACATTTGTTTTTTTCTCTGTCCAGGGTATTCTGAGGATCTTTCTGTAACATTTTGACTCGAAGGATTCGATTCTTTGCCAGGCAAAATAAACTAGCCAAGACCCTCACCTGAACTTCCTCGAAGCAAGTGGCAGGATGGAGTCTGGAGAATTAAATGCTTTGTCATAATTTTCAGATTTGACTGCAGTATTTGCACATTTCTGTTCAATACCTCCAACTTCAGCAAGCATTGTTGGGTAACGTGCAGCCTTTCCTCTTCAATCCCTTCTCCTTAGCCAGTCTGCCCTGTTGCAGACTGTCATTCAGGATCACCACATGGAGGTGGAGAACGCTCTTGGCTGGTCTGGGCCGCTGGCCCCAACGCTATCAGTCAGTTTTGGCTCGCTGACCGCTACAGCTAATGCCAATGCTAATGCTGGGATCAAGATGCTGAGCAGCGCATGAGCCGCAGTGGTCAGCGACCCATAGCTGACTGCTAGCGTCAGGGCCAGTGACTCGAGATGCCAAGACCCTTCTACACCTCCACGCAGTGATCCTGGATAACAGGTTGCAGCAGAGCGGACTGGCTAAGGAGAAGGGATCGAAGAGAGAATGCTAACCTAGTACTAAAAAAATGATTGCTGAAGTCGGATGTATTGGACCGAAGGGTGCAAATATCACAGCCAAGTTGTAAACTACGACACAACGCATTCCGTTCTGTGGACTACATTCTGCTACTTAAGCCCGTACAGGTTTGGTTGGGGGAGATTGAAAACGAACAAAGCCAAGCCAATTAAATTCAAGCTGACTTCTCAAAGCTCATGAGAAAGAAACAGAAGACACTATTTTACTTTTGGGTCATCTTCTTCTTACCTTGTTTGGCATTATCTTGATCGGAGCGGCAGGTCTCCTGGTTGCCTTGAGAGCCTCATACTCCTTCTTGTAATAGTTTTTCTCATCCTCAATAACACGGATAATGGCTTCATACTGAGCAAGGTCCTAATTAGGGACAGCAAAATTGTGCAAATTTTAAATTAAAGTAAAGTAAAGGTAAAGATAACTCCCATGGCAACAATTGCCGTCAAGGATGAAAATAACTCTACATATACTAAGCCGCATCCTATGTGAGGTTGGAGTGATCAGTTCCCTTCCTTGCTGTATTTACCTTCCCCAACTCATACGTCAGTTACCCATTTACAGCTGGGTCAACTGGAAGAGCGGTTGTACCAGGCACGAACCACGACCCAGATTTGTTTCTGTCCATCCGTGGATTCAAACCCTGGCACATTGTAATCCCAATCTAGCAAGCCAGCTCACTGTCGCCTAGGCTACACGCTCCACTAATGAAAGCAAAACAGAAAATAATAAAAGAAAATTAGACACAAATGGGAGAGCTGACCGTATGTATGGTCCGTGGCAATATACAGTTCTGAAGCATAGACAATAAGTGCAAGAGAGGAGAAATACTTGGAGGCTTTAGAGATGTGGTGTTACCAGAAGGTGAAGAGGAGAGGAGAAATACTTGGAGGCTTTAGAGATGTGGTGTTACCAGAAGATGAAGAGGAGAGGAGAAATACTTGGAGGCTTTAGAGATGTGGTGTTACCAGAAGATGAAGAGGAGAGGAGAAATACTTGGAGGCTTTAGAGATGTGGTGTTACCAGAAGAGGAGACTAACATCTGGTCCGTCAAAATATACTAATCAGACATGTTCGTTAGGGTCAGATAAAATATACTGGCCAGGATCCCCACCTCGACTCCCTCGTAGTTCTTCCTGGAAACGAGCTGTTTTCATGGCAGCCTGGCTAACAAGGTGGGAGATTGACGTGATCCCCCATAGGAGTGAGGGACATGCAGATGAAGCCAAGCACAGCGCAAGCACCTGGAGGTCCATTGTCCGCCTTTATCATCACGCTCAGGATGTGAGGAAAGCTGCTACAACTTGTCACTTAACACCCTTTTCGGGGCTTTCAAATTAGAGACTTCAGCCACCATACATCAAAACACACCCCAAACAGAACAAACAATGCTATTTAGATACAACACATTCATGGCCAAAGGCAGACCAGGAAAAAGGTGGCTTACAGAAATATCTTAAGGTAGTAAATGCCACTGTGCATGAGGCACATAGACAGGCTCGTTCCAGAGATCTCTTCATAACCTGACGCTGAATGGCAGAACAGGATGAGAGAAAAGAAAGAAGAAATAAAGAAGACATCATGTGACCTTGGACCATTACACCAAATGGGATTCCAGAATTACAGTTCTGAAGAAAGACTAAAAAAAACCGGTCTGCAGTGTCTAGAAAAGAGAAGAATTGGAGGTGACAATACAGGTTTATAAGATAATCACAAGAACAGATAAATTAGACTATAACCAGTTTTTTCCAAATATAACCACCTACAAGAACAAGAGGACATAGCTACAAATTAGCTAGAGAAGGTCCAGATTATATATTAGGAAATATTTTTTTAGTCAGAGAGTGGTGAGTGCTTAAAATGCATTGCCACAGGAAGTAGTGGAGGCAGGAACAATTAATGCATTTAAGAATAGATTGAAAGCACATAGCTTTTAGAGCAAGGTAATGTAAATGAATTGGTTGTTTACAGACTCTACAGAGTCTTCTAAACCAGCATAAAAACGTTAAGTTTAACACACAGAAGAGTTACACACCTTTTTAGACTTGAGAGCATCCTTTCTCGCTGGACTTTGAGCCCTAGAGGATGATGCTGATCTGGTGCGCAGGTTGGTCTTTGAGGTTTGTTTTGGCATTTCTCCCTTCAACAGCGCCTAAAATTAAATGAAGTTTATAATGTCAGATCATGATAGCCAGATAACTCATAGAGCTTAAGTGAACTTTAGCACTTCTTCGCCACAACATCAGTTTTTGTATTTTAGATATGGATGTCTTGTTAGTCCATTTAGTTGCCAACTATCTGAAGACGGATGTGTTGGGTTGACAGGTGCAAATATCGCAGTCAAACTGTAAACTAGCGATACTACGCATTCCGTTCTCTGGACTTCATCCTGCTTCTAGCAAAGCCCTGCTCAGGGCTTGGTAGTGGGAGATTGAGAACGAACGCAGAAGAAGATGAAGAAGTTGCCAAGATAATCTCACAAGACATTGCCAATTTAAATTATGAATTTAAGATGATATTTGTAAATTGGTGCTTTGCTGTTCAGTTAAAAATTGCATTATAGTGAAGATTTCATTCTATAAATTGTGTGTGTGTGTGGTGTGATTGAATGAAATCCCGGAATCACAGCTGCCAAGACCTTTCTACACCTCCACGCGGTGATCCTGGATAACAGGCTGCAACAGAGCAGACTGGCTAAGGAGTAGGGATTGAAGAGGGAAGACTAACCAGATACTCAAAAATTCCGGCTAAAGTCGGATGTGTCGGACCGAAAGGTGCAAATATCACAGTCAAGATGTAAACTACGACACAATGCATTTGGTTTTCCTGATACATGCTAAAACCATTTCAGGGCTTGGTAGCGGGAGATTGATAATGAACGAAGAGGAAGTAATATGTATGTGTTCAGATTGATAATGCTTGCGTGCCTTTCTGATATTGTAGTGTGTATATAGGTTATGGGCTTGGCTTGGCTTAGTTCGTTCTCAATCTACCGTTACTTAACCCTAAAAGGGCTTAAATAGCAGAATGTAGTCCAGAGAACGGAATGCGTTGTGTTGTAGTTTACAGCTTGACTGCGATATTTGCACCTTTCGGTCCAACACATCCGACTTCAGCAATCATTTTTTGAGTACATGGTTAGCATTCCCTCTTCGATCCCTTCTCCTTAGAGTCTGCCCTGCTGCAACCTGTTATCCAGGATCACTGCGTGGAGGTGTAGAAGGGTCTTGGCAGCTCTGTTTTGCCAAACCATCCTACTAAAAAAGACGTTTGTGACGTTGTGTCAGTGTTTACAGCTAGATGGCGATATTTGCATCTTTCAGCCCACCACATCCAATTTCAGCAGGGCATTTTTGAGACCAGGTTTGCCTTTCATCCTTGATTTCGGGGAACTGAGATGCTAGTCCAGTCAGGCACAACATACTGACCAGGACGTCACGTCAGGGTCAGGCACAATACACTGACCAAGACCACAATCTCTCTTCCATGTCACATTCCTTGAAAACAGGCTGTTTTCAAGGCAGTCTGGCTGACGAGATGTGGATGGATATGATCCACGTAGTAGTGAGCGCCATGCAGATGAAGCCAAGCATAGCACAACCACCTGGAGGACCTCGGCCCACCTTCATCAGCGTGCTCAGGATGTGAGGAAAGATACTACAACCCACCACTTAACATCCTTTTCAGTTCGCACAAAAGAGTAAACTGACTCATTGTGGTCATTGAACAACAACAACAATCCTCGATCTCAAATCTCTTAGCCAGGCTGTATGGTTGCAGGTTGTTTCCAGGGCTGTCATGTCGATTGGAGGCGATGTCAGTTATAGGTCACCGACCCTGATGCAAGAGGTCAGCTATAAGTCGTTGGCTGCTGTCAGCTCATTCACTGTGCTGTCAGCTCATTCACTGTGCTGCAGCTTCATCCCTATAACTGTCAATCCTGTTTAGTGCATGCAGTTTTACCAATTCAAATAACGAGCTACCGAAAGATGCAAGACAAACGACGAAGAGGTCGCCCCAAAAAGAGGCGGAAGTACAACATAAATGAATGGACAAATCTCCAACCAGAGCAGCCACAGGCAGCACCCACTGACAGAGAGGGGTGGCGTGTGGTTGGACAGGTGTCTTCATGTATGCCCCAATGAAATCACTGGTTACGGGATGACCTGACCTACCTGAAAATACCGTTTGAGCTACCAGTATCTCACAGGCAACCATTTGGTGATCGCGGAGATAAACAATTAAATGAGCAAATAACTCCGAAATCCATTGAAGTTGAGATCAGCGATTCTATTTTTTGCTCCCCAGTTCTATTTTTTGCTCCCCAGTTCTATTCTTTGCTTCCAAGTTCTATTTTTTTGCTCCCCAGTTTTATTCTTTGCTCCCCAATTCTATTTTTTGCTACCCAGTTCTATTCTTTGCTCCTCAGTTCTATTTTTTGCTACCCAGTTCTATTCTTTGCTCCCCAGTTCTATTTTTTGCTATCCAGTTCTATTTTTTGCTCCCCAGTTCGAGTCCCAGGAACCCCAAGTTGGTGCGACCAGTAGAACTGTTACCTCTAGATCTTCAGCTTGGGCCCTATAGTAATCTCTGTCCTCTTCAATGCCACGTATAAACATGTCCAGCTTGCTCGGAATCTTGCCTTTCTTTAAAGGCCCATTTTTTTTCTTCAGTCTCTCAATTTCCAGCACCAGTTCTTTCTCTGTGGGTGAAAAAAAACAAAAGCAAGTCAGATGGCAGGGAGGAGTAATGAGACAATATTCGCTGAGGATTAACAAATGAGAAAGTTGATGTGAAATAATTTTTTTTTTAATTAATTTTTTTTTGCGTTTGCCTTATTTTTCTATATCTTAAGGCAGTGTGTATTGCACTGTGGTTTTTATTTTGCGCCTGTCGGCCCAGTGCATCCGACTTCGGCATGCATTTTATGTAAGGGTCTGCGTCCTCCTGCATTTTCTAAGGGTTTGCTTCCCCGGGGGTAAAGGCCGGTGCTGTGATTGGGGGGGCCGAACCCAGCACATTCAAGTTGTGAGCCATGTCACTTAACCACTAACCCACGCCGTTCCTACATTGATGTAAAATAAAAATAAGGTCCCGAGTGCACCGTCGGGGTCTTTGTGTATGACAGAAACAAGAAAAGCACCACTGCCGCCTCCCCCCCCCCCCCATAGAGAGCATGTCATAAGAGGCGACTGTGTGACATGGCATAACACTGGCCATGGTTAGGCGGGTTGTGAAAAGCAGCACAAATGACGCCTAACAGGGCTGTGGGTCTACTTTGTCCGTTTAGAAAATCAGTCACGTTAACCATTCAGAAAATCAATTTAGAATAGCCATGTAGCATGTCAGTTGAGAATAAGCATTTCGAAAGTCAACCTATCTCTTCTATATGCATGTGGAATATGGACATTCTATAGCAGAAATGTCAACAAAAATTCAAACATGACTTGCGTTGAAATCGACGGCTATTTCATCAATAGTGACTCGCCTGCCCACTCACACCTATCCATAAACCAACCCTTCACACCTGTGCATAAACCAACCCTTCACACCTGTTAACCAACTTATCACCTGTTCACAAACCAACAACCCCCCCCCCCTGTCCACAAACCAACCCCTCACACCTGTCCACAAACCAACCCCTCATACCTGTCCACAAACCAACCCCTCATACCTGTCCACAAACCAATCCCTCACACCTGTCCACAAACCAACCCCTCACACAACCGTCCACAAACCAATCCCTCACACCTGTCCACAAACCAACCCCTCACACAACCGTCCACAAAGCAATCCCTCACACCTGTCCACAAACCAACCCATCACACCTGTCCACAAACCAACCCCTCATACCTGTCCACAAACCAACCCCTCACACAACCGTCCACAAACCAATCCCTCACACCTGTCCACAAACCAACCCATCACACCTGTCCACAAACCAACTCCTCACACCTGTCCACAAACAACTCCTCCCACCTGTCCACAAACCAACTCCTCACACCTGTCCACAAACAACTCCTCCCACCTGTCCACAAACTAACTCCTCACACCTGTCCACAAACCAACCCCTCACACCCATCCACAAACCAGCTCCTCACACTTTTCCACAAACCAACCCCTCACACCTGTCTACAAACCTACCCCTCACACCTGGATCCCAAGTTACCTGTCACACCTGGATCCCAAGTATACCCCTCACACCTGGATCCCGTGTATACCTCTCACACCTGTCCACAAACCTACCCCTCACACCTGGATCCCAAGTACACCCCTCACACCTGTCCACAAACCTACCTCTCACACCTGGATCCCAAGTATACCTCTCACACCTGGATCCCAAGTATACCTCTCACACCTGGATCCCAAGTATACCCCTCATACCTGTCCACAAACCTACCTCTCACACCTGGATCCCAAGTATACCTCTCACACCTGGATCCCAAGTATACCTCTCACACCTGGATCCCAAGTATACCCCTCATACCTGTCCACAAACCTACCCCTCACACCTGGATCCCAAGTATACCTCTCACACCTGGATCCCAAGTATACCTCTCACACCTGGATCCCAAGTATACCTCTCACACCTATCCACCCCACCTGCTTCCAAACCTACCATTGGCTGTCAGCTTATTAACCCTCTGTCCCAGCCTCTTTTTCTCTTCACTGATCCTGTCAATCAAACCATCCAGGCGAACATTGTCTGCCTCTCTAGTTGCCAGTCGTGCCTTCACATCTCCCAGTTCCTTGATTAGTCGGTTCTGTTCCTGAAATGGAAATAATTTTATTCACAATTTAAACCAATTCTCTTGTGACTCAAACAGATCGAGGGGATGCCAGGGCTTGTCATTGGAGGAGTGGCAATGAATAATCTTAGAGAAATGCGGATGATTCAGTTTTGATGGCAAAAAGTGAGCAAGAATAACAGGAGCCAGGAATTACAGGAATTACATCATCATCATCATCAGTCCCATAACCTAGAAGGTCGTTGAGGCACCGTTATTGCAGTTTGTAGTACCAGCTCCCGTCATACAACTGGTACAGGAACTTGTGAAAACAATATATAAAATAAGTCCAGAGTTTAGATTAGACATAAATATAAAGAAAACAAAGAATATGATGATTGGGGAAAGTGACAAGAAACCATGTATGCAGATAAAAATAAAAGATCAACTACTTGAACAGGTGCAGATTTTCTCCTATCTAGGTCATTTAATAACGGAAGATGGCAGCTGTGAAAAAGAAATCATAAAGAGAATAGGAATGGCCAAGATGGTATTCAGCAACATGCGACACATACTGACATCCAAACAGATAAATCAGAATTTGAAAATGAGAATTGTCAGGTGTTATGTATACTCGTCACTACTTTATGGCGCAGAAACATGGACAACGAATAACAAGTTGGAAAAGAGTATTGAAGCCTTCGAAATATGAGTATATAGAAGATTGGGTCGCATTTCTTGGAAAGAAAAGAAAACAAATTTGGAGGTATTGAAAAAGTTGGGGGTTAAAAGAGAATTAATGACCGAAATCAGGGTTAGTTATGTTATTTTGGTTATATAACAAGACATACCTACTTGTTGAAGACCATACTGGAGGGTAGGGTGGAAGGCAGTCGTTCAAAAAGCAGACAACATTTTAAGTGGGTGGACAACATCAGGAGATGGAATAGAAAAAGCCTCTCAGATTGCACCATTACAGCAAGAGATAGAGTACACTGGAGATACATTGCAGCCGACATTTGATGCGGATATGTCACCTAAACTGAACTAGTGATTTCAGAAATGACTTCAAATCGCTTTCACCAAACTTGAAATCTGGTATGCATTCATCTGCTTCTGAACAGCAAACATTCTTCCCTACTAAGAATTCTGGTATTCTTCTTCTTCTTCATCGATCAACTGATGTTCGGTGAGGTTCACGAAGAAGACTGGCATTTCAGGTCTTCGCCAGCCCCCCCACAGCTTTTCAAGCATGGTCAATCCCCCACTCGGGATCAAGATGCTGAGCAGCGCATGAGCTGCAATGGTCAGCGACCCATATCTGACTGCTAGCATCAGGGCCAACGAACCAGAGCTGCCAAGACCCTTCTACACCTCCATGCAGTGATCCTGGATAACAGGCTGCAGCAGGGCAGACTGACTAAGGAGAAGGGATCGAAAATGAATGCTAACCCAGTATTCAAAAAATGATTGCTGAAGTCGGATGTGTTGGACCAAAAGGTGCAAATATCGCAGTCAAGCTGTAAACTACGACACAACAAATTCCATTCTGTGGACTACATTCTGCTACTTAAAGCCCTTTCAAGGTTTGGTAGCAGGAGATTGAGAACGAACGAAGCCAAGCCAAGCTAAGCCAATCCCCCACTCTAGACTGTCTCTTTTTGGTCTGCATAGGTGCGACAATCCTGCGGGATATGTTCTGATGTTCTGGTGTGCTCCACAACCATTCTGTAGAGGTGGGCCTTGAGTCTAAAATGCATATGATGTACGATGAAGAAGAGTCTAAAATGCATTCTGGTATTCAAACAGGGATGTTGTTAATGTCTGTTGCCAGGTAGCCGAAGGCTATCCGTAGTAGGTATTTTTAATATTCCTGCAGCTTACTAGGCCTGGGGAAAGGTACAAATAATTTGGGTAGACTTTTAGCTATAGTTTTTGTAATTTTTCTTCAGGCTGCGGCCGTTAAGCCTTCTCTTTTCGATTTCTAACTGCCAAGGGGATTTTTTAACGTTCTCGGCACTGAACACAGGAGTCCGATCCCTCTACCCAGAGATCAGGAAATACATTGTTACAGGCGTGGACAAACAGGAAACACATTGTTCCAGGCGTGGACAAACAGGAAACACATTGTACCAGGTGTAAACAAACAAACATAAAGAGCCTGCAACTCACAGCCTTCAACTGGGCCACAGTCAGGTCCATGTCCTCCAGCTCGTACCGTGACTTCTCCAGCTCATCCTGGCAACACAAAGTTTCAGTGGTAGTCAGTTGGCATTGGACACAGACAATAATACAAAGGGATGAGGGAGAGGAAAAAGGAAGAGGAGGATGTTTTATGTGTATGTGTACGCACACGACTGTTGATTGGAGACAGGAGGTGTGTACGTGTTCATGAGCAGTGAAGAGAATGTGTATGGCCAATTATCTCCCTTGAGGTAAAATGAGTAATAGATAATATAATGTTGAGAGAGAGAGTTGTATCTATTTGGGAGGTAATATTAACATAAATAGACAAAACAAACTAAAAAAAGTTACAGAAGTACACAGTTTTATATATTTTTAAAATAACGAATTGACATTTATTTATTTTTTTTGCGTTCGCCTTATTTCTCTATTCCCCAAGGCGGTGTGCGTTGCACTGTGGTTTTTATTTTGCGCCTGTCGGCCCAGTGCATCCGACTTCAGCATGCATTTTATGTAAGGGTCTGCTTCCTCCTGCATTTTCTAAGGGTTTGCTTCCCCGGGGTAACGACCGATGGGGATCAAACCCAGCACCTCCTGGTTGTGAGCCGTGTCACTTAACCAGTAGCCCACGCCGTCCCCACTGAATTGACAAATGAATACTATAGAGTTAAATTATAGTTTTATCTAATTTTAGAAGTAACATTAGCATAGACGGAAATAAAATGCTATAGAGTTAAATTATAGTTTTATCTAATTTTAGAAGTAACATTAGCATAGACGGACATAAAATGCTATAGAGTTAAATTATAGTTTTATCTAATTTTAGAAGTAACATTAGCATAGACGGACATAAAATGCTATAGAGTTAAATTATAGTTTTATCTAATTTTAGAAGTAACATTAGCATAGACGGACATAAAATGCTATAGAGTTAAAGTATATAGTTTTATCTAATTTTAGAAGTAACATTAGCATAGACGGACATAAAATGCTATAGAGTTAAAGTATATAGTTTTATCTAATTTTAGAAGTAACATTAACATAGATGGACATTTTTTGACCACAGAAGAAAAACAAGTACATAGATTTAAGTACATAAGTACATACTTCCTAAGTCATTTGCCGCGATATTATGTGTATGACTGGGGCTACACTCCAAGGTTTTACCAGCCTATAGTCAGTCATGACTAAAATTGGCTACACTCCAAGGTTTTACCAGCCTATAGTCAGTCATGACTAAAATTGGCTACACTCCAAGGTTTTATCAGCCTATAGTCAGTCATGACTAAAATTGGCTACACTCCAAGATTTTACCAGCCTATAGTCAGTCATGACTAAAATTGGCTACACTCCAAGGTTTTGCCATCCTATAGTCAGTCATGACTGAAAGGGCCTACACTCGATTGTCCCACCAGCCTATAGTCAGTCATGACTGAAAATGGCTGCTACTCCAAGGTCCCACCATCCTATAGTCAGTCATGACTGAAAAGGCCAACACTCGATTGTCCCACCAGCCTATAGTCAGTCATGACTGAAAGCGGCTTCACTTCAAGGTCTTACCAGCCTATAGTCAGTCATGACTAAAAGTGGCTACAACTCTATACTACACAAGATGTAACTGCATGAGAGTCTAAACTGCATGGGTCCAAGAGAATCATGTGACATCACTGAAACTCCGGGCATACCCATAGGTGCTCAGTCTCTCTCAACAAATGGCACTGGGTCTGGATAATGATGATTCCCATAGCTCGGTGGTTGTACACTCTCCTACCTTGTCCTCGAATTCGCCCAACTCCGCTGGAACATATTTTGATGTCGAAACTTTGCAGCCTGTGGATTGCTGCTTCATCGTCCAACAGGCGGCCATTGGCCGATTTTAAAATGTCACACCTATCCATCCACTAACAAGCCCATGATGGGAGTCTGTGAAGAAAAGATGTCAGTCTCTTTCATTGCCCTGAATCCCAGCATAACCAGGACAGTAGATCCATGTCAAACCCTGGAGGTTAGAGGCTGCTATCCACTCGTACCTCAGCCATTCCCTGTGTACCTTCTGAAGTACGGCTTGCGCATCAGTCACAATGATTGCCCTTGTTAACTTTTACTGAACCATTGGAGAAAAAATTCACTCAAGGCATTTCCTCTCACCAGTGTATTCGTTGTGTTAACACCAGTTTTGATGTAGAAGCGACTGAATCGAAAACAAGACACTCCCAAGGACGATTTTGACTTAAGTCATTTTTTTAACTATTTTTATTTCTGTTTCACATGGATTTGGGATTTCATTATTGATAATGAAGTTAAGTTGTTGCATCGGATTTTTCGGAGGTAAGGTCTTTTTAGTTTGTTTATGTAGATATTATAAATACGTTTGTAGTGGAAACTTAATCGATATGTCGATCTGGTTAGGAAGGGAACACTGCCAGTGCTTTGTCGCAATTTTTTTGATTTACAAGACAACTGGTGTACCAAAAAATGGGTTAGTCTAAATGTGTGTGACGTAAAAGAATAAATGTAGAAACTAGAAGGCTAAAGGTGTCTCAGATCATCATCTTAACGCTGAAGTCACTGCTTCCATCTTCATTCTCATACTGGAAGTTGTTGATATGTATGTATCACCCAGCAATGATGTGTTCTCTCACTCTAGCTGAAGGGAGTGTGTGTGTGTGTGTGGGGGGGGGGGGGGGGGGGGTAGTGGCTAAGTGACACGGTTCACAACCAGAAGGTGCTGGGTTCGCTTCCCAATCACAGCACTGGTCACTAACCCGAGGGAGCAAACTCTTAGAAAATGTAAGAGGAAGCAGAACTTATACAAAATAAATAATGTGGTCGGATGCACTGGGCTGACTGGCGCAAAATACAAATAGTTCAACGCACTGTAGAAGCCTCAGTTTGATGTACCACCCTACTCAGCAACGACATGTCCTCTCACTCTAGAAGCCCCAGCCCGATGTCCCAAAGCACAGCACCGACCCGTCAGTGTACGTGACGGTGGATAGTGATATCTTCACATACACCATCACGTTAAAACATGATTTTTTAACAATTAAATGAACATATACCTTCGCTTCGTTCATCTCTCTATCTGCAACCTCCACAACAATATTCTTGTCTGTCTGCAGTTTGTGAGTTATCCTGTCTCTGTCAGACAGAGCAGTCTCCAAGTCTCGGCTCTTGTTCTGGTAAACACTGGCCTTTGACTCGACCGCATCAAGATGGTGGGAGACCTCACGCAGCTTGCGTTCATAGTCTCGATTCTTGTTCTGTAGGTAGTCCACCTGCAATAATTACAGAATGAGCAAGAACAATATTAGAAAGAAAGAAAAGGAAAGTGACCCAGGAGTTATAATAGATCATACAGGTAAAGTGAGTGTGCAAGTCCAGCTAGCAGTGAAAAAGGCAAATGCTATGTTAGGTATGATAAAAAGAAATATTAAACATAGGAGCAAGGAAGTGATAGTCAAACTGTGTAAAGCATTAGTTAGACCTAGATTGGAGTACTGTGTACAGGTGTAGAGTCCTTATCGTAGATGGGATATAAACATGCTGGAAAGGATACAAAAAAGAGCGACAAAGATGATAGTGGGATTCCAGAATTACAGATGTGAGGAAAGGCTCAGAAAAACCGGCCTACAGTGTCTAGAAGACAGAAGAGTTCAAGGTGGCAATACAGTTTCTTAAGAAGATCAACAAAACAGATAAATTAGACTATAACAACTTCTTCAAAATACAACCACCTACAGGAACAAGAGGGCATAGATACAAATTAACTAAAGAAAGGTCCAGATTAGATATTAGGAAATATTTTTGCAGTCAGAGAGTGGTGAATGCTTGGAATGCATTGCCACAGGAAGTAGTGGGGGCCAAGACAATTAATGCATTTAAGAATAGATTGGATGCACATAGCTTTTAGAGAAAGGAAATGTAGAAGAAACTGGTTGTTTACAGACTCTGCAGAGACTTCTAAGCCAGTATAAAAACGCTAAGTTCAGTTAAGTCAAGCAACAAATACTTGCCAAGTCTTCCTATCTTGAGCCATCTAAGCCAATTCTGTCCATGTCCTGTTTGCTGCCTTTATATCTACTCCCAGTCCCCTCTTCCATGAGTATCTAGGTCTTCTTCTACTTCTCTTGCCATGTGGATTCCAGAACAGAGATTGTCTGGTAATATTATTAACTGGTTTCCGTAATGTGTGGTCTATTCATCGCCTCCTCCATATATCATGCTCTACTGGTATTTGCCTGTTCTTTCCCATCAGCTCTATGTTGGTGATCTTGTCGTACCATTTTCAACCTTGCATTTTGCGAAGCCAAGCATTTAAAAAAGTCTGTCACTTTTTGATAAGTACTGGTTAGTTTTTTTTTGGCGTTCGCCTTATTTCTCTAATCGCAAAGGCAGTGTGCATTGCACTGTGGTTTTTATTTTGCGCCTGTCGGCCCAGTGCATCCGACTTCAGCATGCATGTTATGTAAGGGTCTGCCTCCTTCATGCATTTTTTTCTAAGGGTTTGCTTCCCCGGGGTAATGGCTGGTACTGTGATGGGGATCGAACCCAGCGCACCTTCTGGTTGTGAGCCGTGTCACTTAACCACTAGCCCACGCGGTCCCAGAATCATATAATAGAACAGATTTTACGTTGAAGTTGAAGATTTTTATTTTGGTGGCGGTTATAACTTTTTTTTTATTTTCATAAATTCCTCATTCCTCATTTTCTCCCCTTCTGTATTCTTAACTATAAAACATAAAGACTATTTGGAGGGTAGCGAAGTCTGGGTTGGACGTCCCTATCGTTAAAGGAAAGTGAAGCGTCTGTTATAGCCTCTCCTTTCCAGGTGTAGAGATTGTCATTGGATTCACTGTTTGGCTTGCCGTTCAGGAGTTTCCATGCCAATGGCCTCTCGTACATGTAAGAGGTGAGCATAGAGGTGAACTGGTTTATCAAACAGCCTATTACTGTCGCAGTATATTTTGCCTGACCCTGACTGACATGTCTGTTCAATATGTTGTGCCTGACCCTGACCCTGACTAACATATTTGATCAGTATATTTTGTCTCACCCTGACTAACATGTCTGATCAGTATATTTTGCCTGACCCTGACTAACATGTCTGAGCAGTATATTTTGCCTGACCCTGACTAACATGTCTGATCAGTATGTTGTGCCTGACCCTGACTAACATGTCTGATCAGTATGTTGTGCCTGACCATGTCCCTGATTAACATGTCTGATCAGTATGTTGTGCCTGACCATGTCCCTGATTAACATGTCTGATCAGTATGTTGTGCCTGACCATGTCCCTGACTAACATGTCTGATCAGTATGTTGTGCCTGACCATGTCCCTGACTAACATGTCTGATCAATATGTTGTGCCTGACCCTGTCCCTGACTAACATGTCTGATCAGTATGTTGTGCCTGACTCTGATTAACATGTCTGATCAGTATGTTGTGCCTGACCCTGACTAACATGTAAGATCAGTATGTTGTGCCTGACCCTGACTAACATGTCAGATCAGTATGTTGTGCCTGACCCTGACTAACATGTCAGATCAGTATGGGGTCAAAATAAACGAGGAGAAAACCACATGCACAATATTCTCGCTTTCAATAAAACCCCAAAATACAAAATTAAGTTTAAATGGCAAATTCCTGCAGCCAAACGACAACCCAAATTATCTGGGAGTCACATTTGATCGGTGCATGACATGGAAAAGTCAGATCGAGAGAAACCGAATGAGAGCCAGAGAAAGAATGGCAATCATGAGGAAACTTGCTGGCACAAGCTGGGGAGCAGACGAAGGCATACTAAAGAAACTGTACACTGGAAGAGTGAGACCAGTTCTCGAGTATGGCATTGCGGCATGGACAACAGCAGCAGAGGCGAACTTCGATAAAGTTAGCAAACTTCAAAACCAAGCCATGAGAGTTATAACAGGAGGCATGGAGTCAACGCCAATTGTAGAACTTGAAAAGATTACAAAACTGCAATCCATGACCGATAGAAGAGACTGCAGAGCCCAGCTGCAGTCAGAGAAACTCCGAAGACTGACTGACCATCCAATGCACCAGAGACTAAACAATTTGGGAAATGGGAAACTTAAGCGGAGAAACTTTGCAGAAATAGCCAAAGCAAAGATGCACGAAGATCCCATAAATGCACTAACAACACCAAAACCCATCACTACTGTACGAAAACCTACCTGGAGGCAGGATATATTTCCAGAGGTGGTAGAAAATATACCAGGTATTGGAAACAAAAACTGCCAAACTGAAAAAGAAAGGAGAGATACTACCCTAAGCTTCATATCGAAAAGCTACCCAAGCATGGACTGGACCCATGCATACACCGACGGTTCTGTAACAAACACTACACAGAACGGAGGGGCAGGAGCATTCCTGAACCTACTAAATGGCAGACAAATAACACTGTCATTCGCTACTGGTAAGTACACAAGCAATTTCAGAGCGGAGGCGGAGGCACTGAGGGCGGCAGTGGAAGAAATGGTGACACACAATGAAAATGAAAGCCATATAGTCCTGCTTACGGATGCTCTCGCCGTAGTCACAGCGCTAAAAAGCCAGAAAAACACTGAGCTTAATGACTTAAGAGCAGCACTCTGCAAACTGTGCCAGGAGTCCGCACCAAAAAGGATAGTGGTACAATGGGTCCCATCACACTGCAACATCCAAGGCAACGAGGAGGCAGACAGACTGGCAAAAGAAGGTGCAAGACTACCACAAACAGATACTAGTATGACGTACGAAGAGTCAAAACGGCTTATCAAAGCCAGATACATGACCAAATGGGAAACCGAACATACTGGTTACACCAATAACGATGCCTATTACCAGTTGAACCGAAAAGAGCAGGTCGTTGTCTTCAGACTTCGCACTGGCCACAATAGACTGAGGTACCACCTATTCAACAAATTGAAGATAGGTGGTACCGACGAATGCCCGTGCGGTACTGGCAAAATGACTGCTGAACATCTGCTGCAGAACTGCCCGACATACGAGGATCAGAGAGAGCAGATGTGGCCTTCACCAGTGGAACTGCAAGACAAGCTCTATGGCAGTGGCGACAGCCTCAGGATGACCGCCGCTTTTTTCGAAAAAATAATGGTTACTGTCTGACTTCGTACGAAGAAGAAGAAGAAGATCAGTATGGTGTGCCTGACCCTGACTAACATGTCAGATCAGTATGTTGTACCTGACCCTGACTAACATGTCTGATCAGTATGTTGTGCCTGACCCTGACTAACATGTCTGATCAGTATGTTGTGCCTGACCCTGACTAACTTGTCAGATCAGTATGTTGTGCCTGACCCTGACTAACATGTCTGATCAGTATGTTGTGCCTGACCCTGACTAACATGTCAGATCAGTATGTTGTGACTGACAAGACCTTAGTCTTCCTCCCCCTCCCTCACAATAATGTCAAATTGAACACATACTTGAAGAAAGTCTCTTCCTACCTGGATGTTCAGGTGAGATATCATGCGCTCGTTGGCCCTGTTCTTTGCCTCAAGGGCCACAACATCATTTGGTCGACCACCGTCCAACATTCTGGTCAGTCGGCTTATTTCTTCATCACGGTTTGACAACTGGTGGAGACGGAGAAAATATATCATAACTTTTCTTGTGGAATGGGTATGTATACGTATATATATATATATATATCAAATGACATAATTCTCATCAATTGTCAGTCACTGTACCAAAACAGAAACCAAACGTTGGTCACATTACCAACCAAAACAGAAACTAAACATGTTATGTACTGACAACGATATCACATTAACATTTAAAACATCATTTAATAGTACATAGTGGGATTCCGTGCAAAGTGGTTAAGCCGTCAGCCTCGTAATTAGGTGGTGTGGGTTCGACTCCGGACTCCGCCGTCTTTTTCACTGGTGCTTGAAGCAGAGTTCCCTGCATTTCGTAGTCGCCCCCTAGTCGTCTTGTCCTTGACTTACCACTGGGGTCAGGCGGCTCGAGACGAGAGAGTGAGGATAAAAAGTAGCGCAGTTAATCCTTACTAAAAATAGCGCTAGCTAAATAAATTATGCCATCATCGTCTACGATGGACGGTGGCCTTTGCCTTTCCCTTAATAGTACATAAAGTAGTGCTTTTAAATTAATTTTCTAAATATTGTAAAGGTTAAAGGCGAGGGCTCGACTTCATCGCCACGGGTTTCCCCACATGGCCCAGTCTCTCTCCGCAGAAAGGTATCCCCACCTGCCGAGAGCATCCCAGAAAGCTCGAACTCCATAGCTATAGTGATGAACCCAGGATCTAAGGAAAAATCGACATCATGAACCGACTGTCGCAGCTCGAATTCGAACCCCGGCGGTCTGAACATGAGGCAAACGGCTTGACCACATCGTTACAGAGATCAGGTCCCCTGAGGATGATGATGATGAGGTGGAGAAGGATGATGATGAAGATGATGAGAAGGGTGGTGAGGAGAAGGGTGGTGATGAAGATGATGAGGATGATGAGGATGGTGATGAGGAGGGTGGTGATGAGGATAATGATGAGGATGATGATGATGATGAGGACGATGAGGAAGGTGGTAATGAGAATAATGATGAGGAGGGCGGTGATGAGGATGATGAGGAGGGTGGTGATGAGGATGGTGATGATGAAAATGGTGGTGATGAGGATGATTATAATAAGGAGGGTGATGATGAGAATGATTATAATGAGGACGGTGGTGATGAAGATGATGATGATTAGGAGGGTGGTGATGAGGATAATGATGAGGATGATGATGATGATGAGGACGATGAGGAAGGTGGTAATGAGAATAATGATGAGGGGGATGATGATGAGAAGAGTAATGATGATGAAGGTGATGCTGAAGAGGGTGAGGATGATGATTATCGTGATGATGAGGATGGTGATGATTAGGATGGTGATGATGAGGATAATAATGGGGATGATGATTATGGCGATGATGAGAAGGATAATAATGATGAAGGTGATGCTGATGAGGATGATGATTATGGTGATGAGGAAGATAGTGATGGTGCTGATGCTGAGGACGATTCTGATAATGATAATGATGATGAGGATGCCAGTGCTGATTAAAAACATATTTTACTCTTGTGTGGGAGACCAATTTCTCAACAATAAATCAACCTAGCACACACATCAGAGAACATGTGACCTTTAGACCTGTCCACATCACAGTACCAACGTGGGTGCCTGCGTTATAATCTTTACACCCTAAACAAATTGACGGGAGTGAAACGCTCAACTAGCCCCTGATATCTAAGTTCGTAATGGACATATTGGAAATCATAGTTTCATGGTTTTCATTTCTGGCGCTGGTATTGTTTTGTCCAAAGTTTCTTCTTCTTCTTCTTCGTTCGTTCTCAATCTCCCGCTACCAAACCATGAAATGTCTTAAGTAGCAGAATGTAGTCCAGAGAACGGAATGCATTGTGTCGTAGTTTACAGCTTGACTGCGATATTTGCACCTTTCGGTCCAACACATCCGACTTCAGCAATCATTTTTTGAGTACCGCGTTTGCATTCCCTCTTCGATCCCTGCTCCTTAGCCAGTCTGCCCTGCTGCAGCCTGTTATCCAGGATCACCGCGTGGAGGTGTAGAAAGGTTTTGGCAGCTCTGGTTCGCTGGCCCTGGCGCTAGCAGTCAGCTGTGGGCCGCTGACCACTGCAGCTCATGCGATGCTCAGCATCTTGATCCCTGTCCAAAGTTTGATAACTTGTTCTATTTTATTTTGATTAACATCTAAACACGTTCGTCATAATTTACATGATTTTGAATATCTGGGCTCCAGAATTGACAAGAATAGCTACTCCTCGAAAGAAATCAGAAGAATAGCCATGGCAATGCAGAGACTGAACAGCCTGAAGAAATTATGGCAGAGCACCAACAAAACGAGAAAAGTAAAAATCTTGAGAGCCTGTGCTTTTCCTGTGGCAGCTTATGGCTGCGAATCATGGACGATTACCAAAACTTCTAGACAAAGAATCGAATCCTTCGAGTCAAAATGTTACAGAAAGATCCTCAGAATACCCTGGACAGAGAAAAAGACAAATGTAGACATTCGGCAAGAGTTGAGCATAGAGGAGAACTGGTTTATCAATTCCATTATGGCTAGAAAATGCAAATACTTTGGTCACATCAAGAGACACAATGGTCTCGAGAAAACGGTGATGGAAGGTTTGGTGCCAGGCAAAAGAAGCATGAGTAGACCAAGAAGACGATGGCACCAAGATATCCAGGAATGTCTGGGTATGACTGTGACGGAGGCTGGAGTTTTGGCAAGAGAACGAGTTTCTTTCAGACAGACTGTGATGCGAGCGACGTTCTATAAAGGGCATGCTACATGTCATATTGATTGAACCTCTGATTTGTAGTTGCTCTACCTTTAAACGGATTGTTTCGAAAGAAGAATGGTTAGCTGGATACAAGTCTTCCCCCAGTACCACACAGCAAGAGTGACACTCGACTAAGCCACCGTGTCAAACTCCAGCAAGGTGTGCCACGAGGAGGGGTCATCTCACCCACTCTCTTGACCATATTCATCAATGCTATTCCCGAGTGGTCTGTCGAGATATTTGTGTATGACAAGGAGAAGAATAGCACCACTGCCTCACAGAGAGCATGTCGTGAGAGGCGACTGTGTGACATGGCATAACACCGGCCATGTATTGGAATACGGTATGTCAGTCTGGGCGACCGTGTCCACAAAAAATCACAGAACGCCTAACAAAATTCTAAAATGCAGGTCTCAGGTTAAACACAAGAGCGAATCAGGACCACTCCCAATCCTGGCATTGGAGAAGGGAAAAACTACGTTCCCTCGACACGACGAGAGGAGAATCTGTCAAGGGGACCCAGTGGTCTCGAGTTAAGATATTCGCCTCGGGTGGGGGTGGGGGCTAGTGGTCTCGAGGTAATGTGTTCGCCTCGGGGGGGGGGGGGGGGACTCAGTGGTCTCGAGGTAAGGTGTCCGCCTCGGGTGGGGACTCAGTGGTCTCGAGGTAAAGTGTCCGCCTCGGGTGGGTGACCCAGTGGTCTCGAGGTTCAGGTGTTCGCCTCGGGTGGGGGACCCAGTGGTCTCGAGGTAAGGTGTTCGCCTCAAGTGGGAGACTCAGTGGTCTCGAGGTAAGGTGTCGCCTTGGGTGGGGGACTCAGTGGTCTCGAGGTAAGGTGTTCGCCTCGGGTGGGGGACTCAGTGGTCTCGATGTAAGGTGTTCGCCTCGGGTGCCGGAGGTCGCGGGTTTAAATCACGTGGAGACCGGGATTATTGCACGTGAATCATCCGGTAAATATTTACCCTGATCTCTGAGTAGTGAGATCAGACACCCGTGTGCAGTGGCGCGCACATTAAAAATACCCTAGCAGTTGGAAAACGAAAAGATTAGGTCTAACGGCCGCTGCTCGGAAAAAATTCAAGTTAAAAATCTACTCAGATTATTCTAGGGATTCTCGCCCCACAGAGATTATGTCGCAAGAAAGGGGGACTGTATGGCCATAACAGGTCTTGGTTGTGTGGTTAGAGGAGCGACTTAGATGACGCGTGACAGGCTGCGGGTCTGTCCACCTCCACCAGTATTAAAAAAATAGACGACCATATATTCCAGGGGCTAACAGATGCTGGGATTGATCTTGGCAAGTCACCAGTCGATTCTCACCCGCCAAAAAATATGAAACAAAGGAGGTCACGACGTCTAACGACATAATTTGAAGAGACAGACAGGCAGGCATGCAGACAGATGAACAGAGAGATAGAGAGAGAGAGAGAGAGAGAGAGAGAGAGATAGGTAGATAGATAGATAGATAGATAGATAGATAGATAGATAGATAGATAGATAGATAGATAGATAGATAGATAGATGGATGGATGGATGGATGGATGGATGGATGGATGGATGGATGGATGGATGGATGGATGGATGGATGGTTAGAGATAGATAGAGAGAGAGAGAGAGAGAGAGAGAGAGAGAGAGAGAGGCAGGCAGGCAGACAGACAGACAGACAAACAGAGAAGCTGAATCGCGGGCCATATCATCCCATGCAAGCCAAACTTCCAAACACCTGCATCTCCGCCATGAAAACATTGTTTCAAAGCAATGCAGTGAAATGGTGACTGACCTCGTGGAGTCAAACTATTGCCACGAAAACGTCTTAATCTCTATGAAAAACCCCAGGAATAAACAAAACAAATTACCAGGCTGGTCGTCTAAACACCTTACCTCAGGTTATGGCCACATGAAAATATAGCATCAAGCGAGGCTTCCAAACAGGCTGCAGCCGAACAATGGAGACACAATAGAAAAGACAGCGAACTATCACCGTCTCGCGAAGCCAACATCCCATGCCTTCACTGCCTGTGATTGTGCCGATCATATATATCGGCCTGGCCAGTCATCTGAGGACCCATCCACAACCCCGACTCACAGAATACTCAACTGAAAGAACTGGTTGAACCAACAGAGAAATGGTCGCCATTACTCATGACGGGACTGCCAAAGGCGTATGTGTCGGGCCGAAAGGTGCAAATATCGCAGTCAGGCTGTAGACTAGCGACCCAACGCATCCGGTTCTCCGGACTATATCCTGCTACTTGCAAATCCCTGTTTAGGGCTTGGTAGCGGGAGATTGAGAACGAGTGTAGAATGAGAAGGACTCCTCGTCATGGACGAACAATATACAAACGACAAGTCTATTTACACAACAGGCAAATCACAACATTATGTTGCTAAGAATCGACATTACTGCGCTTCAGGCACACACATAGGTGCTCAGTCCCCCCCCCCCCCCAAATTTTATGCGCGAACGTTATATACCAACATTTTGACAAAAGTAACAGAATTCAAATTATTCATGCCGTTCATCAAATCGACTAAGCAGGGTTGTGAATTTGGTTGGCAATTATTATTATTCTTCACACGCCTTCAACTTGAATATATCTCATGCAAGCAGTGACCGGCCTGAAGATGGTGATGTCTCCATAGAGTTTGTCCAGCAGTGGGTACTGGTGAGTCATGTACGTTTTTCTGATCCTCGTATGGTGGCCACCTTTGTAGCAGATAGCATGACAAATCGCATCGGGGGGGGGGGGGGGGGGGGGGGAGCCCGCAGGACATCGTGTAACTTCAGGTTTTGAGGTGGCGTCTAACATTTTGCGGTGGCACCTAAATATGTTACTGTGGCGCCTAACATTTCAGGATCAATGTCCTATTTACTGGCACAATTCCCCCCTCCGCGTATATCAAGCACTGTGTCTGACTCCTACATGAGTTATCTGTCTCATAGACGTGTTATCTGTCTCATAGACGAGTTATCTGTCTCATAGATGTGTTATCTGTCTCATTGATGTGTTATCTGACCCCAAGACGTGTTATCTGACTCCTGAACATGTTATCTGGCTCGTAGAATTGTTATATGACTCCTGGACATGTTATCTAGCTCACATAATTGTTATCTGACTCCTGAGCGTGTTATCTGGCTCATAGAATTGTTATCTGACTCCTGAACATGTTATCTAGCTCACAGAATTGTTATCTGACTCATGGGCGTGTTATCTGACTCGTGGACGTGTTATATGGCTCATGGAATTGTTATCTGACTCCTGAACATGCTATCTGGCCCCAAGACGTGCTATCTGACTCTTGAAAAAGTTATCTAGCTCACAAAATTGTTATCTGACTCCTAAACATGTTATCTAGCTCACAGAATTGTTATCTGACTCATGGGCGTGTTATCTGGCTCATGGAATTGTTATCTGACTCCTGAACATGTTATCTGGCTCACAGAATTGTTATCTGACTCCTGAACATGCTATCTGCCTCTTAAATCCTAAACAAATGTGTCACCCCTCATATCAGATGTCCAGCAGGAACTTTATCAGTGCCGCAGACAGATTCATTGATATTTTCTTTTACTAATTTGTTGAATTAGCAATTCAAATTTCTCGAAAAGGTGGTATCCCGTGGATTAGCAATTCAAATTTGTTGAAAAGGTGGGTCCCGTGGATTAGCAATTCAAATTTGTTGAAAAGGTGGTATCCCGTGGATTAGCAATTCAAATTTGTTGAAAAGGTGGTATCCCGTGGATTAGCAATTCAAATTTGTTGAAAAGGTGGTATCCCGTGGATTAACAATTCAAATTCGAATGTCTTATTAAAACAAATATTGTCATAGGCGTCAGTCGGTGTTGGGGGGGGGGGGGGGGGTCCAAGATGCAGAGCAGCGCATAAGCCGCGGCAGTCAGCGACCCATAGCTAACTGCTAGGGTCAGGGCCAGCCAACCAGAGCGACCAAGACCCTTCTACACCTCCACGCGGTGATCCTGGACAACAGGCAGCAACAGGGCAGACTGGCTAAGGAGGAGGGATCGAAGAGGGAAGGCAATCCGGTACTTAAAAATACGGATGCGTTGGACCGGAAGGTGCAAATGTCGCAGTCAAGCTGTAAGCTACTACACAAAATATTCCGTTCTCCGGACTACATCCTGCTACTTGTAAAGCTCTTTTCAGGGTTATGTCATTTATATCAGTATCCCCAACCATTTATATCAGTATCCCCAACCATTTATATCAGTATTCCCAACCATTTATATCAGTATATCCAACCATTTTTATCAGTAACCCAAACCATTTATATCAGTATCCCCAACCATTTATATCAGTATATCCACCCATTTATATCAATATTCCCAACCATTTATATATATATCCCCAATCATTTATATCAATATTCCCAACCATTTATATCAATATTCCCAATCATTTATATCAGTATCCCCAACCATTTATATCAGTATATCCAACCATTTATATCAATATTCCCAACCATTTATATATATATATCCCCAATCATTTATATCAATATTCCCAACCATTTATATCAATATTCGCGTAATTCACCTCATATATCAATATTCACGAAATTTATACAAAGATTCACATTTATATACTTATACTCTCATCTATATACATTTATATCAATATTAACATCCTTTATATCAATATTGTCCTACTTTACATCAATATTCATATACGTATTATACATATTCACATACTGTATATCAATATCCCCATTATGTATTTGTTTTTTGTTTTGTTTTGCGTTCGCCTTATTTCTCTAATCCCCAAGGAGGTGTGCATTGCACTGTTGTATTTATTTTGCGCCTGTCAGCCCAGTGCATCCGACTTCAGCATGCATTTGTATGTAAGAGTCTGCTTCCACCTGCATTTTCTTAGGATTTGCTTCCCCGGGGTAACGGCCGGTGCTGTGGATCAAACTCAGCACTTTCTGGTTGCAAGCCGTGTCACTTAACCACTAGCCCACGCCATCCCATAATATATATAATATACATTTCATGTATATAGTATTCTCACACTTTATATAAATACTCACATAACTGTTATCAATCAATGTTCACACACTTGATAGCGATATTCATATAATTGTTATCAATCAATGTTCACACACTTGATAGCGATATTCATATAATTGTTATCAATCAATATTCACACACTTGATATCGATATTCATATAATTGTTATCAATCAATATTCACACACTTGATATCGATATTCATATAATTGTTATCAATCAATATTCACACACTTGATATCGATATTCATATAATTGTTATCAATCAATATTCACACACTTGATATCGATATTCATATAAATGTTATCAATCAATGTTCACATAATTGTTATCAATCAATGTTCACATAATTGTTATCAATCAATATTCACATAACTGTTATCAATCAATGTTCACATAATTGTTATCAATCAATATTCACACACTTCATATCGATATTCATTTAATTGTTATCAATTAATGTTCACATAATTGTTATCAATCAATGTTCACCCATTTTATATGATCTTATATCGATACTCACATAATATATATCAATAGCCTCATAATTGACATACATAACTTAGGACATACTAAACAGAAGCACATAACAAGCATATAACTACCGTTGTCACGATCACAATATAGCGCGCATTAACAAGGCGACACCGCAGCAAACAATACGCTTTACATTCCAGTCTGAACAGGCATCAACGAAAAGTGAAACACCGATACAGATCGACTCTATTAATCACTGCTGGTTTGCTGTCTATCGATCTGCACAATGGGTTCAACTAATAACTGAAAAGGAGCTGATTTATTAATCAATTATCGGTTGTTTTAAATCAATGGTGACGGGGGGGGGGGGGGGTGGGGGGGGGGTGTGTGTTTAAAAAAAAAGGATTTAAATGAAGATTTGCATATAAACAGTACCAGATGTGTTCTGGCGTTTCGGGTCTTATAAAGTTGTTTATCACAGATTGAACAAAACAAAACAGCAGTAAAGAAATCGGCGAGCTGCGTTATATAATCGTCAAGAAGTCAATGAAGATATGCAGAAAACAACTGTGATGTTGAAGGTAAAAACGGCTAAATTCGCTAAATAACAAAACGGTTATTACACACCACGTTCCAGTGATAAGCAGAATCTTGGATCTCTGTTGCTGAAATGTCGCTGCCACAGGGCCCGTGTCGATATAAGCTCTTTGACTCGGCGGTACAGGACGAAGGGTGGAATCTCGCGTCTTCTGGCAACAAGTCTGAGCGCAGCCGGCTTGTTCCCTGGGTTTTGGCGCCGGGCGGGTTGTATTGCTATTATTCTGGCAGCGTAGCCGCCGAACGAACGGTTATTGATCTACCGGTAATAAATTGCTTTTTTTTTTTTTTTTTACAAGCGAGGAGTTGATCAAGTTGGAATGTGATCGCTAGGCAATTTGTTAGATGTTAGAGAGGTGTGGCGGACAGAATGGTAGCCGTCTGTTTAGGTTTGTCTATTGTAACGGCGCCGGTAGTGTTCATTGGCAGAAACTGTCGGCAGGGATAAAATGTGGTCTCTGTTTTTAATTCATTTTCCCACTAGTTCATCCACTGGAAAGTTTTGTGTCCCACTAGTTCATTCACTGGAAAGTTTTGTGTGAATTATTCCACTGTTTAATTCATTTTCCCACTAGTTCATCCACTGGAAAGTTTTTGTGTGAATTATTTCACTGTTTAATTCATTTTCCCACTAGTTCATCCACTGGAAAGTTTTGTGTCCCACTAGTTCATCCACTGGAAAGTTTTCTGTGAATTATTCGACTGAAGTATAGGTACTAATTAATGCTGCAGGGGAAGCAGCGCATGAGCTGCAGGGGTCAGTGGCCCATAGCTGACTGCTAGCGTCAGGGCCAGCGAACCAAGAGCTGTCAAGAACGTTGTCAAACTCCACGTGGTGATTCTGAATAGCAGGCTGCAACCGGGCAGGCTGGCTAACGAGAAGGGTACTCAAACCCGCTGAAGTAGGTAATTTAAATTTTTTATTTTTTTTGCGGTCGTCTTATTTCTCTAATCCCCAAGGCGGTGTGCTTTGCACTGTGGTTTTTATTTTGCGCATGTCGGCCCAGTACATCCAACTTCAGCATGCATTTTATGTAAGGGTCTGCTTCCTCCTGCATTTTTTTTCAGGGTTTGCTTTCCGGGGATAAAGGCCGGTACTGTGATGGGGATCGAACCCAGCACCTTCTGGTTGTGAGCCGTGTTACTTAACCACTAGCCCACCCCGTCCCCCCTCTGAAGTCGGATGAGTCGGACCGATAAGTGGAAATATCATAGTCAAGCTGTAAACTACGACACAACGAATTCCGTTCTCCAGACAACATTTTGATACTTGCAAAGCACTTTTCTGAGCTTGGTAGCGGGAGTTTGGGAACGGACGGACGGACGAACGAAGAAGAAGAAAAAGAAGAAGAAGAGGGAGAAGAAAGAGAAGGAGAAGATGAAGGAGAACATGAAGAAGGAGAAGATGAAGGAGAAGAAGAAGAAGAAGGAGAAGAAGAAGAAGAAGAAGAAGAAGAAGAAGAAGAAGAAGAAGAAGAAGAAGAAGAAGAAGGAGAAGAAGAAGAAGAAGGAGAAGAAGAGCAAGAAGAAGGAGAAGAAGAAGAAGAAGAAGAAGAAGAAGAAGAAGAAGAAGAAGGAGAAGAAGAAGGAGAAGAAGAAGAAGAAGGAGAAGAAGAGCAAGAAGAAGGAGAAGAAGGAGAAGAAGAAGAAGAAGAAGAAGAAGAAGAAGAAGAAGAAGAAGAAGAAGAAGAAGAAGAAGAAGAAGAAGAAGAAGAAGAAGAAGAAGGAGAAGAAGAAGAAGAAGAAGAAGGAGAAGGAGAAGAAGAAGAAGAAGAAGAAGAAGAAGAAGAAGAAGAAGAAGAAGAAGAAGAAGAAGAAGAAGAAGAAGAAGAAGAAGAAGAAGAAGGAGAAGAAGAGCAAGAAGAAGGAGAAGAAGAAGAAGAAGGAGAAGAAGAAGAAGGAGAAGGAGAAGGAGAAGGAGAAGAAGGAGAAGGAGAAGAAGAAGGAGAAGGAGAACTGCTGGAGGAATGATTAGTAACAGAACAAGCCGATCCCAGCAGGCCGTATTCCTTACATATGCAATGTCAGTTCTACAAGCCCTGAACAATAATACTGTCAGATCTCGGTGAACTCAATGCTAACAGAAGGGTGAAGCTACAGTGGATATCATCACACTGTGGCATACCAGGAAGCGATACAGCAGACAGGTTAGCAAAGGATGGCGGGACACGAGAACAACAACAAAATCACCTTCCAGGGAAAGAAGCCCCCCTTCTCCAAGCCATAAGGAAAGTCCGACCAAACGAGAGACAACTATCACTGCCTTGATCGAGCGGAGCCAGTGATCCTGTCCCGTGTGAAAACGGAACATAACCAAATGAATGGCATCTTACCCATACTAAAATCGGCTCAATCGCCCGTGTGCATGTGCGGACAGGTAGCACAGACGTCCAAATATATCATACAAGACTGATACGCTTGATCAGTCCACGGTACTCGTAATGTGCCAGAATATGTCCACGTCAGCATAAGTTAGTAAATAAGCCTCCTTAACAGTTGCAGTGTGGGTAGGAAGACTAACGTCTGGTCAGGTAAAACATATTGATCAGACATGTTTGTCAGAGTCAGGCAAAACATACTGATCTGACATGTTTGTCAGAGTAAGGCAAAACATACTGATCTGACATGTTTGTCAAGGTCAGGCAAAATATACTGATCTGACATGTTTGTCAAGGTCAGGCAAAATTAACTGATCTGACATGTTTGTCAAGGTCAGGCAAAATATACTGACCTGACATGTTAGTCAGGGTCAGGCAAAATATACTGATCTGACATGTTTGTCAAGGTCAGGCAAAATATACTGATCTGACATGTTTGTCAAGGTCAGGCAAAATATACTGACCTGACATGTTTGTCAAGGTCAGGCAAAATTAACTGATCTGACATGTTTGTCAAGGTCAGGCAAAATATACTGACCTGACATGTTAGTCAGGGTCAGGCAAAATATACTGATCTGACATGTTTGTCAAGGTCAGGCAAAATATACTGATCTGACATGTTTGTCAAGGTCAGGCAAATTATACTGACCTGACATGTTAGTCAAGGTCAGGCAAAACATATTGATCAGACATGTTAGTCAAGGTCAGGCAAAACATACTGATCAGACATGTTAGTCAAGGTCAGGCAAAACATATTGATCAGACATGTTAGTCAAGGTCAGGCAAAACATACTGATCAGACATGTTAGTCAAGGTCAGGCAAAACATATTGATCAGACATGTTAGTCAAGGTCAGGCAAAACATACTGATCAGACATGTTAGTCAAGGTCAGGCAAAACATACTGATCAGACATGTTAGACAGGGCCGGAGAGTAAGGATTGGTACAGGTCTCACCAAAAAAAATGAGAAATGCCTATGCTGACGTACAAGCCTCTGCCAATCAAGCCAACCGTACCTTCTCGAGTGGTCCACTAGCTGGGTCCGGTGTGGTCCACTAGCTGGGTCCAGTACTCCCCGTTTAAACTAACACGGCAATTGCGAACAGCGAGTATCCGGCGCTGACAAACCGGACTCCCGATGCCTGAAGGGATAAAATAGCAGACTACGGGTGGGTTAGCCCAAACAGAAACCCTCGGCGGAGTGTCACCCTTCCGTCAGGTGCGGCAGATGCTGGGCACACGGCGCGTGGATATGACCCGATCCCCACCAAGGTCACACCCAGGGAGCTACCCTGGTTAAAAGAAAAGCAACTGAAGCCCGGCAGACAGTGTTTGGATGATCCGGGACATGGATAGGAAGATTCCAAAACTTTCCCCACCGAAGACGGAACATGCCGGCCACAATGGCGTGGGTACCCTGAAATGGAAAAGGACATGTACGCATATACGGTTAATGAGTATGCTCAGATATATCACAAGATATGGGGCTGCCTCCGTGGACTGCCACCAGGCGGAGGGGGCGCCGGATCCCAAGCCTCGAAGGGATCCACCCCAAGCTACTGATGACAGCTCTGCGTATCGGTGTACCAGGATTAAGCAGAGTAAAGATACTGGACTACACAACACTCTAAAGATTGCACAATGGAACGCAGATGGGGTGATGGGGAAGAAGCTAGAACTGCACAATTTCCTGTATGAGCACAAGATAGATGTCATGTGCATACAGGAAACACATCTAAATGCAGATAGACGCTTTGGTATTAGGGGATATGAAACACACAGGTTGGACAGAGAGGGTCACAAAGGAGGTATCATCACATTAGTAAAAAAAAACTCCATAGCCGCCACAGAAACCTCCAGCAGCATCAATGGGCCTGAACATCTGACAGTCAAAATACATTTCCTCCCAGAACCACTAAAAATTACAAATTATTACTGTCCCAAAAGCAAAAACCTGGAACTAGATAGAATTCCACTAGCCGATAAAAATCATATAGCTCTCGGGGACTTCAACAGCCACTCTCCAAGTTGGGGCTACAACACCATGGATACAAGAGGAGAGGAGGTGCAGGATTGGATGGTAGAAAATCTTCTCATTCTAATAAACGAACCAGACACAGAGCCAACCTTTTACTCAAGATGCTGGAGAACACAGAGCACGCCTGACCTGGAGAACACAGAGCATGCCTGACCTGGAGAACACAGAGCACGCCTGACCTGGAGAACACAGAGCACGCCTGACCTGGAGAACACAGAGCACGCCTGACCTGGAGAACACAGAGCACGCCTGACCTGGAGAACACAGAGCATGCCTGACCTGGAGAACACAGAGCACGCCTGACCTGGAGAACACAGAGCATGCCTGACCTGGCAATGGCAACTGAGAACATCCAGAGGCGCATAAAAAGAGAGGTAATGAGGCAGCTTGGAGGAAGTGATCACAAACCAGTCATGATCACAATAGCAGATTTAGAACTACCCATGAACAGAAAGAAGACAGCCAGCTGGAATTATAAAAGAGCAGACTGGAACCTCTACAAGCACTTAACTGAAGACAAATTAAAAACACCCTTCACATCAATCAATGTAAGACAAAACACTACAACACTTACAAACATCATCACAGAGGCAGCGAAAAAATCAATACCACGAGGCAGAAGACAGAATTATAAACCTTTCTGGACCAGGGAGCTACAAGAACTGCATGACATGGCTACCAAAGCAAGAACCACTATGGAGCAAGATCCATCATACTTTAACATCACAGAACACAACAAACAGCAAGCTATATACAAGAAGGAAAAACTCACGTGTGTCAGAAAAGGTTGGCAGGACAAAACCGCATCCCTCAATATGGAGAAAGACACCACAAAACTTTGGAGTCTGGTGAGGAGCCTAAATGAGATGAAGACCATCAGCCATGCAAAAACGGTACTTGAAGAGAGTGGCGAGACATATACAGGAAAACTTGAAGAGAGTGGCGAGACATATACAGGAAAACTTGAAGAGAGTGGAGAGACATATACAGGAAAACTTGAAGAGAGTGGAGAGACATGTACAGGAAAACTTGAAGAGAGTGGCGAGACATATACAGGAAAACTTGAAGAGAGTGGAGAGACATATACAGGAAAACTTGAAGAGAGTGGCGAGACATATACAGGAAAACTTGAAGAGAGTGGAGAGACATATACAGGAAAACTTGAAGAGAGTGGCGAGACATATACAGGAAAACTTGAAGAGAGTGGCGAGACATATACAGGAAAACTTGAAGAGAGTGGAGAGACATATACAGGAAAACTTGAAGAGAGTGGAGAGACATATACAGGAAAACTTGAAGAGAGTGGCGAGACATATACAGGAAAACTTGAAGAGAGTGGAGAGACATATACAGGAAAACTTGAAGAGAGTGGCGAGACATATACAGGAAAACTTGAAGAGAGTGGCGAGACATATACAGGAAAACTTGAAGAGAGTGGAGAGACATATACAGGAAAACTTGAAGAGAGTGGCGAGACATATACAGGAAAACTTGAAGAGAGTGGAGAGACATATACAGGAAAACTTGAAGAGAGTGGCGAGACATATACAGGAAAACTTGAAGAGAGTGGAGAGACATATACAGGAAAACTTGAAGAGAGTGGCGAGACATATACAGGAAAACTTGAAGAGAGTGGCGAGACATATACAGGAAAACTTGAAGAGAGTGGAGAGACATATACAGGAAAACTTGAAGAGAGTGGCGAGACATATACAGGAAAACTTGAAGAGAGTGGAGAGACATATACAGGAAAACTTGAAGAGAGTGGTGAGACATATACAGGAAAACTTGAAGAGAGTGGCGAGACATATACAGGAAAACTTGAAGAGAGTGGCGAGACATATACAGGGAAACTTGAAGAGAGTGGCGAGACATATACAGGAAAACTTGAAGAGAGTGGCCAGACATATACAGGAAAACTTGAAGAGAGTGACGAGACATATACAGGAAAACTTGAAGAGAGTGGCCAGACATATACAGGAAAACTTGAAGAGAGTGGAGAGACATATACAGGAAAACAAGCAGCCGATCTCCTAGCCGCGGGTTTTGCAGAAGACACCAAAATAAACATACCCAAGGTAACAGAGAGGTGGAAAATGAACTAAAAAAGAGAAGGAAAAGGAAAGAAAACAATGAGGATGAAATAAACAAGCTTTTCAGCATCCAAGAATTGAATTTGGCAATAGGAAAACTTAAGATGAAAAAGGCACCTGGGCCCGACGCAATAACAAATGAAATGATAACACACTTGGGACCAATGGGCAGACGGCGATTTCTGGACCTGATAAACCAATCGTGGACTCAAGGATTGTTCCCAAAAGAATGGAAGGAGGCAGAAATAATCCCAATCCTCAAGAAGGGAAAACCAAAAAAAAAAAAAAACAAGCTACCGTCTAATCAGCCTCCTTAGCTGTCTGGGAAAGACAATGGAAAGGCTGGTGAACAATAGGATGCTAACTTTCCTTGAGAAAAACAAAATCCTGGACGAGTGCCAGTCTGGCTATAGAAAATACAGGAGTACCGACGACCAGACCGCTTATCTGACCCAGGAAATTGAAGATGACTTTCAGAGGAAATGCAAACTATTGGCCTGACTAAAGCTTTTGACAAAGTCTGGAAGAAAGGACTAATGCTAAAATTAGCGGGCTGTGGAATAAGGGGGAAAATGCTTGACTGGATCAAAGACTACCTCCACTCACGATGTACGAGAGTCAGGCTGGAAGAACACAGGAGCAAAATGGTCAAACTGCATGAGGGGGTTCCCCAGGAAGGATCACTATCCTCTACCTTGTTTTTCCTCTTCATTAATGATCTGCCAAAACAGTTCAGACCACACATCCACAAGGCACTCCGTGCGGATGACCTGGCCATATGGACCCAGGCAGAAAACATTGGAACCGCAAAAGCAAGAATGCAGGAAGCAATTAATCCAGTAAAGAAATGGGCAGACTCATGGGGTGTCACAATAAACAAGAGCAAGACCCTCTCAACACTCTTCTCTCTCTCTACAAAGCCAGAGCAGGTCAATCTATATTTAGAAAATAGCCTACTTCCTACAGAAAACAATCATACATACCTAGGAATGAGATATGACAAAAGATTAACATGGAGGATACTCAAAAGAAGGCCACACTCAGACTAAGGCTGATGAAAAAACTGGCAGGGACAAACTGGGGCGCAGATGCAAACACAGTCAGACAGGTCTACACTGGATACGTACGGCCAACACTGAAATATGGCATGGGTGCCTATGCAACAGCGGCAAAGACCAACCTACAGAAACTAGACAAGGCACAGAATACCGGACTCAGAATTATTACCGGAGGTCTGCGAAGCACCCCAATTAGAGAACTCGAAGCGGTAGCAGGCCTCCAGAGCCTCGGTGAGCGCAAAGAAGGAAAAATACTAAACCTGACAGAAAAATACAAGCGTATGAATAAACATCCAATGCAGGGAAAAGTCAATGAATTTTAAAAAAAACGCATAAAAAGAACAAGCTTCAATCATCTATCAAAAGCCCTTACAGCCAGGAACAGTTACATCATATCAATATGTCCAACGACATGGGAAATGATACAAGTATATGAAAATACAGACCAACAGCCCGACTTCACGGTGGAAGCGAAAATACCAGGTATCGATAGAAAGGTAGAAGAATCAGACCATGCATTGAGAGAAAAACCCCTAAAGCATATTGGAGATGCCTATCCTCCACCCATGGGAACGCACGTCTACACAGATGGATCATCAGAGGAAAGGAGGGGCGGGACTCGTCATATTTCTACAGGATGGAACCGTTATAGAAAAAGCAAGTGCTGCCGGGGAGTCCTCGACAAATCTAAGAACAGAGCAACAGGCAATAATTGAAGCAGTCAAACTATTGGATGAAAAGGGGTTAATGGATAACAGAATAGTGTTTTTGTGCGACTGCATGGAAATTTTGCAGGCCACACAAAGAGAACCACGAAATAGTATAGAAAGGGAACTGATATGCCAGCTAAACAAATTCTCAGACCACAATAAAATCACCCTCCAGTGGATTCCAGCTCACTGCGGCATACCTGGGAATGAATGGGCGGACAGGCTAGCCAGGGAGGGAAGACAAAGAGAACAATTCACCCACCCAGTGTCACTGCCAGAGGTCAAGGCAAACATTTAAAAAACTATAAACAACAGTGGATAGAGAGAACAAACAGTAAATACCCACAGGACCCAATCAATAGACTGAATAGTAAACAGTATACCACAATTTTTCGCCCCAGAACAGGTCATTGTAGACTAAATGCACAATGCACATGTCAGAGAGGACCCTAGACTCCAGAACACATCCTGCAAACATGTCCACTAAACCAAGACTCCCGTGAGAAGACCTGGCCCGAGGAGAGAAACATACAAGACAAACTGGGGGGAACCATTGAGGACATGCAACTGACGTGTCACTTCATGGAGGCAGCCCATCTAGTGGCATAAAACGAGCATTCGAAACCGAACGCAAAGAAGAAGAAGAAAAAGAAGAAGAAGAAGAAGAAGAAGAAGAAGGAGAAGACAGGGCCAGGCACAACATACTGATCAGACATGTTAGTCAGGGCCAGGCACAACATACTGATCAGACATGTTAGTCAGGGCCAGGCACAACATACTGATCAGACATGTTAGTCAGGGCCAGGCACAACATACTGATCAGACATGTTAGTCAGGGCCAGGCACAACATACTGATCAGACATGTTAGTCAGGGCCAGGCACAACATACTGATCAGACATGTTAGTCAGGGCCAGGCACAACATACTGATCAGACATGTTAGTCAGGGCCAGGCACAACATACTGATCAGACATGTTAGTCAGGGCCAGGCACAACATACTGATCAGACATGTTAGTCAGGGCCAGGCACAACATACTGATCAGACATGTTAGTCAGGGCCAGGCACAACATACTGATCAGACATGTTAGTCAGGGTCAGGCAAAACATACTGATCAGACATGTTAGTCAGGGCCAGGCACAACATACTGATCAGACATGTTAGTCAGGGCCAGGCACAACATACTGATCAGACATGTTAGTCAGGGTCAGGCAAAACATACGATTTCCACGTAGTCCTCCCTGAAAACGAACTGTTCTTCTTGGAAGTCTGGCCAACGAGGTGGGGGATCGACGTGATCTCCGTAGTAGTGAGATACACGCAGATAAAGCCATGCAAAGCACAACCGCCTGGTTGACTCCGGCCCACCTTCATCAGAACGCTCGGGATGTGAGGAATGCTATTGCAGCCGGCGACTTAACGTCCTTTTCAGGATGCACAAAAGAGTAACCTACTCATTATGGGCATTCACAACAACAACATAGCCACGAGACAAGTGTGCGGCGGCAGGTCGCAAGTTTAATGGCGGGAAACAGATGTGCGACTATTTGAGCATATAAACTTTATAGCCACGAGACAAGTGTGAGGTAGAAGGTCGCTAGTTTAATGGCGGGAAACAGATGTGCGACTATTTGAGCATATAAACTTTATAGCCACGAGACAAGTGTGCGGCGGCAGGTCGCAAGTTTAATGGCGGGAAACAGATGTGCGACTATTTGAGCATATAAACTTTATAGCCACGAGACAAGTGTGAGGTAGAAGGTCGCTAGTTTAATGGCGGGAAACAGATGTGCGACTATTTGAGCATATAAACTTTATAGCCACGAGACAAGTGTGAGGTAGAAGGTCGCTAGTTTAATGGCGGGAAACAGATGTGCGACTATTTGAGCATATAAACTTTATAGCCACGAGACAAGTGTGAGGTAGAAGGTCGCTAGTTTAATGGCGGGAAACAGATGTGCGACTATTTGAGCATATAAACTTTATAGCCACGAGACAAGTGTGAGGTAGAAGGTCGCTAGTTTAATGGCGGGAAACAGATGTGCGACTATTTGAGCATATAAACTTTATAGCCACGAGACAAGTGTGAGGCGGCAGGACACAAGTTTAATGGCGGGAAATATTCGAAGTATTTTGGGTTGGAGGTTGTAAAGTTACAGACGACAAGGAACTTGGGAAGGAATGTAAGAAAACTTGGTTCTGAGTTTTGCCGAACAGGGCAGCATTGAAAAATGTTCAATAATACCTGCCATTGTCAACACGTGAACGTAGCAACCTGAAATGTCAGTGTTTCTCGTGTTGTGTTATATTAGGTCCCCGGAGATTACGCCATTTTTGCCATGAGACATGGGTTGTTTTGTTACAACTATGAAGGGCGGAGGTCACACACGAAACTCGGGAACGGCGGGTAGAGAACACAAAAAAGAGGGCCGAAGATGCGGTCGTGAATGAGCTGACAGCAGCCATCGACTCATTGCTGGCTGCTTCCATCAGGGTCAGCGAACGACAGCTGAGCCAGAAACCTATTTCGCCTCCAAGCGGCGGTTCTGGAAACAGTCTACATTGGTGCAGTCTGACTACAGGAGTAGGAATCGCAGTGGGAGGACAAACCCAGTAGCCCAAAAAGCCCCCTAAAATCAGATGTTGGGCCTAATGGTTCAGATATCATAGCCTCGCTGCAAACTACGACACAACGTCCATTTCAGGACGAACACTGAGGACGAAAAAGAAGAAGAAATATAAGAAGAAAGAGGAGAAGAAGAAGAAAAACAAGAAGAAGAAAAACAAAAAGAAGAAAAAGAAAAAAACAAGAAGAGAAACAAAAAGTAGAAAAAAGAAGAAGAAGAAGAAGAAATATAAGAAGGAGAAGTAGAAGAAAGAGGAGAAGAAGAAGAAAAACAAGAAGAAAAACCAAAAAAAAGAAGAAAATAAAAAAAAACAAGAAGAGAAACAAAAAGAAGAAGAAAAACAAGATGAAGAGGAACAAGATGAAAAACAAGAAAAACAAGAAGAAAAACAAGAAGAAGAACAACAGGGAGAAGAAGAAGTAGAAAAACAAGAACAAGAATAAGAAGAAGAAGAAGAAAAAGAAGAAGAAAAAAAAAACAACAACAACATAGGCTGAGAATCATTGGCACGGAGACCATTCTTTCAAACACGTGATTGATTTAGATCCTCTTGGGAGTGAATGTGCATTATCTTCGCCTTTCCCTTTGTGAGAGGTATTTCCTTTCCGACCACAGCCAAACAATTCGTGTCACGAATCCTACCAACCTGAGGGACCCGGACTAATCAGACGTAAGCTCTTTTTTCAATGGACTATGTTTTCAGCCAACGAATTTCATGCGCATTTTTAATCAAGTATTTTATCTGTTGTAGTTTGGTTTTGTGCGCGTTTTATTATGTACTTATTAATAATAATTTCCCTGCAGTTCTACTTGTTGAAGTATAGGTTTGCATAAGACTGTATTTGGCTCCCAGGAAAGTCTGATTCCAGTGATTTGTTGAAGCATAGGTCCAATATTTGGATTGCCTTAACCAGTTTTTAGGAAAGTCTGATTCCAGTGATTTGTTGAAGCATAGGTCCAATATTTGGATTGCCTTAACCAGTTTTTAGGAAAGTGATTCCAGTGATTTGTTGAAGCATAGGTCCAATATTTGGATTGCCTTAACTAGCTTTTAGGAATGTCTGATTCCAATGATTTGTTGAAGCATAGGTCCAATATTTGGATTTCACTAACCAGCTTTTAGAAAAGTGATTCCAGTGATTTGTTGAAGCATAGGTCCAAAATATGGATTACCCTAACTAGCTTTTAGGAAAGTATGATTACAGTGATTTGTTGAAACATAGGTCCAATATTTGGCTTGTCCTAACCAGCTTTCATGAAAATCTGATTCCAGACATTTGTTGAAGCATAGACAATCAAGATGCTGATCAGCACATGAGCTGCAGCAGTCAGCAACTCAGAGCTGACTGCTAGCATCTGAGCCAGCAAGCCAGAGCTGACAAGACCCTTCTACACCTCCACACAGGAATCCTCGATAACAGACTGAAACAGGGCAGACTGGCTAAGTAAAAGCGATCGTAGAGGGCAGGTTAACCCGCTACCCAAAAATGGTGTTCTGAAGTAGGATGTGTTGGACCGAAAGGTGCAAATATAGTGCTCAAGCTGTAAACTATAACAACACATTCCGTTCGTTGTACAACATCCTGCTACTTGCAAAGCTCCTTTTAGGGTTTGGTAGCGGGTGATTGAGAACGAACACAGAAGAAGAATCATAGGTCAATTTGTTGAAGCATTGCTCCATTATTTGGTTTACTCAGAAAATGAGGGTTCGGAGGTAAATATGACTCGAGGGTTCGGAGGTAAATATGACTCAGAAAATTAGGGTTCTGGGGTAAATATGACTCGAGGGTTCGGAGGTAAATATGACTCAGAAAATGAGGGTTCTGAGGTAAATATGACTCCAAAAATGAGGTTTGGAGGTAAATGACTCCAAAAATGAGGGTCGGAGGTAAAGGTGACTCACGGGATGAAAAGGGGTGGGTGGTCAGGGTACAAACAACACATTTGAGAACCATTGAGACAGAAGAAAAGACTGCCAAATCCAGGGCCATGTTTAGTTTGGAGTCTCATGTAGCTCTTGTTGATATCCGCTGGACCATGGAGATCAAATGAAGTCTAATGTGGTGTGCGTGGATTAGTTCACTAGATAACATCCATCTACAGGTAGAATGGTTAATAAACCTCTCTATGGGAGAAACATCTTCAACTCATGACACTGGCACATTGCCATTCACAATGGACAAATCGTCTGCAGAAATTGGATTAGTCAGTAGAAGACTTCAAACTCATGCATTCACATGGACCAGAAAGTATCCAGAAATTGGATTAGTCAGTAGAAGACTTCAAACTCATGCATTCACATGGACCAGAAAGTATCCAGAAATTGGATTAGTCAGTAGAAGACTTCAAACTCATCCATTCACATGGACCAGAAAGTATACAGAAATTGGATTAGTCAGTAGAAGACTTCAAACTCATCCATTCATATGGACCAGAAAGTATCCAGAAATTGGATTAGTCAGTAGCAGACTTCCAACTCATCCAAAAATGAAAGTTTGCAGAAATTGTGGTAACTAAAATCTGGAGTACAATACGCACAATTGTTGACTCATTTTTGTACGTTAAAATTTGGTAGTATTATTTGGGAGTACTAAAAAATTCTGAGTGGTCTGCCGGGGTCTTTGTGTACCACAAGGACAATAATAACACCACTGCCCCAAAGAGAGTATGTCGTAGGGGGTGACTAACTGTGTGACATGGCGTAACACCGGCCATGGTCAGGTGATCTCTTTAGAGTGGCATAGATGGCGCTTAACAGGCTGCGGATCTACTTTGCTCTAGTGTTTGAGTTTATTAAGATGGACTCGCACATCGGTTAACCACCCTCCGTAAGTTTTTGTCCCAGCGTCGTAGAGTATTAGGCTGCTTGAGTCTAGTCCGCTAAGCAGGAAACCTTGGACGGGCTACATCCAGCTCATACTAGAGCTGGGACCTGCACAGGGGCATCTGCCTCTGTAGAAGTACAGGTCAACTAAGAACTAAAAAATACGCCATTTTCAATACCAAAAGTAACCTATTTTGGAAAGTTTGTCAAAATTTGACAGTGAAAATGACAAGAAATTGAATATGTCATATGTTTTATAACAAGAGTGACAAGGGTGTACTAAGTATCGATAATTTATTTTGCTCCAAATTTTATCAGTCACAACTACAAGAACAACGGCCATTCTAACAGACCCAAGCAGCCATCTCAAGCTGCAAACAAGATTGACTCTCACACAAAATAATATTAAAAAACAGATCTAGTAGTACAGTAGATTCCATCCCACTGAGGGATCCTTGGAAATGAGAAGGCAGATGAGCTTGCAAAAGTCGAAAATGGCGGCACACAGACTGGCCATCCGAAGAGCTATAAAGAAGGAAAGAAACTCATTAAATAATCCATGAGAACGGAATGGGTAGACCAGCACAAAGAATACAAGCTAGAATATGACAGCATAGAAAAACTTGGCAGAGATGGCCAGATAAAGATCTTCAGACTCAGAACGGGACATTGCAGAATCAAGGTCCGCCTCCACAAAATGGGTCTCAGAAACACCTTACATGCAATTGTGGAGCACCCAAGCAAACACCAGAACATTTCCTACAGGACTGTGCCACTTACGAAGACCAAAGAGAGGCAGTCTGGCCTATGGGAGCGACCATGCTCGAAACGCTGTGGTATCAATGAAGATTTGAAGCGCAGTCTCCTTCGTGAACATCGCCGGGCTAGAAGCCCAGCATCAGTTGACCGAAGAAGAGGAAGAAGTGGGGTATATGTTTCTGTTTACTATTACAAATAACATCAGATGGAAGATGCAACTACAAAATAAAATTCAGAATAGCCCAAGCAAAATCTGTCTTCCGGAACATGAAAGGAATATTGTGTAACAAAACCGTGTCGCTGGAACTGAGAAAGAGAGTCCTGGGATGCTATGTGAAACCAGCACTGACATATGTCCAGTTTTTTTGGTTTTTTTTTTGCTTTCACCTTATTTTTCTCTATTCCTTAAGGCAGTGTGCATTGCAATATGGTTTTTATTTTGCGCCTGTCTGGCCAGTGCATCCGACTTTGGCATGCATTTTATATAAGGGTCTGCTTCATCCTGCACTTTCGAAGGGTTAGCTTCCCCAGGGTAACGGCTGGTACTGTGATGGGGATCAAACCCAGCACCTTCTGGTTGTAAGCCGTGTCACTTAACCACTATCCATCGCCATCCCCCTATATATGTCAGTGAATGATGGACAATTAGCATGGAAGCAACGAAGATGGGGTTTTACAGAAGAATGCTGCGGATCCCATGGACTACAAAGAGGACTAATGATACATTACTCAAGAAGGCCCAAACACAAAGACAACTTGTTACAAGGATCAGAACAAGGCAGTCATCCTTTTTTTTGGAGCATATTAAGAGAAAAGGCGGCTTGGAGTACGTTGTGACAACGGGAAAGATAGCAGGAAAGAGAGACAGGAAGGCCGAGAGAGAAGATGGACAGCCTGAGAGAATGGCATGGGTGGCAATCAATAACAGAGTTGGTAAACGAGACATGTGATAGAAATGGACGGAGGTCCATGATCACCAACGCCAACCGGCAGGGCACCTAATAAGAATAATTACCAATACTTTCAGTTTTTAAACAAATGTATCATAAAATCAAATCTGGAAGGATCGTAGTGTGTATTATACAAAAATGTTTGGCAACATCAAGCATACGTGTATATACATGAGTGCGTAGGGGGACTCAGTGGTCTCGAGGTAAGGTGTCTGCCTCGGATGCCGGAGGTCGCGTGTTCGAATCAAGGTAGAGACCAAGATATTTTTTCACGTGGATCTTCTGGTAAACATTCCCCTGATCTCTTGGTAGTGGGATCCGATCCCATGTTCAGTATCGAGCATATTAAAAATCCATTGACAATTGGAAATGGAAAAGAGTAGGCTTAATGACCGTTGTCGGACAAAATTCAAATTAAAAATCTACCCAGTTATTTGTACCTTTCCCCAGGTGGTTTGTTAAGAGCAGCTATAGCTGCGGGTCTACTTAGCTTTAGTGTTTGAGTCTATTCAGATGGACTCGCACATCAGTAAAAACCACCCTCCAAGAAACTGGTTGTATACAGACTCTGTAGAGTCTTCTAAGCCAGTGTGACAGTTCCAGCTGGAGCATGGGTGTTAAGGGCAGGGGAGATTGGGCTGGCAACCCTAAGAACAAAGGTTGCCTGAATGCTTGCAAAGATCAATCACCAGTTCGACACTAGGTCGACAAAGGAAACGAGGGGTTTAGGTGGAAGACTTTGTCTGGTACAGGGGTGAGTTTTCGGAGCTGACCACTTTGGCACTCACAGAATTGGCGTAGATGGGGGATTGGTGACAGTCTGATGCTGCCACGACCGGCTACGACATTTAGAGTGACAGTGATTCGTGGATAGTCAACCAATAACAATTAGTTGGAGGTAGATCAAAATTAGAGTGACCGCTAAGTCAGACAACCAACAGGAAACGATTGGACAGCCAGGTTGTGCTTGAAACTATAAAATACTCTGCAAGGATGAACTTAGGATACTTGCTGGGAGGAAGGCTGAGAGGCTGTCAGGAGTTTGAGAGTGAGTGAGTTTGCAGGGTGACTGGACTAGCATACACCTCAGGTTTTGGCCAGTCGCTCAATAGGTGCTTATGATGGACACTCTTTGAACAGTACGAGATCTGAATGTGTGTTGTATGTGTAGGACACCTTGGGAACGATATATGTTCTGAATGGTTACACAAGTGTACAGATTCGCGTGAATACGTGAAGTGATCAAAGTATTTGTGAATGCACAGAACGCCTGATTGTAAGTGATCTGATCGAATGTGAATGTACAGGTTCGTCTGAGTATGTGAAGTGATCACAAGGACGAGTATGTGATGGTGTGTTGAGTGTATAGATAAGGGAGTGCAGCGGCCAGAAAAGGGGTACCATAGATCTTGAAGGAAATATTAAAAGCTAGTGCTTAAAACCTCCTATTGTAGTTATATATATATATATATATATATATATATATATATATATATATATATATATATATATATATATATACATATATATATATATATATATATATAATATTTTTTAGTTTAGATGTTCTTTGGTTATTGTTCATATTCATGTTAATAAATGATAGTGTTTTGTTTTATGGTTAGGATAGCATTTACTGTGTTTTTCTGTCTTGAAGTCGTGTTGTAGTGTAGATACATGTTGTAACTCTTTAGATAAGTAAACTACTCAGCTAAACCTGGACTCTACCACACCAGTATAAAGACGTTGAGTATATTAAGTATTATATGGGAGATTTGGGGGATCAAGATGCTGAACAGCGCATGACTGCGGACTGCTAGCGTCAGGGCCAGCAAACCAGAGCTGCCAAGACCCTTCTACACCTCCACGCGGTGATCCTGGATAACAGGCTGCAGCAGGGCAGACTGGCTAAGGAGGAAGGGATCGAAGAGGGAATGCTAACCACGGTATTAAAAAAATGCTTGCTGAAGTTGGATGTGTTGGACCGAAAGGTGCAAATATCACAGTCAAGCTGTAAACTACGACACAATGCATTTCGTTCTCTGGACTACATTCTGCTACTAAAGCCCTTTTCAGGGTTTGGTAGCAGGAGATTGAGAACGAACGAAGCCAAGCCAAGCCATATGGGAGATTTTACGGTAGTCAGTACAAGACTTTCAACTCATGATAGTGAACACCTTACTGATAGTTCCATTTGCTTGCTGATTTTACACACTACTGTTCCATCCAATCAGGTGCTGATTCCAGTTTGACACAAGTCTTTTTCTTTTTTTTTTGAGTTCGCCTTATTTCTGTGTTGTACTATGTTTTTATTGTGTGCTTGTCGGCCGAGTGCATCCGACTTTGGCATGCAATTTATGTTACGGTCTGCTTCCTCCTGCATTTTTTAAGGGTTTGCTTGCCCGGGACAATGGTCAGTGCTGTGATTGGGGAAGGAACCCGTGACACTTAACCACTAGCCCTCACCGTCCCCTTGACCTATTGTAATATTAGCACAACCTGTACGATATGTCTAATTTGTTGAGTTGACTAAGACACCTGTACGATATGTCTAATTTGTTGAGCAGACTAAGACACCTGTATGATATGTCTAGCTTGTTGAGCAGACTAAGACACCTGCACAGAATGTCTAATTTGTTGGCTGACAACCACAGAACTGTACAAAATGTCTAGTTTGATGAGTAAGAACAGGAGACAAGTACAAAATGTATAATTTGTTGAGTTGACTAAGACACCTGTACGAAATGTCTAATTTGCTGAGTTGACTAAGACACCTACGCAAAATGATGAATTTATTCAACAAGAGTAACGAACATGTACATAGTTTTTAAATATATTAAAGGGAAACTAAGAGATTTGTACACAATTTATAATTTATTATGGGAAGACTAAGTATTGTACACTGTACAGAATGTCTAATTATTTCAGTGAAACTAAGAGACCTGTACAAAATGTCTAGTTTGATGAGTTAGAACAGGAGATGTGTACAAAATGTCTAGTTTGTTGAGTAAGAACAGGGGGCATGTACAAAATGTCTAGTTTGTTGAGTAAGAACAGGGTACATGTACAAAATGTCTAGTTTGATGAGTAAAAGCACGGGGTGTGTACAAAATGTCTAGTTTGATGAGTAAGAACAGGGGACGTGTACAAAATGTCTAGTCTAAACTAATAGATCTGTACAATGAGATAAGACATCTGCTCTGTCCAAAATGACTAACCTGCTCTCTGAAGCCCTGAAGTTTCCTGTCCATGACCTCCTTCTGGATTGCGGCCGATTCTACCGCTGCCTCTAGTTCAGCAATTCTTGCATCTGCGACCTTAACAAAAGTTATTGGGTACACAGTAGTAAAACAAAAAAACTGGTAAAGGTCAGTCCCATGGCAACAATTGCTGTTGGGGCTTTCTTCTTCTTCTTCTTTTGTTCTCTTGGAGTATGTCTACGTCTGCAAAGTTGTCTCTTGTATGAACCTCACTGTCTTCTGCCGCTTGAAGTATGTCACCATCTGCAAAGTTGTCTCTTGTATGAACCTCACTGTCTTCTGCCGCTTGAAGTATGTCACCATCTGCAAAGTTGTCTCTCGTATGAACCTCACTGTCTTCTTCAGCTCACACATAGGTCCATATAGTTTCCCTTCCGGTGTTGTTTCTCTTGGCCAGTATGTCCGCCTCAGTATATCATACCCTGGACAGTTCTGAAGTATACGCTCTGCAGTCTGTGGTGCTTGTCCACATGTACACACACTTGAGCTGCCAATCCAAATTTTGTATACATGTGGCTGCGTAGTCGGTTGTGTCCCGTTCTGAGGCCCAGTATGACAATCTGATCTTGCCTACTTATATTATGATAGTCATCTTGTATTTGTGTTGGAAGATCTCTCATTGATTTAATCATCTTTTTCTTTTGATGGCATGTAACTGGTGCTGTTGGGGATGAAAATAAATCTTCATTTAAGAAGCTGCAGTCTATGCGAAGTGGGGTGGACAGTTCCCTTCTTTGCTGTTTATACCTTCCTCGACTCATACATCAGGTGCCCCTTTACAGCTGGGTCGACTGGAGGAGCAGTCGTACCAGGAACGAACCACGCTCTGATTTTTCTGTCCGTCCGTGATTTTGAACCCCTGACACGCTGTAATCCCAGTCTTAACTCAACTTCTTTATACTGGTTTAGAAGACTCTGCAGAGTCTGTATACAACCAGTTTCTTGGAGAGTGGTTTTTACCGATGTGCGAGTCCATCTTAATAGACTCAAACACTAGAGTTAAGTAGACCCACAGCCAGTTAGGTGCCATCTATAGCTGCTCTTACAAACCACCTGAGGAAAGGTACAAATAACTTGAATCTTTGCAATGGCAATGGCCGTTAAGCCTACTCTTTTCCATTTCCAACAGACAAGGGATTTTTAATGTGCTGGACACTGAACACGTGAGTCTGATCTCACTACCCAGAGATCAGGGCAATTTTTAATGTGCTCGACACTGAACACGTGAGTCTGATCTCACTACCTAGATATCAAGGAATTTTTACCAGAAGATCCGTGTGAAAAAAATCTCTGCCTCCCCCGTGATTCGAACCCGTGGCCTCCAGTACCCGGGGTGGACAACCTACCTCGAGAATTTATACTGGTTTAGAAGACTCTGCAGAGTCTGTATACAACCAGTTTCATTTACATTTCCTTGTTCTAAAAAGCTGTGCGCATCCTATCTATTCTTAAACGCATTAATTGTCCTTGCTTCCACTATTCCCTGTGGCAATGCATTCCAAGCATTCACCACTCTCTAACTAAAAAAATATTATCTAATCTGGACTTTTCTTATGTTAATTTGTAGCTATGAGCCCATATAATCTGTCATTTATTACAGCCGTAAGAAAAGAAACATTTATTAAAACAACAGGATTTTAAAAAACTGCAATAGCAAAACAAAAATAACAACACAAATACAATCAAATAAAATACAAAATGACAACAAAATAAAAACAGAAATGAAAAAAAGTGATAAAAGATTCTTCTCCTTCCTTTCACTTTTTATCCTGCTTGCGGTTTTCAGTGCCAGGTTTCGAAGAAGTTTCTTCGCTGGGCCCTAGTATGTACTTCATACACAGGGAGCTCTACTGCTTCTGTTATTTCTGATATCCATCGTCTGCGTGGTCGACGCTTGGCTTTGTATACATTGTATCTGTATAGCATTTATTTCTGAGTGTTCCACCGGGGTCTTTGTGTATGACAAGGACAAGAATAGCACCACTGTCCCACTGAGAGCATGTTGTACGTTGTGATTAACTGCATGACAAGGCATAAGACTGGCCATGGTTAGGCGGTTTGTTAAGAGCAGCGTAGATGGCGCTTCAGGTCAGGTCATCCCGTAACCGGTGAGGTTGTTGAGGCACACATGAAGACATCCTTACAACCCCACGCCACCCTTCTCTATCAGAGGCCGCTGCCTGTGCCTCTTCTAGTTGGAGATTGGTCCATTCTTTTATGTTGTCCTCCCACCTCTTTTTGGGCCGGCCTCTTCGCCGTCTGCCTTGCACCTTTCTGTGGAGGATCATATTTGCAAGACCATTTGATCTCGATATGTGACCATACCAAATGAGTTTCCTTCTTTTGACAGTTGCCAAGAGGTCTTCAAAAGGCCCTATTGCTGTTGTAATTCTATCTCGTATTTCCTCATTTGTAACTCGATCTTTGTACGTGACATTTAAAAGTCTTCGGAAACATCTCATCTCCAAGGCCTGTATCCTTCGCTGAAGGTCAGCTGTAACTGTCCATGTCTCACGAGCATAGAGGAACATTGACAGGACCAGTGTACGAAATAAATCTGATTTTCGTGCAAAGTGCTAACCGTTTATCTTGCCAGATTTTGTTAAGCCGTGCAAGCGCCGCTATTGTCTGTGCTATTCTGGCCAACACTTCACATTTTGATCCTTCATCACCGACAATCGACCCAAGATGGCACCTAACAGGCTGCAAGTCTACTTTGCTCTAGTATTTGAGACGATTAAAATGGATTTACACATTGGTTAACCACCCACCGCAGCACAGTAATAAGCTGCTCGAGCCTAGCCAGCTAAGCAGGAAATCCTCCTCCTGGCTACATCCAGCTCACGCCAGAGCTAGCATCTGCCCCTGTAGAACTGCATGTAGACTAAACTATCTGGTGTCTGTCATGTCCAGCTCACGCCAGAGCTGGCATCTGCCTCTGTAGAACTGCATGTAGACTAAACTATCTGGTGTCTGTCATGTCACGCGGCCGAACAATTTGGTTTGCTGTCTCTTGATGAGGTCTAACACTGGTGTTGTACCTACTTGTCTCCTAATATCTTCGTTTCTGATTCTATCCATTCTTGTTACTCCAAGCATTCTGCGCATGCAGGCATTTCATCCAAGACGTTAAAATGTTTTTTTTATCTTTGCTTGTCAAATTCTGGCACAGATAGCACAATGTGGGTAGGGATATTGCGTTGTATAGCGCTCTTTTTTGTATCCGTTGTCACGTGCTTACATTGTAATGTTGGGAATATTTGCCCAATCATTTGACATCTGCTTTGGATTTCGGTATTGCACCTGTTTTGCTTGTTGGTTTTGTATGAATATTGTTGTTTCTATTTCTTTTCTGGGGGATAGCGAGATCTGGACTGCACGTCCTGCTCGTTAAAGGAAAGTGAAGCATCTGATATAGCATCTCCTTTCCAGGTGTAGAGATCGCCGATGGACTCGCTGTTCAGCTTGCCATTCACGAGTTTCCATGCCAACTGCCTCTCCTACATTATTGTATCCCCAGCAGCATCTTCATGAGGGGCCCCCTGTTTCTCACATAGCCTGCTGTGGGGCGTGACTGAGTACCCGGCGGTACAACTGGGCTGGTAGATTGGGCTCATTAGCCTTGGTTGGCAGTCAATCTAAGAGAAGGTTAACTCTGACTCTAAACCCAGGTAGACGAAGCTCGTTAGCCTGTTCAGGCAGTTCGCCCAGTAGAGAAGGAACTCTGATTTTAAACCCACACAAGTCCCAGAGAGTGCTAGCTAGTCTTGGGACGATGAGAGTATCATCAGATGTCTCGAGTGACTAGCATCTGCAGGCAATGACTCCACTGCTTTGTGGAAACTTGGGAGAGGGAAGGGCTACGGGAGTAAACCCAGACAGAAAATCCGGAGTGGTAGCACCTAAGGTGGATGGTTTCAAAATTGCGATCTCATTCCGGCAGCTCCTGCAGCTGAACTGGTGCCAAGCTGTCATGCTTTGTATTCCTTTGGATTACACCAGTGAGGCTGAGAGGGGGATCCTGCAGTTTGGGCAGCCCAGGGTCTCCATATTCAGCGACCAGGCTTGCACTCTGAGATGCCACTCACGGGGTGCCACGCGCATGGTCTGCAAAGACTGAGACACCTATAAATATTTCTTTTCTTGCAATCGCCAAAACTTTGTTATAAAAGATAACAGTAATAAAATATTGAAACTACATTTTAAAAATCTATCTATGAGTTTGACCTAGGTCCAAAATGGTACGACACGCCGAAAGATCAGACTGCATATAGGTCATTGTTGACTACCCCGCATGCGGCCCACCAGTTGGACTGAAGTCAAGGAAATTGTATTGTGTTGTATTGTATATCTATGAGGTCTGATTAGAAATTATCTGACCCAATTTCTTTTTTTTTTAGCAAACAAATATGTGCTCTGAGGCATGCAATCTTCTGTGTATGCATGATTTTATGCCAAACTGATTTCCTCAATCATTTTTGTGAAGTTTTCGGAAATGCCCGGGTTTCTGAGAGTAAAATTAAGTAAAGTAAAGTAGCCCATAGCATTACTGCCGTTGTGTGAGGTGTTAGCGATCTCACATTTCAAAGGCTCGGCTATATGAGGGCGGTACTCATCTCCTCCCCCTCACCTCTTTTACTTCCCGGTACCCATTTAAGGCTGGGTCGACCCGGGAGCCGCTGCAGTCTGAAAAACATTTCCGCCTCCACTGGGGAATGAACCCAGGACCACTCAGATGTGAAGCCAGTGCGCTAACCACTGCGCTATGTGGCTCCCTGAGAGTATTTATCCAATAATCGACGTAGCGCCACTTTAGACATGAAGAATTGTCACATCAGAGATACAAAGACAGAAACAGGTAAATGACACACAAGGCACCCTATGTTTGGACATTAGGTGCAGCGCATATGACTAAACTCAAGACAAAGTTTCTTACAGTCAACCCAGTACTTACAGACTAGTCCTGGAAGATCTTCTTCTTCTCCGCACGCTGTCTGGCGTCAACTTGAATTTGTTCGAAGAAAGCAGCAGTCATCCTGAGGCTGTCGACACTGCCATAGAGCTTGTCTAGTGTTGGCACTGGTGATGTCCACATGTCCTTTCTCTGGTCCTCGTATATGGGGCAATTTTCCCTGTACCACAGGTGCATTCGTCAGTACCACCCATCTTCAGTTTATTGAATAGATGGTACCTCAGTCTGTTGTGGCCTGTGCGGAGTCTGAAGACCACGACCTGCTCTCTTCTGTTCAACTGGTAATAGGCATCATTTTTTTGTGTAGCCAGTATGCTCTGTTTCCCATTTGGCCATGTATCTGGCCCTTATAAACCTTTTGGACTCTTCGTAGGTCACACTAGAATCTGGTTGTGGTAACCTTGCACCTTCTTTTGCCAGTCTGTCTGCCTCCTCGTTGCCTTGAATGTTACAGTGGAACAGAATCCACTGTACCACTACTCTTTTTGGTGCGAACTGCTGGGATAGTTGACAGAGTACTGCTCTTAAATCATTAAGTTCTGTATTTTTCTGGCTTTTTAGTGCTGTAACCATGGACAAGGCATCTGTAAACAGGACTATCTGGTTTTCATTGCTTTCGCCTGTCAGCAATGCTTCTACTGCAGCCTTCAATGCCTCTGCCTCCGCTCTGAAATTGTTGTCCTGGAAGATGCTGCATCGAAAGAAGGAAAGAGCTGACTGCAAGTCCCCTAGATCGAGTTACAGGAGGAACCTGCTCCTGGACATCATCTGCCTTACCAAACAATGAAGTCACTAAATAGACTTCGAACTGGCGTATCACAATGCAGAAAAAAAGCTAAAAAGACGAGGATACGACGATGATGCAACATGCGAATGTGGAGCAACACATGCCAAGACCTCCTGATGATCTGCCAAAACCTCCCGGAGGCTTGCAGCGTGGATTAACTGCTGAGTGGCAATGACAGGGCAATCCATGTGACTGAATACGGCAAGAATGATGTGTGACGAAGTGCCTGCAACAGGGAAGTAAGTAAGAGCATTTACCATTGCATTCCTGGAGGACAGGGGCGATAGTCCCCATCCAGGTACGTCCACAAGTGGCGGATAGTGGAACGACCTCCAGGTATGGGGCGTCAGCTGCGATATAAGCCAGGTATAATAACTGGACGAATAAGCAGTTGTGGGCCAAACGGCGGTGTATTCCAGCAGGATGAGTTGGGACAACAGGTGGCACTGCTTTCTCCACTGAAAAACCCCATGTGTCATATGACGGGTAAGAGCCGCTATATGCTCTAGCCACGGGAAGGGAACCACGGGAGACAAACCAACCTACTGCCTTGCAGGTACCATTGTGGGATGGAAAGACTATGGGAGATAACTTAAAACAGAAAACTCAACCCGAACCGCCAAAGACGGAGTGTATCAGCTACAGCGCCGGAGCTGGGAAAAATCAGGGCACACACATATACGCACCAACAGGATATGGTCATGTAATTATAGTCTACCCTATCGTCATGGTGTCGCTCCTACAAGTTACAACCGGGGAGAAGCGGTGCCGGGCCCCCAGCCTCAAGGGAACCCACCCAAGCAACAGGTGCCTCTAGTGGTCAGGGAGAGGCAGAGTAGTGCGACTGATCAACAAACAAGGAACAGCGCCGGGCCCCCAGCCTCGAGGGAGACAAAAGCTGAAAACTACAGACTTCATCATGGCGACTGGCCTGCAGACATAGCAATATACCAAAGATCCTGAATGCAAAGAAGAAGACCACTGCATTTGTTTCGATATCATCAAAGCCATTTTCTTACTCAATAAATACAAGACATGAGGGCATGCGCAGTTCACATGCTCTCTCCACCAGTCGATCGATTGTGTGGAGGTGGTCAGTGGTGGGTAACACTATTCTGAATCGGACTGATCTAGAGAAAATAAACATGCAACCTACACCTCACCTGCAACAGATCAGCAACATACGGATCTTCTGCGGGAGGAACTCTAAAACCATAACCACCACTCTCTGGAACAATCTGGTCTATTTCCATGCGTTGGCGTCGGAATGGGATTGTTTTCTTCCTTCCTCCTAGCAGGAAAGCAAAGAAGGCCATCTTTTATTCAATCAGTAAAAATAACACAAGAAGATTATGCAATATCTTGTTGTTTTGTGAGCCCTGAAAAGGACATTAAGTGTGAGGTTGCAGTACCTTTCCTCACATCCCAAGTGTGCTGATGAAGGTGGACCGGGGTCCTCTAGGCGGTTGTGCTATGCTTGGCTTTATCTGCGTGTCACTCACTACTACAGAGATCACGTTGATCCTTCACCTCGTTAGCCATGCTGCCATGAAAACAGCCTGTTTCCAGGGAGGGCTACTAGGAAGCCGAGTTGAGGATCTTGTCTGGTATGTTTGCCTGACCCTGACTAACATGTCTGATCAGTATATTTTGCCTGACCAGACGTTAGTCTTCCTCCCCTATTATGCAATATAAAATAAAATCAAAAATGACAAGATCCTGTAATAATAAAAGTACCCATCGCAAGCAAAGATGGCGACATCTTCTGATTATTGCTGTGAAATGTGTTCTCTGATGGCTGTTTAGTAACCAATTCTGTAACGGCACACTCTGCCACATTCAGAGCACACAATAAAGGGAGCCGGCTGTGGAATCGTTGTTAGTATTGTTTTTTTCGGCCAAAAATCTTTCACCGAGTCTCTGCGATGGCGGTACATTCTGCAATCTGGGCACCTTCTGTTATACTAGCGCGCCAGGTGGTAAGACATGTGCAAGCATCTCCCAGGAGGTGACATCAATGTTGAAACATTTCAGACACTTTCAAGGAGTCCCTGTAGTGTTTCTTCTGCCCTCCCAGTGAGCATCTGCCTGTTTTGAGCTCACCGTATAATGGCTGCTTGGATCATTTAGAGATTTCAGAAAACCAAAAGGTATTGTCACACTGGACAGAATCGTGCTCATATATGGAAAGATAAACGACTCTCCTTCGTCATAAAGGTCAGACTAATGCACTCACTGGTTCTTTCGATATTCCTCTACGCCTGCAAAACATGGACCTTTACAGCAGACCTCCAGAGAAGAATCCAGGCCATGTAGATAAGATGTTTTAGAAGACTCCCTAAAGAAAAACCCTAAAGCATATTGGAGACGCCTATCCTCAACCCATGTGGACGCACGTCTACACAGATGGATCATCAGAGGAAGCATTGAGGAAAGGAGGGGCGGGACTCGTCATACTTCTACAGGATGGAACCGTTATAGGGGAAGCGAGGAGCGGGACTCATCATACTTCTACAGGATGGAACCGTTATAGGGGAAGGGAGGAGCGGGACTCATCGTACTTCTACAGAATGGAACCCGTTATAGAAAAAGAAAGTGCTGCCGGGGAGCCCTCGACAAATCTAGAACAGAGCAACAGGCAATAAATGAATCAGTCAAACTATTGGCTGAAAAGGGGTTAATGGATAACAGAATAGTGTTTTTGCGCGACAGCATGGAAATTTTGCAGGCCACACAAAGAGAACTACGAAATAGTATAGAAAGGGAACTGATATGCCAGCTAAACAAATTCTCAGACCCCAATAAAATCACCCTCCTGTGGATTCCAGCTCACTGCGGCATACCTGGGAATGAATGGACGGACAGACTGGCCAGGGAGGGAAGACAACGAGACCAGTATCACTGCCAGAAGTCAAGGCACACATCCAAAAAAAATATAAACAGCAGTGGATAGAGAAAACATACAGTAAATACCCACTGGACCCAATCAATAGACTGAATAGGAAAGAGTATACCACAATTTTCCGCCTCAGAACAGGTCATTGCAGACTAAATGCACACATGCACAAAATGAAAGCACCACAGACTGTACAATGCACATGTCAGAGAGGACCCCAGACTCCAGAACACTTCCTGCAAACATATCATCTGCACCAAGGTTCCTGTGAGAAGACCTGGCTCGAGGAAAGAAACATACAAGACAAACTCTGAGGAACCATTGAGGACCTGCAACTGACGTGTCATTTCATGGAGGCAGCCCATCTGGTGACATAAAATGAGCATACGAAACCAAACGCAAAGAAGAAGAAGACTCCCAAATGTCCCCTACAAAGACCGTATCACAATTGATGAAGTACGACGTAGAATCGAGAATGCAAGAGGACTGTTCGATGACCTCCTCACAATGATCTTCTTCTTCGCCGTACGCTGTTTACAGCGATATACGTTGCACTGTTTAATTTTGTTAAGCCTGTGGCTCAGTGCATCCGATTTCAACAGGCGTTTCTGTAGGGATGCCCTCCTTAGTCTTTGGCTATCCCCAGCCTAACTGCAAGGCAGCAGTTGCTCACAATGATCAAACGGCAACGGCTGACTTGGTACGGCCACGTCTCGAGCTCCAATTAACTTGCAAAAACCATATTTACAGGACACAGTACAAGACAAGCACAAACGAAGATATCTGAGAAAACAATGGGAAGGCAACATCTATGAATGAACTAACTTATTACCCAAGGTGACACAGAAAACAACCACAGAGAGAGAGAGGTGGCGCAGTATTGTGGAGGTGTCAGCAGGGGTATTTCAACGATCTCAAGAGGTCATGGGATGAACTGAACTGATAGAACATTTGGAGTGATTAATTTATATACCCAGTGGAGGGGACAGCGAGGCCTAGTGGTTAAGTGACACGGCTCACAACCAGAAGGTGCTGGGTTCGATCCCCATCACAGCACCGGCCGTTACCCCGGGGAAGCAAGCCCTTAGAAAATGCAGGAGGAAGCAGACCCTTACATAAAATGCATGCTGAAGTCGGATGCACTGGGCCTACAGGCGCAAAATAAAAACCACAGTGCAACGACGCCTTGGGGATTAGTGAAATAAGGCGAACGCAAAAACAAAAAAAATATACCCAGTGGTACTCTTGAAAATTCTGATGCGTATTTTGGAGTCCTTTACTGTGGAGAAATTATAAGAACCACTGCACATACATGCATGTCACAAAGGATGACTGAAGAGGGTTGTGCATGGGGATAGCAGCCTTATCTTGTTCCTGACCCTTGCCCAACATAGTCTGATCAATATGTTTCACCTGACCCTGACTAACATAGTCTGATCAGTATGTTTCACCTGACCCCGACTGACATAGTCTGATCAGTATGTTTCACTTGACCCTGACTGACATAGTCTGATCAGTAAGTTTCCCCTGACCTTCACTAACATAGTCAGATCAGTATGTTTCACTTGGTCTTTACTAACACAGGATGATCAGTATGTTTCACCTGACCCTGACTAACATAGGGTGATCAGTATATTTCACCTGATCCTGACTAACATAGTCTGATCAGTATATTTCACCTGATCCTGACTAACATAGGGTGATCAGTATATTTCACCTGATCCTGACTAACATAGGGTGATCAGTATATTTCACCTGATCCTGACTAACATAGGGTGATCAGTATATTTCACCTGATCCTGACTAACATAGTCTGATCAGTATATTTCATCTGACCCTAACAAAGTCTGATCAGCATGTTTCACCTAACCCTGACTAACATATTCAGATCAGCATGTTTTGACCTTCCGCACCACAGCAGCTACGATTTTTAGTAACTAAGTACCACTTGTCACCACTGACCTGGAGTTTGTACCACAGCATGGAAGTTCTTTTCTTGCAACTTAAGGATAGTATCCGATTTCTCCTTGGAATCTCTTTCTAGCTGCCGAACTTTGTGGACGTACTGGTTATTTAAAAATTTCAGATCTGCGTTCTTGTGTTCTAAATCTCGCAAGGATGCTTTTATTTCTAGAAAGAAAGAAAACAAATTAGTGATACTCTTTATCAGCTTTTCTAAACATTTCTATCGAGGAGGAATACTTTAAATAATTGTAAAGGAACCATTGCACACATTTTCCGATTGGTGTCATACGGTTGTAAGACATTGCAAAAAATGTCAGTTTTTGAAATGAAGTGTTTCGCACGTAACATCACAGCCCGTGTGAAAGAAACTCGTCAAATCTAGCAAAATCTCCAGCCTCCGCTAAAGTCATGCCGAGGCTTTCCTTGATATCTTGGTGTCACCGCTGCCTCGGTCTACCCCTGCGTCTTTTGTCCGGTACCATACCTTCCATCACTGTCCTCTCAAGACTGTTGTGTCTCTTGATGTGACCAAAGTATTTCAATTTTCTGGCCTTGATGGAATTGATTCACCAGTCTCTTCTATGTTCCAACTCTTGCCGAATGTTTATATTTGTCTTGTTCTCTGTCCAGGGTATTCTGAGAATTTTTCTGTAACATTTTGACTCATAGGACTCGGTTCTCTGTCTAGAAGTTTTGGTAATCGTTCAAGATTCGCAGCGATATCCTGCCACAGGAAAAACACAGGCTCTCAAGACTTTCATTTTGGTCATTTTGTTGGTGCTCTGCCATAATTTCTTCAGGCTGTTCAGTGTCTGCATTACCATGGCTACTCTTCTTTTGATTTCTTTCAAGCAGTCGCCATTTTTGTCAATTTTGAAGCCCAGAAAATAGGACACATAAAGAAATTTACCAATAGCTGTATATTACTCCTAGACGACATCACAAGAAAAAAACTGAAGATATTTTGGTCATGTGAAGCGACATAAATGTAATGAAGGTCATGGTTCCTGAAAGAGGGAAAAGTGGTCGGCCCTGGCAAAGATGGCATCAAGACAATACGGACGGTCTGGAGATATCCTTGTATAACCCGTGCCAACTCGCCCTAATCTGAGATACTTACAGAGCTGGTCTGGGCAGAGGTTACATTCTGGAAAGAATCTGTCACACGATGATGATTGCACGTAAACTATTATATATTCTGTGTTCATCTTAAAAAGATCATTTGTGACATGTCTTAGTTTACAGAGAGGGTGTGATATTTGCGCATCTAGGCCCAGTACATCAAATTTCAGCACTGTATTTTCGGGACTGGGTTTGCCATTGCTCTCTCATCACTAATCTCTTAGCCAGGCTGCATGGTTACAGTCTGTTTCTAGGGCTGCCACTTGGAGGCAGAATAGGCTCTTGGTCAGTTATGGTTCATACAAATTAAGAGTATTTTTTTTTTTTTGCGTTCGCCTTATTTCTCTAATCCTCAAGGTGGTGTGCGTCAAGGCCAGCGAACCAGGGCTGTCAGGAACGTTGTCCAACTCCACGTAGTGATCCTAGATAGCAGGCTGCACCTGGGCAGGCTGGCTAAGGAGAAGGGTTCGAAGAGGGAAGGCTAACCCAGTACTCATACATGCCTGCCGAAGTCTGATTTTTTGGGGGTTTTTTTGTTTTTGCATTCGCCTTATTTCTCTAATCCCCAAGGCTGTGTGCGTTGCACTGTGGTTTTTATTTTGCGCCTGTCGGCCCAGTTCATACAACTTCAGCATGCATTTTATGTAAGGGTCTGCTTCCTCCTGCATTTTCTAAGGGTTTGCTTCCCCGGGGTAACGGCCGGTGCTTTGATGGGAATTGAACCCAGCACCATCCGGTTGTGAGCCATGCCACTTAACTACTAGCCCACGTCGTCCCCTCATTACGAGTATTGAAATGAGTGGAAGCTGAGAATCACTTGTTACTTTGATCAGCGGTTGATGTGGTCGAGAGGTAAGGCATTCGCCTCTCAAAGCGATGAACAGAAACAGCATGGGGGTCGAGCCCCACAGGTTTCAAGCCATCCCTGGTCTCGAAGAGGTGGGACCAGAGTACCTGCATCCTGAATTACCTCCAGTCGTCTTGCCATTGGTCAAAGGAAGTTCGGGACCAGAGAGTGAGGTTGATTACCACCGCTGTTTCTTCCTCACTATAATCTGAATACAGCACAAGTTACATCATCGAGACAAAAACCTCCTGATGACATCGCCATCATCACTTGCGATGGGCAACTAACTCTGATCGATGTACAAACGAAGAAATTGATTTTTTAAAATATTATATTGGCCATTGACTCCAGATAGACATGCTGGTGTTGTTGTTTAATGCCCACAATGAGTAAGTTTACTCTTTTGTGCGCTATGAAAAGGGCATCAAGTGGTAGGTTGTAGTAGCTTTCCTCCCATCCCGAGCGAGCTGATGAAGGTGTACCGTGGTCCTCCATGCGGTTGTGCTATGATTGGCTTCATTTGCATGACACTCACTACTACAGCAATCACGTGGATCCACATCTCGCTAGTTTTACACCACGATTCACCAGTTTTACACCAGGATTTCTATTTTGCACTAAAATTCACCAGTTTTACACCAGGATTTCTATTTTACACAGGGATTTCTACTTTACACCAGGATTTCAATTTTACACAGGGATTTCTACTTTACACCAGGATTTCAATTTTACACCAGCTTACACCTGATATCTCCAGTTATTCACCAGTTTTACGCCCGGCTAGAATAAATCTGTGGAAACAATGCACATATACATGCCTCTTATAGCTGAGTCTGCTTCCTCCTTGTGCTTGATGAAGTTCATATGCAGCTCATTGTTCTCCCTGATCAGCTTAGCATTGTCACTCTTGAATGGCTCAACGGCCGATTCCACGTCTGTAGTTACTCCAGTCTACAAAGAAGAATGCTGACATTCAATTGGTCATTTTCAACATGGACACAGCATAGTCGTGTTCAAGCTAATCTTAAGGGACGGCATGGGCTAGTGGTTAATGGACACGGCTCACAATCCGAAGGTATAGGGTTCCATCCCCAATCACAGAACTGACCGTTACACAGGGGAAGCAAGCCTTTAAAAAATGCAGGAGAAAACATGAAATGCATGTTGAAGTCGAATGCACTGAGCAGACAGGTGCAAAATTAAAAACATAGTGCCTCGCACACCATCTTGGGAAATAGAGAAATAAAGGCAAATGCCAAAAACAAAAAAATAAAAAAAGGTGGTCTATAGCTGTTCTTCTGTTTTCCTAATAAGTGGCTACCTGTTCTGAGCTCACTGCATAACAGCTGCTTAAGGATACACTCATCAGACAAACACTCATCAAGCAATCACTCATCAAACAATTACTCATCAGGCAATCACTCATCAAACAATTACTCATCAGGCAATCACTCATCAGCACGCGAATATGCCCATCTCTGCCAAGTTTGTCTTTGCTGTCATTTTCTGGCTTGTATTCATTGTGCTGATCTCTCCATTCCATCCTCATGGATCGTTTCTTATTTTTATTCTTTGTTTGTTCTTAATCTCCCGCTTCCAAGACAAGAAAAGAGCTTTTCATGTAGCAGGATGTTGTCCGGAGATCAGAATGGGTTTTATAATAGTTTACATCTTGACTGCGATATTTGCACCTTTCAGGCTGACACATCCACCTTCAGTGTGGTATTTTTGGGTACCGGGTTAGCCTTCCCTATCCGATCCCTTCACCCTAGCCAGTCTGCTCTGTTGCAGCCTGTTATCCAGGATCACCGCGGAGGTGTAGAAGGGTCTCGGCGGCTCTGGTTCGCTGGCTCTGACACTAGCAGTCTGCTATGGGTCACCGAACACTGCAGCTCATGCACTGTTCAGCATCTTGATCCCCATGGATCGTTTGATGAGTGTTTTTGTTTCTGTATAGCTCTGTGGATGGCGAGTCTTGCATGCCACTACTTCCAGCTTTTGCTAGTTCATCTGCAATCTGTTTATTCTCAAAGTGTACTATTTGCTTCTCAACCATCTTTGAGGGATCCACGTAGCGCAGTGGTTAGTGTGCTGGCTTCGCATCTGAGTGGTCCTGGGTTCATTCCCCAGTTGAGGCAGAAATGTTTTTCAGACCGCAATGGCTCCCAGGTCGACCCAGCCTTAAATGGGTACCAGTTCAGTCCGGGAAGTAAAAGCGGCGAGGGAGAGGCGATGGCTACCGCCCTCATATAGCCGAGCCTTTGAAATGTGCGATCGCTAACACCTCACACCGCTACAGCAGTAATGCTATGGGTTACTTTACTTTACTTTTACAACCATCTTTGCTTTTCATGCCCCCTTGGGACTCAGTTTTACTGTAGCGCCTCTTAAATTGTTAAACTAGATACATTAAAATACTACATGGATGGTGGTCTATTCAATCTCCGCAGATTGAAAGCGAAGACCAAGCTGATGTGCGACACTTGTTTGCGGATGACTGTGCTCTGAACAGTAGCTCAGAATTGAAAATGCAGGAGGGTATGGGCTGGCTCTCTGGTGCTTGTGACAACTTTGGCTTGACAATTAGCACAAAGAAAACCGAGGTCAAGTATCAACCGGCACCAGGCCCGTCATATAAACAGCCAGTGTAACAGAAATTAGAAGCGGTTGAAAAATGTCGAGATCAGTGACTATTGCTGATGAGCTGGCTAATAGAATAGCAAAGGTCAGCACAGCTTTTGGTCGAATGCGTTGAACAGTATTGGAACGTTAAGGAATCAACATAATGACTAAGCTGAAGGTCTACCGTGCTGCCATTCTCCCCACCTTGCTCTACGAGTGTGAGAGCTGGACTGTCTACGCTGGTGACTTCGGGAGGCTAAATCATTTTCACATGAACTGTCTGAGACGCATACTGCATATACGCTGGCAGGACCATATCACAGATACTGAAGTGCTGTCCAGAGCCAACATGCAAAGTATTCATGCACTTTTGCAAAACATCTTAATTGAAATGGGCTGGCCACCTAGCCCAAATATCCAGCAAAAGGCTTCCAAAGAGGCTTCTGTATAGCGAACTGAGTGAAGGAGAACGATCTCAAGGCCGTCCAAAAAAGCATTTCAAGGATTGTCTGAAGGAGTCCCTTAAGAGCTGTCAAACAGATATTAACACCTGGAAGAAACTTCCTCAAAATTGCTCAACATGGAAGAGCACGGTCACAGCTAGGGTCTGCGTATCTAGACAGCCCAGGATAGACGTGCAATCAGGAAGTCGTGTCAAAGACTTTTCCAGGCTCGAATTGGCTTGATCAGCCATGAGCGCTCACAAATACTCAAGGTTGCATTATGGCACGTGATGATGCTGGTGGTCCGTATCGACGACAATGGACAAATTATTATTATTAGATACATTAAATGGCCAATAGATGTGTTACAAATTGTTAACAAGTAAAAAAAATGCACCTTTTTGGACAGTTCAAGTTTAGCATTTTTCAAACTTTCAGTTGTATGGATCAAATCAGCGAAAAGCTTCTCAACCAAGGGCAGTGACTCTATACCAAGAGTCTGCCTATAGCCCAACTGATCCAAGCGTCGTCTCAGATTACTGAACTTTTGTTGAGCTTGTGCAGTGGCTGTGGATGTTTCTGCCATGTTTGTGTGTTTTCTTGCTAAAGAAATCCCACCTGGCAAAATAAAATACAGACATGTTTGATTAGCGTTGTTGTTGAATGTCCACAATGAGTATGTTTGCTCTTTTGTGCGCCCTGTAAAAAGAGATAAGTGACGAGTTGTAGTAGCTTTCCTTACTTAACTTAACTTAACGTCTTTATACTGGTTTAGAAGACCCTGCAGAGTCTGTATACTTCTTCTTCTTCTTCTTACGCAGTCAGACAGTAACCATTATTTTTTCGAAAAAAGCAGCCGTCATCCTGAGGCTGTCAACACTGCCATAGAGCTTCTCTAGTGTTGCCACTGGTGATGGCGACATCTGCTCTCTCTGATCCTCATATGTAGGGCAGTTTTGCAGCAAATGCTCAGCGGTCATTTTCCCGGTACCACACGGGCATTCGTCGGTGCCACCTATCTTCAATTTGTTGAATAGGTGGTACCTGAGTCTATTGTGGCCAGTGCGAAGTCTGAAGACCACGACCTGCTCTTTTCTGTTCAACTGGTAATAGGCATCGTTTTTGGTGTAGCCAGTATGTTCGGTTTCCCATTTGGTCATGTATCTAGCTCTAATAAGCCATTTTGACTCTTAGTATGTCATACTAGTATCAGGTTGTGGTAGTTTTGCACCTTCTTTTGCCAGTCTGTCTGCCTCCTCGTTGCCTTGGATGTTGCAGTGAGATGGGACCCACTGCACCACTACTCTTTTTGGTGCGGCCTGCTGGCATAGTTGACAGAGTACTCTCTTAAATAATTAAGTTCAGTATTTTTCTGACTTTTCAGTGCTTTGACTACGGCCAGTGCATCTGTAAGCAGGACTATATGGCTTTCATTCCTTTTACCTGTCACCATTTCTTCCACTGCCGCCCTCAGTGCCTCTGCCTCCGCTCTGAAATTGCTTGTGTATTTTCCAGTAGCGAATGACAGTGTTATTTTTCTGCCATTTGGTAGGCTCAGGAATGCTCCTGCCCCTCCGTACTGTGTTGTATTTGTTACGAAACCGTCGGTGTATGCATGGGTCCAGTCCATGCTTGGGTAGTTTTCCGTAATGTAACTCGGGGTAGTATCTTTTCTTTCTTTTTCAGACTGGCAGTTTTTGTTTCTAATACCTGGTATATTTTCTACCACCTCTGGAAATATATGCTGCCTCCAGGTAGGTTTTCGTACAGTAGGGATGGGCTTTGGTGTTGTTAGTGCGTTCATGGGGTTTTCGTGCATCTTTGCTTTGGCTATTTCTGCAAAGCTTCTTCGCTTTAGTTTCCCACTTCCAAAATTGTTTAATCTCTGGTGCATTGGGTGGTCAGTCAGTCTTCTGAGTTTCTCTGATTGCAGCTGGGCTCTGCAGTCTCTTCTGTCGGCCATGGATTGTAGTTTTGTAATCTTTTCAAGTTCTACAATTGGCGTTGACTTCATGCCTCCTGTTATAACTCTCATGGCTTGGTTTTGGAGTTTGCTAACTTTATCGAAGTTCGCCTTTGCTGCTGTTGTCCATGCCGCAATGCCATACTCGAGAACTGGTCTCACTCTTCCAGTGTACAGTTTCTTTAGTATACTTTCGTCTGCTCCCCAGCTTGTGCCAGCAAGTTTCCTCATGATTGCCATTCTTTCTCTGGCTCTCATTCGGTTTCTCTCGATCTGACTTTTCCATGTCATGCGCCGATCAAATGTGACTCCCAGATAATTTGGGTTGTCGTTTGGCTGTAGGTATTTGCCGTTTGGACTTAATTTGGTGTTTTGGGGTTTGATTGATAGCGAGAATATTATACATGTAGTCTTTTCCTCGTTTATTTTGACCAGCCATGAGTTCGCCCACTCTTCCAGCGATGTTAGGGCTTGCTGCATACGATTTCTTGCTATGGTGAGATTCTTTTCAGAGGTCCACATAGCCAGATCGTCTGCAAACATTGAGCTATGAACTCTTCTTGGTATATTCTCTGTAATGTCATTTATATACACCAGGAAGAGTGTGGGTGACAGTACTCCCCCTTGGGGTACTCCCTGCTCAAGTGTCACCTTTTTGCTCATCTACCCTTATACTTGGACTCTGGCCGTTCTGTTTTTGAGGTAGTGGTTGATCCACGTACATTTTCCCACAAACTTCACTTCTTCTTAGCTTGACTCTAAGTCCATCTTTCCAGACTTTGTCAAATGCCTTTTCCAGGTCCACCCAAACCGCTACTGTATGCTTTTGCTCCTGGTAGGCATCTTCTATTTCCTGGGCTATGAGGATGACCTAGTCCTCAGTGGATCTGTGATGTCTAAAGCCTGCTTGCTGTGGAATTAGTATCCGTTTTTCTTCCAGATGCCACATCAGTCTGGTGTTTATCATACGTTCCAACAGTTTGCCGACACAGCTCAGTAGGCTGATAGGCCTGTATCCATTTGGATCGGTTTTGTCTTTTCCTTTCTTTGGTACTGGTACAAGTACTGCGTCTTTCCATGCCTGGGGTACAATACCCCTTTTCCAGATTTGGTTCAGGACTGATAGCAGCTTCCTCTCTGCTGTTTGGCCCAGCCCCATCAGCATTTCATTTGTTGTCCCGTCTTTTCCGGGAGATTTCCTTTTCTTTAATGTTCTCATAGCCTCTTCCATTTTGCTCATTGTTAGTTTTGCCATCATATGCTCTTCTGGTGCCATATTGATGTTGTCGTGCCCCTTTTGCTCTTCATTAATGTCCGTATGCCTATCTGCAGGGACATCTATGTGGTTCGCTTTGGTATAGTGTTCGACAAAGGCGTTTGCGGGTTTTTTTTCCAGTGAGCAAGTTTTCGCCCTGCTTGATGGTAATTTGTTTGTTTGACGGAGTTTCGTCGTTCATGGCTCTGACTAACTTCCATAGTTTGTTCCCTTCTTTGTCTAAGTTGAGACTTCCTGTTTTGTTTTTCCAGCTTTCTCTTGCTGTTTGGTTTAGAGTGTATTTGTATTTCGCCGTGGCGGCTTTGAGGGCGATATTTGCCTCTATTGATTGTTCTCGCTCTGCCATGTTCCTAGCATTTGTGACTGCGTCTTCCACTTTCTGCAACTCATCATTCCAATAGGGCTTATAATTTGTCCTTGCCCCTCTTGGGATGGTTTCAGTGGCAGCTTGCATTATTGCTTTGCTTAGGCTTTCCACCATGGGCTTCATTTTGTTGTTCCGTGTGTTGATGGTTTCACACAGCCATATGTCAGGATTGCAAATCTGTCCCAGTCGGCTCGTTTGTAATTCCAACGTGGGAGCGGTTTTGTTTCCTGTGGGCCTACTTCCATAGAGTCTGTATACAACCAGTTACATTTACATCACCTTGCTCTAAAAGCGATGCACGTCCAATTTAACTTACACCCAAAGTGTGCTGATGAAGGTGGAACTGAATCCTCCAGCCTGATGTGCTATACTTAACTTTATCTCTCAATTGATAGTCAAACTATATAAATCATTGGTGAGACCTAAATTGGAGTACTGTGTTCAAGTGTGGAGGTTTTTATCATACAGTGGATATAGGGAGGAAGACTAACGTCTGGTCAGGCAAAATATACTGATCAGACATGTTAGTCATGGTCAGGCAAAATATACTGGCCAAGACCCTCACCTCGGCTTCCTCATAAGCCCTCCCTGAAATTGGGCCGTTTTCATGGCAACCTGGCTAACGAGGTGAGGTATCGACATGATCCCCATAGTAGTGAGTGACACGCAGATGAAGTCAAGCATAGCACAACCGCCTGGAGGACCTCGGTCCACCTTCATCAGCATCCCGTGAGGAAAGCTACTGCAACCCGCCACTTAACGACCTTTTCAGGACACACAAAAGAGTAACCTACTTATTCATTGCGGGAATTCGTAAACAACAACAGTGGATACATACTAGAAAGGATACAAAGAAGAACGACAAAACTAATTGTGGGATTTTCAAATTATAGTTAAAAGGAAAGATTAAGAAATACTGATCTAGAGTGTCTAAAACAGAGACGAATTTAAAACAAACTAAATGCAGGTTTATAAATTAATCAATGGAAAGACTATAACAAGTGTTTTTCAAAGTACAACCACATACAAGAACAAGACGGCACAACTTCAAATTGTTTAAATAAGTTCCAGATTAGATATTAGGAAATATTTTTTTGTCGTTAGAGAGTGGTGAATGTTTGGAATGCATTGCCCCAGAAGGTAGTGGAGGGGCAGGCACAGTTAATGCATTAAAGAATAGAATGGATGTGAATAGCTTTTAGAGTAAAAGAAATGTAAATGAAACTGGTTGTATACAGACTATGCAGAGTCTTCTAAACCAGTATAAAGATGTTAAGTTATTTTAAGATTAATCAGCATCAAATGCAAGCGCACTGACACTCGACTACAAGTATATATAAAATTACCTAGACTCCCAACGGTTAGAAAAGGAGTGACTAAGTGAAGATAGAGATCAAGAGGACAGCCAAAAGTTTATTGTCATCTGCTGATAATTTCTGAAGTTTGAAGATACAGTCATACATTGTTTATTTTTAGTCACAGTGATGAAGACTGAAACCACTTGTGGCTACACATAATGTATTTTAATTTACGTATGTTTATTTTCTGTACAGAAAAATGTTACAGAAAGATCCTCAGAATACCCTGGACAGAGAAAAAAACAAATGTAGACATTCAGCAAGAGTTGAGCATAGAGGAGAACTAGTTTATCAATTCCTATTTGACTAGAAAATGCAAATAATTTGGTCACATCAAGAGATACAACGGTCTCGAGAGAACGGTGATGGAAGGTATGGTGCAAGAGGAAGGGCTAGACCAAGAAGATGATGGCACCAAGATATCCAGGAATGCCTGGGTATGATTGTGGCAGAGGCTGGAGTTTTGGCAAGGGAACGAGTTTCTTTCAGACAGACAGTGATGGGAGCCACATTTTATAAAGGACATGCTACATGATAATGATGATGTTTATTTTAAACATAGCTTCATTTGGCTGTACATGATTTCATTATAATCATATGAATGATTGTCACTGTGCTATGAATAATTATCTCAGTGTGAACATCAGCTCTTTATATTCACATTGAAGCTCGGGAATTTCAAGACAATGTGAAAATCTATGCATGCTAATTAAAATGTATCTGTATTAGTATTAGTAGTATTACTCTTCTTCCCTTGTGCTCTTCTGGATACAATATCATGAATATGATTATGTCCTTTCACCTTTCAGGATTTCACTACAGTGACTGAAAGTGATAAATGCAGTATTCGTCTCTGATTTGTGTTTTTAGGTATTTGACTAGTGTTAGGGAGAGATTGCATTTCTCAAAATCTATCTGAAATTAAAGTCGAAAGCAAAACGAATGGGCCAAAAAGTTCAAACACAACTTCGCAAGCAACTAGCCTCTCTTCAATTTATTACTTCTGGAGTACTTCAGTACTTGAAGTAGTGCCTATATAGTATAGTATATAAAGTTACTATACCTTGAATCACATATAATATTACTCAGTAATGGCAGTAGTATATACTATTTACTGGTGTCCATAACGTAAATAATAAGACGAAGATAAGGCAATTGATGAAGATGACACAAACAAATAATTAACGAAAGAAATCTTAGAATAGCACTCACTAAAGTAAATGTAAATCTAATCAGACGAACGACAAACTGTCGGTTCAATTGCAAGTAACAATGACAATCAATAATGGTTGGTCATTCTGGTCAAGTTGTCTAGATTTAATAGTATTATTTAGTCATAAATAGTAAAATACTAATAAAATAATCATATAATGGACAATGTCACAATCGACACAATAAATAATATGAGATGGTTGACTACTAGTACTAGTACTAGTACTAGTAGTTTGAATAGTAGTACTCACTACTACTACTAGCTACACGACTCAAGTCAAGAGTGTACTTTAAATTGCTAACAGGCTCAATTAGTACATTGTTCCTTACCCAGTCACTTACCTACAATTATATACCGAATAAACTATTCCTAAAACGAACTTCCGAGTCAGACTATGATTGTAAACAAGCACGATACATGATTGATAAATGAAAGTATCAACAACAAGGCATGTTGTAACAAGCTCTGTCCATGTTGTGTTTGAAAACAGCGGAAATAATATTATCTCCTTTGACGCAAGAGAATATTATAAGAGTACATGCCCTTTAGATAACAGGCTGCAAACAGAGTAGACTGGCTAAGAAGAAAGGATCGAAGAGGGGATGCTAATCCGGTATTCAAAAAATCCTTTCTGAAGTCGGATGTGTTGGACCGAAAAGTGCAATTATAGCAATCAATCTGTAAACTGTGATACAACGCATTCCATTCTCTGAACTACATTCTGCTACTTTAGCCCTTTTCAGGGTTTGGTAGCGGGATATTGAGAACGAACGAAGACAAGCAGATACAATTACTTGGCGATGCCGTCATGTACACCGACGGTTCAGTTCTGCCCAGTGAGACATCAGGCTGGGGCTTCTCGATTAGAGTAAGAGGACATGTTGTTGCAGAGTGCAGTATGGCATACATGTCAACAACCTCCAGTTTGAGAATAGAGATGGAAGCAGTGATCTCATTGATTGCTGAGATGAATATCTGAGACTTATTTAACAAGGGCAATCATTGAGACAGACGCGCAAGCCGTACTTCAGAAGGTAGAGAAGGGATGGCTTAGGTACGAGGGAATAGCAGCTGTTGAGGCCTCAAACCTGCAAGGGTTGACATGGATCTACTGTCCTGGTTCAGAGCAACGAAATAGCTGACATCTTGGCTTCAGAAGCTCCCATCATGGCACATTACTGATGTATAGAAGTGTAACAGACCTCACTGTTTGCCCTGGCCGTTATTCTAACTCAGAACATTCTCACACTCATCCACATCATCATGACCACACACTTCAAATAATATAGCACACATCAGATGGCATATTTATTACATAATATTCATATCATAAAAATGAGTAGTGGAATTACAAACACAATTCAATACATATCATCTTAACTAATTATTCCCAAGTTATATATAAGTTAATATAACTATTAAATAATGCGGAAAGTTTAAGCATGAGCTATTGATGGACTTCCCAACTATCTAAACCCAGTTCTATTGCCTTGCAATTACATCACACACACATCGCCTTAACTGCGTCCTCAACACACCTTATCAAATACTCTTCCTCACTCAAATCCCCTCAGGCGGGCGATCTAGACATAACTCGTTCACAATGGGTCCATGCTTACAAACACACGTTCAGGTTGTCTATTAATGCAAAACTCACACACCAATTTGAGCGATCCTGTTCTATCACTAACATTCGTCCAAAAGTCTATCAATCGCTCCTCTACCTAAGTCGGTGAGTTAAACATACTATCTACACTCAGTCTCTCTCTCTCTCTCTTTCTCTCTCTCTCTCTCTCTTTCTCTCTCTCTCTCGCTCTCATCTCCCTATCCAGCCTCCTCTCCATCCAGCCTCATGAGCCAAACTTTCTCTCGAGTTATAAACACTCAAGCAAAGTCCGAGCTCGACCAATGGATTTCAGGGAAGGACTATATTCAGTCTTATTGGAACGAAACACTTTGCACACCTGTCACTCATTCTCTCGCGGCAAGCCCCGCTGCCATTCCGTCTGTCAATCATCCTCCCTACCCAAATCGGAAGGCTAGTGGTCAGCTCCTACCTGTCCACATTCCTTATCCCAACTCTGTTCTCCTTTGTTGAGACGGTGAATGACCTTGACACGCATTCAGGTAGCTTTAAGTTTTAACAAGTTCAGGTATCAGCAACCCCATCACCCCTGTCCTAAACTTTCCTTGCTCCGGCGGGAACTGTTACAGAAGTGACATTTTGAAATCGATCAATGACCGCCTATTAGATGAGGACACTGTAATAGTTGAAGCAGTAATCCACAGGCTGCAAAATTTTGACATTAGACGAGGTTCAAGCGGAGTAGGACGGATGAGAGGACAGAGCAAGAGAGTGTACAACCAGCGAGCTACAGGGACCATCAGTACCCATACCCTACGCCGTTTACTGAGAGAGACTGTGTACCTATGGGTATGCTCGGAGTTCAGTGACGTCGATTCTTAGAGACATAAACATCTGCAGAACCTAATGAATAAACAGCAAGAGTCAGCAATGTGGGTTGGAAACTAACATCAACAAGACAATACTTATGGCGTTCACCAAAAGGAAAGAAAGTCCACAAGTTGGCATCCACATAAATGGAGAAATTCTTCTTTTTTTTTTTCTATTTATAATACATTTCTCTGCAGACAGACTCGCCAGAGAGGGAGGAACGCTGCAGCAGAGTGATACAGAAATCACATACAATGAGACAAAAGCATTTATCAGGCAACAAACAGTGCAAAATGGAAAAAAGACGACCCTGACCACATAGAAAACGATGCCTACCATCAACTCTCCAGGCGAGACCAAGTGATAATTCTCCGGCTACGCACAGGTCACAACAGACGTAGATGCCATCTGTACAACAAGTTTAAGATTGCCACTACAGACGTTTGTGCCTGCGGCACAGCCCCCATGAAGGCAGAACATATTTTGCAGTCCTGTCCACTGTATACCGACAAAAGAAGTAGCATTTGGCAACAGCCAGTGTCCTTCCACGAGAAGCTGTACGGAAGTGTACAGAGCCTTGAGTCGATTGCTGCCTTCGTTAGAGTCATTGAAGTTGAGGTCTGCAGATGAACGAGGAAGAAGAATAGATTTGCCTCTCTGTATTCTACTGGCGGAAGCACGTCTATTTCCACCCCGGATCGTAGTCTTCAGACAGTATCAGGACGTATGAACTTAACTTAGCTTCTTTAAACTGGTTTAGAAGACTGCACATTTGCACATCGCAGTGAAGCTGTAAACTAATGATACAAAGCATTCCGTTCTCCAGACTACATCCTGCTGCTCGCAAAGCCCTGTTCTGGGTTTGGTAAGGAGAGATTGAGAACGAATGCCAAAGAAGAAGAATAAGCAACAATAACAGAAGAAGAATAAGCAACAATAACAGAAGAAGAATAAGCAACAATAACAGAAGAAGAATAAGCAACAATAACAGAAGAAGAATAAGCAACAATAACAGAAGAAGAATAAGCAACAATAACAGAAGAAGAATTAGCAACAATAACAGAAGAAGAATAAGCAACAATAACAGAAGAAGAATAAGCAACAATAACAGAAGAAGAATAAGCAACAATAACAGAAGAAGAATAAGCAACAATAACAGAAGAAGAATAAGCAACAATAACAAAGTGTCTTCTTTCTTCTCGCTTTTTGACATGTGTGTCCCTTTCAGCGTCAGGTTATGAAGAGGTGTCTTGACCGGGCCCTAGAAGAGGTTTCTTGACCGGGCCCTTGTATGTGTTTGTGCCTTTCAGCGTCAGGTTATGAAGAGGTGTCTTTACCGGGCCCGTGTATGTGTTTGTGCCTTTCAGCGTCAGGTTATGAAGAGGTGTCTTGACCGGGCCCTTGTATGTGTTTGTGCCATTCAGCGTCAGGTTATGAAAAGGTTTCTTGACCGGGACCTAGTATGTGCATGTCCCATTCAGCGTCAGTTTATGAAAAGGTTTCTTGACCGGGACCTAGTATGTGCATGTCCCATTCAGCGTCTGGTTATGAAAAGGTTTCTTGACCGGGACCTAGTATGTGCATGTCCCATTCAGCGTCAGGTTATGAAAAGGTTTCTTGACCGGGACCTAGTATGTGCATGTCCGATTCAGCGTCTGGTTATGAAAAGGTTTCTTGACCGGGACCTAGTATGTGCATGTCCCATTCAGCGTCTGGTTATGAAAAGGTTTCTTGACCGGGACCTAGTATGTGCATGTCCCATTCAGCGTCAGGTTATGAAAAGGTTTCTTGACCGGGACCTAGTATGTGCATGTCCCATTCAGCGTCTGGTTATGAAAAGGTTTCTTGACCGGGACCTAGTATGTGTTTGTGCCATTCAGCGTCAGGTTATGAAAAGGTTTCTTGACCAGGACCTAGTATGTGCATGTCCCATTCAGCGTCAGGTTATGAAAAGGTTTCTTGACCGGGACCTAGTATGTGCATGTCCCATTCAGCGTCAGTTTATGAAAAGGTTTCTTGACCGGGACCTAGTATGTGCTTGTGCCATTCAGCGTCAGGTTATGAAAAGATTTCTTGACCGGGACCTAGTATGTGCATGTCCCATTCAGCGTCAGTTTAGGAAAAGGTTTCTTGACCGGGACATAGTAATAGCTTTCTTTACAGAGAGCTGTACTGCTTCTGTAATTTCTGCTATCCATCGTTCGAGCGATCGACCCTTGGCTTTGTATCCATTGTATCTGTAGATTGTTTAAAAAAAAACAAAAAAACATTGTTTTAGTTTATTATGGATGCCTAGAATTCACACTAGTTGGTGACTTGTTGCTACCCATTTGGACTCATTAATTTGTTCGTTTTTTGTGTGTTGTATTCTATCCGATTATCCTGGAATGGACATCGGTTATATGAATAGCACCAGGCTAAAACGTGTCATATTTCACGGTCTAGTTCACACGGCTTAACTTCACCAGATTGGCGCCATCTGCCCTGGCTGCAAACAGTGTCGGTTTCTTCTTCTTCTTCTTCTTCTTCTACTTCTTCTTTTGTCATCTCACTTTCTACCGGGTTGTAGCCCACAGTCGTGGTATGTATTTGTCTTTCGCCTCTCTGGTGGCTAGAGTAACATTTGCCCCTATTTTACGACAGGTCTCGTTTAAGCGGGCTATCTACCTTTTCCTCGGTCTACCTCTATCCCTTCTTCTTGATGTTCTCCTGTAGAAGGGTGCATGAACAAAATGGTCTGGTTGTATTCTCAACAACAACAACAACAAAAAACAACAAAAAAAAAAAAAAAAAAAAAAAACCACACAAAAAACTTTCTAGTCAGGCGACCAGGGTTCAATCCCCAGCTGGTGGACCCAGCCACATAACTTGAGTACCAGAAAAATGTGGCATGTAAAAGCGGCCGGCGTGATGCTGACCATATCATCCAGTATGTGCCCTGGGTTACAAAATAATATGGGTTTAATACTATATTTCCTTTGCCGCATGGCGTGACGGGATCTTTACAACAAGGCCCGGGAGAAATGCCCAACTCACTCACACGCTGAGTGATGTCCCTACGACCCCTTGTGGTTATGGGAAAGTCACGACACACAATGTTAATGTCATGCCCCCTCCGCTGCCTTGCGGGATACCTGTTTACGGGAAAGGCTTCAGAAGTAAACCCTGAGGAAAAATCTGCATTCTGCACTATCTCGAGTCGTCCCGATAAATATCTTGCCACTGGAAAGGGTAGCTCAGGACCAGAGAGTGAAGTTGACAAAAGGCGCAGTTTTTTCCTCATTTTAATGCAAAACACTGCACAAGTCACCCATTTCAGCGGACACAGCAAGAGAACTGTCCACACGGCTGAACAAAGAGAGTGGTCTTCATCACGTGTGATGGACGAACATCATGGGCACAGCAAGAGAACTGTCCACACGGCTGAACAAAGAGAGTGGTCTTCAACACGTGTGATGAACATCATCTGTAGAGCTTTCATTTCTGAGGGATACTATCTGGTGTTTGACGTGTCACGTGGCTGAGCCATTTCATATGTTTTCTCTTAACTTAACTAAACTTAACGTTTTTATACTGGATTAGAAGACTCTGCAGAGCCTGTATACAACCAGTTTCTTTTACTTTTCCTTGATCTAAAAACTATGCGCATCCAATATATTCTTAACTTAACTTAACATCTTTATACTGGTTTAGAATACCCTGCAGAATCTGTATACAACCAGTTACATTTACACCACCTTGCTCTAAAAGCTATGTGCATCCAATTTATTCTTAAATGCATTAACTGTCACTGCCTCCACTACCTCCCATGGCAATGCATTCCAAGCAGTCACCACTCTCTGACTAAACAAATATTTCCTAATATCTAATCTGGACCTCTATTTAGTCAGCTTGTAGCTATTCCCTCGTGTTATTGTGGGTGGCTGTATTTTAAAAAAAGTTGTTATAGTCTAATTTATCCATTCATCTGATCATCTTATAAACCCGTATTAAGTCACCACGAATTCTTTTCTCTTCTAGACACCGCAGGCCGCTTTTTCTGAGTCTTTCCTCATAACTGTAATTCTGGAATCCCATTATCATCTTTGTCGCTCTTTTTTTTTGTATTCTTTCCAGCATGTTTATGTCCCCTCTATGATAAGGACTCCACACCTGTACACAGTACTCCAATCTAGGTGTAACTAATGCTTTATACAGTTTGACGATCACTTCCTTGCTCCTATGTTTAATATTTTTTAAATCATACCTAACATTGCATTTTCCCTTTTCACTGCTACCTTAACTTGCTCACTCACCTTTCCTGTATGCTCTATTATAAACCCTAGGCCCCTTTCCTTATCTATCTTTCTAATATTGTTCTCTCCCATTCTGTAATTATGTTCCATATTGGATCTACCCTTTTATCAACATTAAACTCCATTTGCCAGCTTACAGACCATTCTCGAATTTGATCTAAATCCGACCTCAAAATGTCCACTTCTGCTTTAGATGAGACACTACTGCATAGTTTTGTGTCATCGGAGAATGTGTTAATTGACCCTGCCTCCTTGATGAGGTCTAGCATTGGATCTGTAGCTACTTGTCTCCTAATATCTTCGTTTCTGATTATATTCATTCTTGCAACTTCAACCAATTTCATGTCTGTTGTTTCGATGTTTCTTTTATTTCTGTTTGTTAATGTGTCTCCCAGTACAATCTAATTATCGTTAGATGCTTTTATTCTCATAATATGGGGAGGAAGGCTAACAGTCTGGTCAGGCACCGCATACTGATCAGACATGTTATTCAGGATCAGGCAAAATACACTGGCCAAGACCCTCACCTCGGCTTCCTCGTAGCCCTCCATGGAAACGGTCGGTTTTCACGGCAGCCTATCTAACGAGGTATGGGATCTACGTGATCCCCGTAGTAGTGAGCGACCCCGCAGATGAAGTCAAACATAGCACAACCGCCTGGAGGACCCATGTGCACCTTCATCAGCACGCTCGGGATTGGAGGAAAGCTACGACAACGCGAAACTTAATGTCATGTTTAAGGCGCACACAAGAGTAATCCTACTCATTATCTTTGTTTGTTAACGTAACTTAACTTAACGTCTTTATACTGGTTTAGAAGAGTGCAGAGTCTATATACAACCAGTTACATTTGCATTTCCTTGCTCCAAAAGCTATGTATATCCAATCTATTCTTAAACACATTAATCGTCTCCTGTGGTAATGCATTCCAAGCATTCACAACTCTCTGACTAAAGAAAATATTTCCTAATATCCAATCTGAACCTTTCTTTAGTTATTTTGTAGCCGTGCTCTCTTGTTCTTGTAGGTGGTTGTATTTTGAAGAAAAAAACACACTTGGTATAGTCTAATCTATCCTTTCCGTTAATTATCCTATAAACCTGTATTAAGTCACCTCGAATTCGTCTCTTTTCTAGACACTGTAGGCCAGTTTCTCTGAGTCTTTCCTCATAAATATAATTTATTATTCTAGAATCCCACTATCAGTTTTGTCGCTTTTCGTTGTATCCTTCGCATCATGTTTATATCTCCTATTTTCTTCTTCTTCTTCTTCGTTCTCAATCTCCCACTACCAAACCCTGAAAGGGCTTAAGTAGAAGAATGCAGTCCAGAGAACGGAATGCGTTGTGTCGTAGTTTACAGCTTGGCTGCGATATTTGCATCTTTTGGTCCAACACATCCGACTTCAGCAAGCATTTTTTGAGTACCGGGCTAGCATTCCCTCTTTGATCTCTTCTTTGTAGCCAGTCTGCCCTGCTGCAGCCTGTTATCCATGATCACCGCGTGGAGGTGTAGAAGGGTCTTGGCAGCTATGGCTCATATTTGATAATGTGTCCCACAGTACAATCTTATTATCGTTAAATGCTTTTATTCTCATATTTTTTCCCTTTCTGTGTGTACCCCTTATACCGAATTTCAGTGACCATTCAGTCACTAGATTTATTTTATTTTACATTTGGTTGTTTAGAGACAACTTTGGAAATTGTGCAATCAAAAACGTCAAATGATAATTTCCCGACATGTTTTGAGTACTGAGACCGACGAATAGACATTAAGATAATACAAAAACACGACTGTTCAAATTTTCCGAATGGCGGGCCTTTCAAGTCACTGGCTAGACAAGTCGCAGGTAACATATGAAAGGTAATCCATGAGTCATCAGATGTTTGTACCTGCTGCTAATCCGAACGCAGCGACATCCTGTGGTTTTGTTTCCTTGATTTGTGGTTTTTGAACGGATTTAAAGCGCGATCTTGCACCAACTGCATAGTGACTCGAGTGAGTCATTTTTATTTTATAATTCAAATTTTATAGGACAGGAAGACCGCAGGTTCAGTCAAGGAAGACGCCGATATTGTGTCAACTTAGTTAGTCAAGCAGGTGCTACGTTAGTAGTTAGGTCGAGTAGATTGAGGTAAGCCAGGCGACACATGTAGGCCTACTACGGGACGCAAGTTTAGATTAATTTAGCTTAGATTTTGCAACCATTAACTTTGATCACCGTAACTTGAGCCAACACGGAAGTCAAGTATTAATATAAAGTACTAGTCTAAGTCAAGTAGACTAATTATATCACGGCGTGAGTGTCACAGTGCAATAATAATATTATTAATATTATATTCATGATTATATCTATCTATCTAGTGTTGTTAGGTTTATAGTTTTTAATATTAGTAATCATGAATTGCACGTTGTTACTGATTACTCTGATAGTAATTTAGTAAATAGTAACTGTAATACTGTGGATTGTAGTGCATACTATTACTGTAGAGTGTAGTGTAGTTAGACGAGTCTACTCACTCAAGACAACTGTATTACTAAATTACTTAATTACTATTTTATGTCGAACGTAATTTAATTAGTGGCGTCATAGTTTATCTGAGCCCATGTCACTTGAATATTGTGCGTGTAGGTTTAGCCTAAACGTTAGGCTGCAGAACTGTAGTAGTAGTTAAGTAGTAGTAGTAGCCTACTACTACTAGGCATTCCGCATTGATGATTGGATTTTTAAAAACGGATGACACAATCACATTGATTATATGTTCAGACTGTAGATTACACAAATTCTTTGTAGTTGTCATTCATAATTAATGAAATTGTGTTGTGTAGGTCTAGTACTACATGCGGCCATAAACCCCAAAGTTTCTCAACATTAAAATTATCAGAACTACTAGATAGTCTACTTAGAATAGATAGCTCTTGTTCTTGCCACCAGATGTAAAGGAAAGGTAATTTAATGAATGTTACCCTCATTCATGTGATGTATGCATAAATTATGAATTTTTTCCCGCATAACTTTTTAAATGAATTAATCAAATTCAGCAAGAAATATAATATAGACTACGTAAAGGTGATAAAAGACAAAAATAATGTGTCAGGTTGTCATTTAGCTCAAGTGCATTGGAGATGTAAACTATAGTTTCTGCTCTGCTTTCCATGTTTGTGTTTGTAAAGTATGGAAACATCCTGACAGCCATATTTCTTTAGGTGGCAGAACAAAAGTGAAACATCTTTTCATTGTATAACTACACTTGAACTACTAATAGGATTCATCCACATCTAACTAATAGAAAATCTCACATTCAATCAATCAAAGAACTGCCAGCTCCCTGTGGAACATATGTCCTCAACAAATAGTCTACTCTCCTATTCTTTCTATCATGAGCCAATTCTGTCCAAATCCTGTTTGCTGCCTTTATATTTGCTTCCAGTTCCCTCTTCCATGAGTGTCTTGGTCTCCCTCCACTTTTATTGCCCTTTTGGTTCCAGAACAGCTTGTCTGGTAATATTATAAACTGGTTTCCGTAATGTATGGTCTATCCATTGCCATCTTCTCTGGCGTATTTCATGCTCTACTGTTATTTGTCCTGTTTTCCCCATCAGTTCCACCTTGGTGATTTTGTCGTACCATTTCCACCCTTGTATTTTGCACAGGCAAGCATTTATGAAAGTCTACCTTTTTCATAAGTACCTGTGTTGTCCTCTATGTTTCTGAACCATATAATAGAACAGATTTTACGTTGGAATCTCACATTAATTAACATTTTAAAAAAAACAGTAGATCTATATCTTGAAGCAATAGTTTATGGATTTGACACCCCATTATACAAGGAGCACATAAAAACACTAGACTACTTATACCTGCTAAGCATATATAATCAAAATATAATGATTCTTCTTATTTTGTCCTTCTGCTCTTGCCAAAGGCGTTGCAGAGAGGCAGAATGCGTAGATTTCATGTTATCGCCTCAAGGGAGACTAGTACTATTGTTGGTTGTAACTTCCTGAGAGTGTCAAAGACACTCTTGATCCATCGAGATCAGCCACTTGCTCGTGTACCAGAGACTTGCATATTATATGCTCTCATTGCAGGCTGGTCATAATGCATTCTGACTAAATGACCAAACCACTTGATTTTGGCTGTCAATGTAGAAACTAACTGGGTTTATTCCAACTATCAGCGTGGTGTTGATGATTCGGTCACGGATTGTCTTTCCGGCAGCAGCTCTCACAGCTCTGGATCTTTCTCTGATGATTTGCTAGTAAGGACCAAGATTGACATTGGTAACACAATGTAGGAATAAACAGTAGATTTATCAACCTCCACTTTGAAAGAAGCACTCAAGAGTGTTTCAAAATCTGTGCAATTTGATAGTTAACAATGGTCTCCTACTGAATTCTATGTGCGATCCCTGTCTACTATTCTGTCATCAGTGATCATACTACCAAGGTATTTGAACTCATACTTGCTTGATACTTATGTCACCGCTGTGGAAACTTTTCTGCACATGTTCAAGTGATATCATTGTCTGTGCTGCTAACTTCATGTCATATTTGTTACAAGTGAAATAGAGATAGTTCAGGTAATGTTGTAGGTCTTCTCCATTTTGGTAAAAGATGTCCTGATCATCATCAAACAACAGTTCATTTAGGGACTCTTTATGAGGGTTATCCAACTGTAATTTTATCCATATGAATTATTAATCAAATTTGAGAAAGAGAACACCCCTATTGTACACCACTCAACACTGGAAACCAATTTGTCATACCGGCATTTGTTCGTACTCCATCTTAGATGTTTATATACAAGGCATGAATGCCATCCAGTAATTGACCACTCACAGCATTTATTAATACTACGTAATTAGAATATGCCCTGTCCGTGGTTACAGCACTCAAAAGCCAGAAATTTACAGAACTAAATGACTTGAGATCAGTACTCTGTCAACTATGCCAGCAGTCCACACCCAAAAGAGTCGTGGTACAGTGGGTTCCATCCCACTGTAACATTCAAGGCAACGAGAACGCAGACAGAATGGGGAAAGGGGGAAGGTTACCACCACCAGATTCTAGTGTGACCTATGAAGTCCAAAAGATTTATTAGGGCCAGATACATGGCCAAATGGGAAACAGAGCATACTGGCTACACAAAAAATGATGCACATTACCAGTTGAACAGAAAACAGGTCGTGATCTTCAGACCACAACAGACTGAGGTACCATCTATTCAATAAACTGAAGATAGGTACTACCGACCTGTGGTACTGGGGAAATGACCGCTAAACATCTGCTGCAAAATTGCCCGTCATACGAGGACCAGAGAAACTACATGTGGTCATCACCAGTGCCAACACTAGACAAGCTCTGTGGCAGTGTCATGACATCCTCATAATGACCTCTGCTTTCTTCAAACAAATTCAAGTTGAAGTCTGATGGGTACGAAGAAGAAGAATATGTAGCGTTATAGAAGTTTATTAGCTGCTGTTGAGTGGCTAGTGCACTGGCTTCCCAGCTACGCGATCGGGGTCCTGTCCCCAGTTGGTGCAGGATTTTTCAGATTAGAGAACGGTTCCCGGATTCAACCCAACCTAAATAATTGGGTACCAGAAAAATCTAAAAGTAAAGGTAGCTGGTGTAATGTTGACCACATCACCCCTAGTGCGCAGTTGTCCAAAAACATATGGTCAGGTCAGGTCATCCTGTAACCGGTGGGGGCCCTATTGCTGTTGTAATTCTATCTCATATTTCCTTATTTCACCATATTCCCAATATGCCACACAGATGTGTAAATCTTTACTTTAAAAAAAAAATTACATAAAATATGCACTTGGCGACAGGAAATCGTGACAGCACGGTGACAGATATATTAGCTAGTTACACTTAGTTGCCCATTGCAAACGATGATGGAGACATCATCAGATGGTTTTGTTTTGATGATGTAACTTGCGCTGAATTTGAATTATAGAGAGGAAGAAACTGCGCTGGTCATCAACCTCACTCTTTGGTCCCGAGCTACCTTGCACCAGTGGCAAGACATAAGTCAAGACGCCTGGAGGTAACTCAGGATGCAGGCACTTTGGTTCCACCTCGATTGAGACCAGGGGTCACTTGAAGACTTGCAAGATTTAATCCCCACCGTTTCTGTTAATCGCTTTGAGAGGCGAGACCCTGACATTACTGCCAAAGTGAGCACCATAAGACGGCAGTCTGTAGTCAAACAATTTCACATTCCAGTATCGTAGTTTCATCACAAAATCACCAGCGGATGATTGGAATGTTCATGCCCTCCGAAGTCACCAACCCGCAGTCATGCTGGCTCTGTAGGGGTCTGGGCTGATGGATCTGAGCTTGTTATTGGCCAGCTATTTCCTGATCAGAGGGTCAGTACTGATCTGGAACGATAGTTTCACTAGTTCTGTCCGGCTGCAGCACCACTAGCCCGGCTCTGCTCCGTGTTGTTTACCTGGAAAAACACTGCCTTATCATTAAGGCAGTGTTTTTCCAGGTAAACAACACGGAGCATGAAATGAGGATGCTGGAGTGTGATTTTAATAGATTTCCTTCAAAATATCTGCCTGAGAACGGGCTGTATAGAGAAAATGCTAGTAATATAGATAATTTCAGCTATGTTGCTGACTGCTGCAGCTCATGCGCTGTTCAGCATCTTGATCCTGTCTTCATGCCATGAACACTTCTTCCAGTTTATGTACCTAGCAGTAAATGGGTACCTGTGAAAGTCAGGGGGAAAGTTTTGGTGTCACTGTAGGATCTTGTGCTCCTATGTCGGCACTTCCAGCTATGGAAGGAACTGAGCACCTATGGGGATGCCCAGGTGCAATGAAGTCAGTTCCATGAAACATTTTATAGCACTTTCTATGGTTTTCTTTGAACCTATCCTGTATTTTTTTTCAGCGACAAGTTATAGAAAGAAAGAAAGAAAAAGAAAACACTTGCTAATTTGAGAAAAATAATTAAGAATCACAAGTATATTTTAAATTGAACCGTGCAGGGAAAATAAGTCCTAACGCGCCTGTAGTGTAAAAACAATGAAGTTTTTGTATATATTGAAATTGATTTTCACAAAAATGTCTGATCAATGCCATGTTCCTCACAAAGTGTCTACCAATTCCATGTGTCTCACAAAAATGTCTATCTTCTTCGTTCATCCTCAGATCAAGGTCCCGGTTTCTCTTACAAAGGACACTGTTGTTTGCAAGGCTGTTTTATTTCCATAGAGCTTTTGTCTCATATCTGTCTTGCGAGGCCAGTGTTCTCCTCTTTCCTGCGCGAGCACGCAGGATGTGTTCCACGGTCATGATATGCTCCCCACATGGACACTTGTCATCTGTCCCAAATCCTCACTTTGTTGTAAAGATGACCCTTGAGTCTGTTATGCCCAGTTCTCAGTCTGAAGATGATGACTTGCTCTTCTCTAGTTAAGTTAAAGTAGCTGTCTTTTTTTCTGAAGTCGAGGCGTTGATCAGCCCATTTTACCCAGAAGTTGGCGTTAATTATGGTCTTGGCCTCATTATATGTGATGCTCAGGTCTGTTTGTGGGGATGCTCCTCCACAATTTGCTAGCTTGTCTGCAGCCTCATTGCCTTATGTCTATCAATACCATGTTCCTCACTAAATATCCTTCCTTCTTTGATATAGATGGGAAAAAAAGTATTCTGCCTTGTTGTGTCTGCAGTAGTAAGAGGATAGTGGTGCATGTAGCCTAGCCGGCACTGAGCTGACTTACTAGACTGGGATTACAGCATGCCAGGGTTTTAGTTCACGGACAGATAGAACAAAAATCTGGGCTGTGGTTTCGTGTCTGGTATGACTGCTCATCCAGTCGGCCCAGCTGTAAATGGGTACCTGATGTATGAGTTGGAGAAGGTAAAAACAGCAAGGAAGGGAACTGGCCGCCCCACTTCACATAGACTGCGGCTTAGTACATGAAGAGAGTTATCTTCATTCCCGACGGCAAATATTGTCATATGAATGACCTTTACCTTTAGTAAGAGGTTAGTGAATAAAATTACTCACTTCTAGAGATATAAGGGTATGGTTTTCTCCGTTCAATTTTGTGGCTTATTATTCTGTTTCTCTTCTCTTTTTCTCCTTGCTGTAGTGCAATTCAAGGGTTGTACAGAAGACCACCTCCTTTGCCTTAGTGCAATGCAAGGCTTTTATGCAGGCTCGCTACAATGTGGATCATAATGTGTGTCCCCACCTCGTTGGTCAGGCTGCTGTAAATTTTCAGGAACATGGTAAGGACACAAGGTCTTGACCAGTATGTTGCACCTGATGCCCAGTAATGAAAGACACTTTATGTGGACTTATTTAATTTTACAAATATAGATATATAGTTTTTCAGACCAGATGACTTGCACATACATTATAGTTCTTAGTCGACCTGTACTTCTGCAGGACCCAGCTTTGGTATGAGCTGGATGTAGCAGAGAGAAGGATTTCCTACTTAGCGGCCTAGGCTTGAGCAGCTTATTACTCCGATATGTTGGGATAGGTGCTGCGGAGTGTGTTTCACCAATGTGCGAGTCTATCTTTATAGACTCAAACACTAGAGCAAAGTAGAACCGCAGCCTGTTAGGTGCCATCTATGCTGCTTTTAACAAACCACCTAACCATGGCCGGTGTTATGCCATGTCACTCAGTCGCCTCTTACGATATACTCTCGGTGGGGCAGTGATGCTATTCTTGTCCTTGTCATACACAAATACCCCGGCAGATCACTCGGGACATGCTTTATGGTTGTTAATAGAAATTGGAATAAAATTAATACATTTGATCTAACCCATTTTCAATTTCAGATTTGAATGAACTCAGTTTAATAACTGACTTTGGTTCGGCAATCAAGTATGACTTTGAGACACTCGTTTTTGTGTGGGGATCCAAATGTCACTATCACATCGCAGCAAATGGAACACCAACTGGATGAATGGAATCCACTAGCCTGTGTGAATTTCTCACACTCGCCCTCGGTACAAGTGTACTATGCTCTGCGAAGTCGACTTGAGTCTTGCTCTGAAGCATGGTTACAGGTAAGCCGCTTTAACCTTTATCACATTAAAAATTGAACGCAACTTCAGCTGCGACAGCATTATTTTTAGCACGTCACTTTTTACTATGGTTGTTGACTTTGCGAGCCTGTTGCCTTTTTGTTTGTTGGTCAATATGCTTTTGTTGTGAGTAGAGACACAAATGATTAAAGGGCGTTATTGTTTTAGTTGTGTGTGTGTGTGTTAGTTTCTGAGATAGAAGGAGATGGTGTTTATATCAGCACAACTGTTAGTTTACACTAAAAACGTATTTATGATATCTACTTCACAAAGACCTTCTACAACTTCACTATCCCTAATAATGGGCCACCGATCGAAAAAGAAGAATATATCCTTTGAAAACTTTTAAAATCATTGTTGATCTACACTTTCGTGACTAAATTTGGTAGTGAAGGGAGTTACGATTAAGTACTGTCCAATCAACCGCATTTTCGTATTGTTGTAAGGTGCTCCGTTTATGTTTTATATGATTATGTCAACTTCGGGCAAAAATGTCAGCCTCCGGTGCGCAAATTGGGGTTTTTGTTGGCAAATATAACAGTATCGGGCACAGTAAAGGTTAAATGATATCATATATAGTTTATAAATTGTTATAAAAATGCAGATAGACATGAAAAGGGACATCACACTATCTCTACAACTTCTACTGCCTAAGTGGACGTCCAACGAAGAGATGGCCTGAGAAAAGCCCTTGGTCAAACTTGGTACTCAGAGATAGTAGTAGAGATCGGACACCCATGTGCAGTGTCGCGCACTTTAAAAATCCCTCGTCAGTTGGAAAGAGTAGGCTTAACAGCCGCTGCTCGGGCAAAATACAAATTTATGTTACAAATCTACCCCATCTATAACGGGATCCTCGCCGGTGCTACAGAGTTCGTGCATTGTGCTGAGATTCTCCCAAAAATATGGAGAACAGAGAACTAATGGGCTAAACCATGTGCAATGATGTTGATTCTTTAACTAAACTAAACTCAAAGGTAAAAACTGAAATGAATCTAAACATTTGCAGTATCATCTGCCATTGTCATTTTCACAGCATAATAAAACATACCACTATGTGTCACATTTCATGCAGCGTTCTCATTTCCTTCAGGAATTTATCCAGCTGGATGGCTTAGACAGTTTTCTGGACTGTCTTGGTCACATGACAGGCCCAAGGTTCTCGGGATTCTCAGATGCGATTCTTCAGATTGACTGTTTGTCTTGCATTCGTACAGTTCTCAATTCTCGGGTCGGCATGGAGACACTAGTAAACAGTCAGGATGGAGTTTGGAAACTTGTTAAAGGTTAGGTCATTGATTCTCTCATAGGGATAACTAAATATATGAAAATGTTCATGGCTCACTGCTACTCATGTAGTAGTAGATTGCTTAAGAGTGTTGTGCATGGGACTGGTAACATCATTGTAACAAGTACTAGGGTAAGTCAGTTGTTTCTGTTACAGATCCATCAGCATCCGGGCTCTCGCCCTTCGGCCCAATGCCATGTAATGGTATCTGCACATGTTTATCAGCTGTTGTCTAGTGCCATACAAAGCGTTTCATGTATCTGGCCACAGAGGAAGAAGCATTTTCCTAAAATCATTGAGCCCTGAGCACTCAAATACATGATGACCAACGGTTTCATATGGGTGTGTACACAGCTGGCACTCAGGAGTATGTTGGGGTTGGATTCTGTTCAGGTGTTTGTTTAGTGGGATGTGTTGGGTTCTCAGTTGGAAAATGGTGCTCTGATCCTTCATTGTGAGTTGATCTACACTGTCATTTGGACTGGGGCTTGCCATATGTCTAGAGGCCACCAAAGACGGATGTGTCAGACCAACAAAAGGTACTAATATCACAGTCAAGCTGTAAACTGGTGACACAACGCATTCTGTTCTCCGGACTACATCCTGCTACTTCTGAAGCCCTGTTCAGGACTTGGTAGCGGGAGATTGAGAACGAACGAGCGAAGAAATGTCTAGAGGTCAGTAGGTCACAAACTGATATGGGATCGTGAAAAAATGTAGTCGGTAATTTCTAAAGATTGCAGCAAAAACCAGATTTGTGATTAATGTACAAATAATGTACGAAATGGCATCTGTGCTCATAAAATCTACATTTTTCATCTTTGTTTGTCCTGAAAAGGACATTGTGTCGTAGTTTACATCATGGCTGCGATATCTGTGCCTTTCAGCCCGATGCTGCGATCCCTTCTTTTTTAGCCAGGCTACACTAATGCAGCCTGTTTCAAGGGCTGGTACTTTAATGCAGAATATGGTCTTGGTTTAGCTTTGATTCGCTGATGCAGGCAGCTAATTATGAGTCACTCACTGCTGTCAGCTCATTCACTGGGTTGAGCTGAATCTTCGGCTCCAGTGTACAATCAAGGGATAGCAGGCTGTTCAGTGGAGGCAGAACTTTCTGCAAAAGATATTCACAATTGAAATGCCACCTGTTCATGTTGAGAGATGTTCTGCGTGTAAGTTGCGCATAATAAAACAAAAAAAATGTAACAATTTTTTTTGCTTTTGCCTTATTTCTTTATTCACCAAGGCGGTGTGCGTTGTACTGTGGTTTTTATTTTGCGCCTGTCGGCCCAGTGCATCCAACTTCGGCATGCATTTTATGTAAGGGTCTGCTCTCTCCTGCATTTTCTAATTGTTTGCTTCACCCGGGTAACGGCCAGCGCTGTGATGGGGATCAAAATTAACACCTTTGGGTTGTGAACTGTATCACTTAACCACTAGCCCACGCCGTCCCTGCGCATAATTGAGTCGATCAATTTTTGTGCGGATGCTAAAAAAATTTCCTAGCGCCCGAACTCGTCTTGTTCATATTGCAACAGGAGCATCTGTGCTGCGGGTGGGGAGATGATTCGAGTTGACCATCGAGTGATGATACACAGAGTAGTTGCAATAGGATGTTCACATTGTTTAGCTTACAGCATATTACATGGTAGATTGTTTTTCCAGAAAGTATGCCACATGACAGACACAAAATGAACAGAAGGAGCCTGTTCTTGCAGCAACTTTGTTGGTATGCAAATGAAGTAGAAGACATGCTGAAGCGGATTGTTACTGGAGACGAATCAAGGGTGCATCACTATGGTCCCAAATCAAAGTGTGCTTCGGTGTAATAGAAACATCCTTCTTCACCTTCTGTCTCTCAATCTCCCACTACCAAGCCTACAAAAGGCTTTGCAGTCTGAAAAACGGAATGCGTTGTCGTTGTTTGTGAATGCCCACGAGTAGGTTACTCTTTTGTGCGCCCCGAAAAGGACGTTAAGTGATGGGTTGCAGTAGCTTTCTTCACATCCAAGTGTGCTGATGAAGGTTGACAGGGATGCTCCAGGCAGTTGGCTGCATCTGCATGGCACTCACTACTACGGGGATCACGTCGATCCACTTCGTTAGCCAGACTGCCATGAAAACGGCGCGTTTCTGTGCAGGGCTAAGAGGAAGCCGAGGTGAGGGTCTTGGCCAGTATATTTTGCCTGACCCTAACATGTCTGATCAGTATACTTTGCCTGACCAGACGTTAGTCTTCCTCCATGTGTTGTGTTGTAGTGTGCAGCTTGTCTGCAATATTTGCACCTTTCGGTCCCACACATCTGACTTCAGGGGGCATTTTTGAGTACCGGGTTAGCCTTCCCTCTTCAACCCTTTCTACTTAACTAGACTGATCTGCTGCAGCCTGTTATCCAGGAGCACTGCGTGGAGTTGTAGAAGGGTCTTGACAGCTATGGTTCGCCGGGAATGCTTTTAACCAATTTCCATAAGAAAGCTGACCAATGTGAATACTGTATCGGAAGGCAAGTTTTGTTGATACTATGGGTTGCAAATTGAAGAAAATGTTGAGCTCTGCTCACTAGAGGAATATTCGATTGCTCACTGCAACAGCACTGATACAGGTACCACTGGACAGTTTTTATTTTTGCGATTGCCTTATTTTTCTTTTCCCCAAAGCGGTGTGAGCTGCACTGTTTTTATTTTGCGCCTGTCGGCACAGTGCATCCCATTTCGACATGCATTTTATGTAAGGGTCTGCTTCGTCCTGCATTTTCTACAGGTTTGCTTCCCCGGGGTAACGACCGCTGCTGTGATGGGGAGCGAACCCAACACCTTTGGATTGTGTGAGGCGCGTCACTGAACGGTGAAATCCTGTTGTGTGTGACACGTCACTATGTTATGACTACACACACGTATCAGTTTCTTACTTCTGTTTTTGTTCAAGGTCTGATGATGTATTGACTCTTGCAGGTGTAGGTCTAGTCAACACTCTGCCTCGCAAACTTGTGGTAGAAATTCTGTCTGCACTGTGTGTCTACAACAAACTGGCATACGACAAGTTGCTGAAAGCCTTAGACAGACATAAGGTAAGGCAATGTTTAGGTTATTAAAATGTTTTCCAACCCAGATTGGGAACTTCTTTCAGAGAGAAATACTTGTTTGAAACAAGCCAGAAAGGTTTGTGTGTGGTTTTGCGACGTATTAGGCTGGGTAAGGTGCTTTCAGGTTGCTACGTTCTGTCCAACGAAAGGTTCAAGTGGGTTAAAACAAAAGTACGGGACATAATGGTTTCTGATTGGTTGTTGGACACACAACGCCTCCGAGCTTTAGCTTGTGATCTTCTTCCTCTTACTAATATAGTCCATTGAAATAAAATCAAATGCATAATTATTGCTGTTTTAAACATGTTTAAACAAACTTATTCAGCTTGAGATCTGATGCGCAGCAATCACATGACTGCAGAAAGACAAACCAGTTCATGTCCAACACTTTCTGCCTAAAAGGGGAAGTGCACTTTGAAGATCGTCCAGTCAAAAACAAACATGTATATATATTTTAGGGGGGGGGGGAGGAAGACTGGACGCTAGTCCGATCAGGCACAACATAGCGACTAGGACGTCTCGTCAGGGCCATGCACAATATACTGACGAAGACCACAATCTCTCTACCATCTAGCGTTCCCTGGAAACATGCTGTTTTCAAGGCAGTGATGTGGATCAATGTGATCCCCGCAGTAGTGAGCGCCACGTAGATGAAGCCAAGCAATGCGGTTACTCCAGCTGTTGTAAATGACTGAGATGTGGAACCTGCGAAAAGCTGATGCAAAAATCTGCGTTGGTCAATGATCGATGGATCGAAGAACATTAAGCCTCCCTTCGTGTCTAAATCCGCAATGCAGAAATCAGACGTCGTCTTCTTCGTTCGTTCTCAATATCCCGCTACAAAACCCCGAAAGGGCTTAAGTAGCAGAATGTAGCACAGAGAATGGAATGCGTTGTGTTGTAGTTTACAGTTTGGCTGCGATATTTGCACCTTGCGGTCCAATACATCCGACTTCAGCAAGCATTTTCTGAGTACCGGGTTAGCATTCCCTATTCGATCCCTTCTCCTTAGCCAGTCTGCCCTGCTGCAGCCTGTTATCCAGGATCACCGCGTGGAGGTGTAGAAGGGTCTTGGCAGCTCTGGTTCGCTGGCCCTGACGCTAGCAGTCAGCTATGGGTTGCTGACCACTGCAGCTCATGCGCTGCTCAGCATCTTGATCCCAATCAGACGTCTAACTTCCTTCACTGACATAAAAGATATTGCACTATTAATCTTTACTGCAGCTCATTAAAAATTGAACACAACTTTAGCACCGCCTGCATCATTTTGAGCACAGCATGTTTTACCCTGGCTGTTAACTTTGAGAACCTGTAACCTTTCTGTTTGTTGGTCAATAATTGTGTTGTGTGTAGAGACATAAATGAATAAAAACTTGTTTGTGTTATTGTTTCTATTGTGTGTGTGTTAGTTTCTGAGATACAAGAAGACGAAGGTGAAAATTTATAAAAAACAAAGCACAAACATTTGGACTCAGATTTGGGAACATCGCTCCTCATATAATCCATTGAAATCACAACAAAGTATCGATGCTGTTATTATAATATCAGCACAGCTGTTACTTTACACTAAAAATGTATTTAGTTTCATCTACATAAACAAACTAAACAGATCAACCTCACGAAGAGGCACAGGCAGCGGCCGCTGACAGAGAAGGGTGGCGTGGTGTTGTAAGGATGTCTTCATGTGTGCCCCAACGACCTCACCGGTTACGCGATGGCCTGACCTGACCAAACAAAAATTACTTTAACTGGCTAGAAACCGGTGTAGATGGACGTGACGTATTCAGCATTTAAAAAAATGTCTATTTCTACAATAGCCTGATTTGGTCATTCTTGATCTTGATTACCCGTCCCTCTGCGTAGCTGCTGGTCCTAACTTCGTCTCCAGCGGACTGTCTTGCGCCGCGGAAGTCCAGTGAGTGGTAAGTGCTCTAGAGGCATCTCGGATGTTGCAGCGTACAGCAAGGGAATCAGATCAACACATTGGAGGTCTTCACTGCGGTCTCTTCTTACCTCAGGGGTACCAGACTGTCGTCATTGTGCTCCATGGTTTATCTGAAATGTGACCTGCCTATCTATGTTTTGCCTTGTCTGCATCCCGTCACAAGGGACAATCGTCTTATGTCAGAATTGTGGAGACCTTTCTTATGTTAGTTCTGGAGAGTGATTCCGACCATGCATAATTTTGTTAGTGTCCATGTCTTGGCACTGTAGCACATCGCAGGGAGCATAGTGGAATTAAAAAGGTAGGCTCGTGGGTACTGGTCATGGCAACTGTCCAGGACCGTGTTAATAGAATTGGGTCATTAATTGAATACAAAATTACAGTAAAGCATGGCGGAACTATTACGCTCTAAATATAAGAAAATATAGTTGGGCCTGCCATGTGGTGCACATTCTGGTTAACAGCTGAACATGTAGAGTGACGGACGTCCTGGTAGCTCTAGTACTTTAGGCCCTCAGTTTAGACGGAGAAATGATTTGGAGGAGGCCCTGGATACAACACGGTACACCAGGACCATAAAGTGAAATGAGTTCACTCAATATGATATCTCTAGCCTCACCATGATTATATCATACATTTGTCTGGCCGTACACCTAAAATAATATCATCTCTAGCTCACCATGATTATATCATACATTTGTCTGGCCGTACACCTAAAATAATGATATCTCTAGTCTCACCATGATTATATCATACATTTGTCTGGCCGTACACCTAAAATAATGATATCTCTAGCTCACCATGATTATATCATACATTTGTCTGGCCGTACACCTAAAATAATGATATCTCTAGCTCACCATGATTATATCATACATTTGTCTGGCCGTACACCTAAAATAAATTAAATGTGGCATTTAAATCACCTATGACCATAGTCATATTTTAACACTTGTTACATTTCTTCTACTGAACTACATTTCTCCTACTGAATTACATTTCTCCCACTGAATTACATTTCCCCTACTGAATTATATTTCTTTTCTTGAATTCCAGAGAGAGAACCATATGTACCACAGGTTCAGCTTCATCGTGAATGAGCTGAAGATGGCAGAAACAGTCCATCACAAAACCTCAGTCCTGATGCTCATTAACTCCATCATCGGCTCTAGTGCCGACGTCAGCGGAAGGTGTCGGATTAGGAATGAATTTATTGGTGAGTCTTATTGGTAAATCCTGAAGCTCATAAATTAATTCTGAATCTCAAAATCCTGGTATTCAATCTGACGCCAGGTAGCCAAATGTTGAGTAAACTCATTCCACTCTTTTGCCTTGGCGTGCCATGTTGGGCCTAGGGACTCCATTATGCAGCCTTGGTCGCCCACGAGGACAGGTAAAGTTGTGTGGCCACCGCAACGTCACTCTAAGCGTCCATCTGTTATATGACATGTGCGCCACATGGCCAGCCCATCTGTATGTTGGTACCAGCGCTGCATCTATGATGTCAGAGAAGAAAGTTTGATGTCTCATCTCTGCGTTGCGGATTAGGTCTCGAATAGAGATCTTCAATGTTCTTCGCTCCATCGCTCGTTGTGCAATGCAGAGTCTATCTGCATCAGTGTTCCGTAGGTTCCCCACCTCACATCCATTAACACATTGACTACTTAATTTATGCTACCACACATTATAAATTAGGGGCAATTTCCCATGACAACACAAGTCTTTCAGCCATTAGGGGAGAATAGACATGTCCATGACAACGTCTTTTCTATAGCAGGAGAGAATACAAATGTCCATGACATCTTTTATATAGCAGGAGGGAATACAAATGTCCATGGCGTATTTTATATAGCAGGTGAGAAAACAAATGTCCATGACGTCTTTTATATAGCAGGAGAGTATACAAATGTCCATGACGACTGGAGAGAACACAAATGTCTGTGACGACTGGAGAGAACACAAATGTCCATGACAACAGGAGAGAATACAAATGTCTATGACTACAAGTCTTTTATATAACAGGAGAGAATACAAATGTCCATGAAAACAGGAAAGAACACAAATGTCCATGGCAACAGGAGAGAATTCAAATGTCCATGGCAACAGGCAGAAACACAAATGTCCATGACAACAGGAGAGAATACAAATGTCCATGACAACATGAGAGAATACAAATGTCCATGACAACAGGAGAGAATACAAATGTCCATGACAACAGGAGAGAATACAAATGTCCTTGACAACAGAGAATACAAATGTCCATGACAAAAGGAGAGTATACAAATGTCCATGACGATTGGAGAGAATACAAATGTCCATGACAACAGGAGAGAATACAAATGTCCATGAAAACAGGAGAGAACACAAATGTCCATGGCAACAGGAGAGAATTCAAATGTCCATGGCAACAGGCAGAAACACAAATGTCCATGACAACAGGAGAGAATACAAATGTCCTTGACAACAGAGAATACAAATGTCCATGACAAAAGGAGAGTATACAAATGTCCATGACGATTGGAGAGAATACAAATGTCCATGAAAACAGGAGAGAACACAAATGTCCATGGCAACAGGAGAGAATTCAAATGTCCATGGCAACAGGCAGAAACACAAATGTCCATGACAACAGGAGAGAATACAAATGTCCTTGACAACAGAGAATACAAATGTCCATGACAAAAGGAGAGTATACAAATGTCCATGACGATTGGAGAGTATACAAATGTCCATGACAACAGGAGAGAATACAAATGTCCATGAAAACAGGAGAGAACACAAATGTCCATGGCAACAGGAGAGAATTCAAATGTCCATGGCAACAGGCAGAAACACAAATGTCCATGACAACAGGAGAGAATACAAATGTCCATGACAACAGGAGAGAACACAAATGTCCATGACAACAGGAGAGAACACAAATGTCCATGACAACAGGAGAGAATACAAATGTCCATGACAACAGGAGAGAATACAAATGTCCATGACATCTTTTATATATTAGGGGAGAATACAAATGTCCATGACAACAGGAGAGAATAAAAATGTCCATGACGACAGGAGAGAATACAAATGTCTATGACAACAGGAGAGAATACAAATGTCCATGACAACAGGAGAGAATACAAATGTCCTAATTGACAGGAGAGAATACAAATGTCCATGACAAGACTTTCAGCCAGCAGGAGAGAATAGCAATGTCCATGTAGGAGGTCATCATCATTACATGGTTATTAAAAACACTCAATAGCATGCTCATGTCTATAAATAATAATACCATTGAAGGGTCTGTATCTTTAGTTCTGGATTGGACTAGTTAAAATCATGCACATGTTGCTGCAAAAATTACATTAACGTTATTTTAATTTCAGGGTTAACATTGTTGGATGTCTTATCATTTTTACAAAGAGAGGACCCAGATGAAGACCTTTACATACAGTTACAGGTAGAGTCATCATCACCATCTTTTATCATTTTTCACTAAGCTGGAGCATGGGGCCACCACTACAGTTGTCCTCCTTGAAGGAAGCCTATGTCCTGAAGGATTTATGTGGTCTTGTAGAAGGCTGCTTGCTCTGAACAATCAAGAAGATGCTGGAATTGGATCGGCCATATCTTATGACAAGAACATCATAAATGCTGCCTTGCAGCGTAGACATTTTAATAGAAGGCCAACTGCTCGTATTTGTATGATCACGATCGTTTAATGAACAGAACATTTATTTGTAACAAAGATCACAAGACAAATATTTATCTGCACACTAGTAATATACATAACGAATCACAATAAAAATTGTGGAATAATGAGCAGCCAAGAATTCCAGAGGATGGATGCTCCTTGCCACATGAGAGAAATGAGTTCCGCATTAGTGTACTGGTTCACAACCACAAATTGTGCTGCAAAGGGATTTCTGAGGGTCACCGCAAACAGCAATTTACAATTTTTTTAAGGTCATTTTATTTTTCATCAATGTCTTAAAGTTTGAATAATATCATTATTTAAAAATGTCGAATATAACCCATAAAAATAGTAGCAGTTTCATATTTTGTGGATACAGTGAAGCAACCCATAGTCATTTACATCAACGCGTGGACACCAGAGTGATTACATAAGCCGTTTTTTGGGAAACAAAGAAATCGTGTCCTGCATATAGATTTTGACGTAAGCGCATTCTGCTAAATAGAATAAATCGTATATTTCTGCCACCAATCAAATGTCGATTGAGTAATTCAGGAATATGTCCTATTATTGATCGACCTGTACTTTTACATGGGCAAAAGCCACAGTGCATGTCCCAGCTCTGGTGTGAGCTGTATGTAGCCGGGAGGAGGACTTCCTATTTAGTTGACTAGACTCAAGCAGACTCTGCTGCATTGGGGCAAGTGCCACGGACTGTGGTCATCTGATGTTCTAGTCCATCTTAATAGACTCAAACACTAGAGCAAAGTAGACCCGCAGTCTGTTAGGCGCCATCTATGTTAGGATATGCCATTCCAGGATTGGTTGTTTCAGCCATCAGAGAACACATTTCACAGCAATAGTCACCATCTTCTCATGCGATGGGCAACTATATACATAAAATGGTAGGATATCAGACTTTCCACTGTAGCGTGGTATGGGGAGCCGATGTAGTGCAGTGGTTACTGCACTGGCTTCCCATCCAAGCAACCTTGGTTCGGTCACCAGTTAGGGCAGGATTTTTTTCCCAGTTGCAAAATTGGCTTTCGGGGTCGAACTCGCTTCAATAATTGGCTATCAGAACAACGGGGGAAGGCAAGACAGCAGGCACGAGTTTGATCACGTCGTCGCAAGTGCGCATTTGGTCAAGTTAATATGGGCCTAACACCTTAATTCCAATATACCACAACAGTGTGTAAACATTATCTTTTTTTTAACTGCTAGGGCTGATAAAAAAAGTAATTGGCCTTAGGCTGAAAAAATCCTGGATGCGAGACAGAGCAGATCCACCACGACAATGCACCATACCCAGGAGGATTTTTTGCTGAAACGTGGCATTGGGCAGGTTTGGCACTCTCCCTACTCCCCAGACATGGCTCCCTGTGACTTTTGGCTCTTTTCAAGACTCAATTGACGAGATTTCGGGATATAGAAGCAATCAAGACAAATGCAACATCTTCGTTCATTCCCCTTCTCCGAAAAGAGCTTTGCAAGTGGCAGGAGGACGGAATGCGTTGTGTTGTAGTTTACAGCTTGACTACGATACTTGCACCTTTCGGTTCGACACATCTGACTTCAGCAGGCATTTTTTAGTACCGGTTTAGCCTTTGCTCTTTGATCCCTTCTCCTTAGCCAGTCTGTTCTGTCGCAGCCGGTTATCCAGGATCACCGTGGGGAGGCATATAGAAGGGTCTTGGCAGCTCTGGTTTGCTGGTCCTGACGCTAGCAGCCAGATATGGGTTGTTGATCACTGCATCTCATGCACTGCCCAGCGCCTTGCTCCCTAACAAATGATGCGACAAAATGATGATGGAGAGTCAACAAATGACTTCCAGAAATTCTTCCAACAATGGCGACACCGCTGGGAGAAACAGAAGGGCCTTATTTCCAAGTGCTTTAGGTTTTGAACTAAATGGCCTAGATAGTTTTAGTAAGTTATTATTTTTCTTCTTCAATCAAAGTCGGACACTCGTATTTGTGTTCTGATTTATCATCTATTATTAACCTTTTGCAAAAGATTTTCGTATCCATAAATATTTGAAGAGCTAGCTAGAATATATTGTCATTTCCTTGGTGCCTTGACTCTGAATGAATGTATTTTTGTTACTGCTAGGCTTTTCAAGAGAAGAAACACGAAGATGAAAGCGTCCTTGACATTGAATCAAATTTGGATCTCAGTTCACCCCAGGATCTAGCAGATGCAATACAAGCGAGGGTAATGAAAAATGAAGAGTTTTCTGTATTAACTTTCAACCATCATCATACCAGACAGATTCCAAAATTACGTCTATTTCCTGCAGCTTATTTATTTTTCTATATGTCAAATGCCCGACGTTGTTGTTGATTTTGAGAACTTCCAACTTTAAAAAAATTGTTTTTCTAATAGTGTGTCTTGAGACATATATTAATAATGAACTTGTTGGTGTTATTGTGTGTATGTTAGTTTCTGAGATAGAAGAAGATGAAAGTGATAGTGGTCCCGTCTTCGTTTCCATTGTTTTCTGACTTGGGCCATGGTGGACCAATCGGTGACAAGTTTTCCGTCTGCAGCATGATGGATATTGTTAAGTTTGGCGGAATCGGCTCAGCCGCTAGTGGTCTTCCCCGTGGTTGTTTTCTGCTTCGTGGGTACTAGACTGCTTTTCCTGTGCTCCAATGTTCATCAGTTCTCCGAACCAGCCCAACAATGCTTTGCCTTGTCTGCGTGGGTAACTGCATCCTTCACCAATGGCATTTGCTGGACATCATTGTTGTAAAGACCTTTCATACGTTGGTTGGGGATCAAGATGATGAGCAGTGTATGAGCTGCAGTAGCCAGCGACACATAGCTGACTGCTAGTGTCAGCATCAGCGAACCAGAGCTGCCAAGACCCTTCTACACCTCCACGCGGTGATCCTGGATAACAGGCAGCAGCAGGGCAGACTGGCTAAGGAGAAGGGATCGAAGAGGGAATTCTAACCCGGTACTAAAAAAATGCTTGCTGAAGTCGGATGTGTTGGACCGAAAGGTGCAAATATCGCAGTCAAGCTGTAAACTACGACACAGCGCATTCTGTTCTCTGGACTACATTCTGCTACTTAAGCCCTTTCAGGGTTTGGTAGTGGGAGATTGAGAATGAACGAAGCCAAGCCAAATAATGGTTGTGGAGCGTGAGGCTGAATCTCTCTCTGTCTCTCTCTCTCTCTCGGGCGGCTTGGGTCACACTGAGTGTGGACTCCCATTTCTTTTGTGAGTGACCATGTTTCTACTGCATAGCACATTGCGGGTAGAACTGGTGAATTGAATAGGGAGGCGCGCAGACTCTGGTCGTGGGTAGGGTCTAGTGACGTCTTGTTAGTTCTGGGTTTGGTGGCTCTGCATGTTCAATAAGTGTCCCAGGTAGATGTACTCCTATACTATATACAGCAGCATCCGGGCTCTTGCCCTTCGGCCCAATGCCATGTAATGGTATCTGCACGTGTCAGCTGTTGTCTAGTGGCATACAAAGTCTAGTGCAATACAAAGTCTAGTGCCATACAAAGTGTTCCATGTATCTTTTGTAAGAGTCCATGTTTCTGTATGTGCTATAACACATTACAGGTAGAACTGTGGAGTTGAATAGGGATGTGTGCAGACTTGGTTGTGGATATGGTCTAGTGCCGTCTTTATGGACGAGAAGGCAGCGCGACGACGTCTTGTTAGTTCTGGGTTTTGGTCGTTCTGCTTGCCAAATGGGAGAGTTCCAGATAGATGTACTCCGCCATACCTTCCAGTTCTCGTCATCGATGACTGGGTAGCAGAATGGTTACGCATAACTTTTGTCTCTGAGGTATTTATCTCGAGACCGGCTTTTCTCCCTACTTTGTAAAGCATAGCTACCATCTGGTTGGCTGTGTCTGTGAGGACCACTATGTCATCAGTGAAACGCAGGTGGTGAAGTCACTTGTTGATGTCTTTCTGTTATTTTCAATAATTCTTTGCTCTGTGCCAACTATTCAACAGATGTTCACGTTTCTTCTTCGTTCGTTCTCAATCTCCCGCTACCAAGCCCTGAAAAGGGACTTACAAGTAGCTGGATATTGTCCATAGAACGGAATGGCCTGTGTTTACAAGTTTACAGCATGACTGCGATATTTACAACTTTCGGTCCGACACATCTGACTTCAGCAGGCATTTTTGAGTACTGGGTTATCCGCCCCTTTTTGATTCCCTTCTCCTTAGCCAGCCTGTTATCTAGGATCACCTCGTGGAGGTATAGAAGGGTCCTGGCAGTTCTGGTTCGCTGGCCTTGACGCTAAGAGTCAGATATGGGTTGCCGACCACTTCAGCGAATGAGCTCATATATTTACGTTTGAAATGACCTATATAATTTCCATAACTGTTTTGATTCTGTTTTTAATGTGCAGGTTTTTGGCAAACCCAAAATGGTGTCTTTTGTAAACATCCTACAAGACCTCCTGGCAATTGAAGCTTCCGAAAAAGAGAAAAGGTTTGTGGAATGTGACATTTGAACTAGCAAACATTTCTCTGACATTATTGGTTAACCTTCATCCACTAAGTGCCGCGGGTTACAAAATAATATTGGCCTAACGCCATATTTCTTATGCGCCGCATGGCGAGATGGGATCTTTACTTGTTTTTTAAAAATTTATTAAACTTCTGATTCCCAGTTCACAAAATCATGTCTATTTCCTGAATCTGCATAATTTTTCAGCACTTTATGCACCGGCGTGGTTGTTGATTTAGAAAACTCACAATTTTTTTTGTTTGGGGTGTGTGTGTGTCTAGAGACATATATTAATAATGAAATTGTTGGTGTTATTGTGTGTATGTTAGTTTCTGAGATACAAGAAGATGAAGGTGATAGTGGTGAAAAATAGCACAAACATATAGACTCACCCGGTAGCAGCGTCCCTTGGTTAGGAAAAGTATAAAATTTGATAAAAATGTGTTGAAACTAATATAGATGTTTACCATAATGGCTATGTCTGTCACTTGGACTATAAACGTAATTATTGTATCTACATAAACAAACTAAATAGATCTACCTCAGAAAAATCAGTTGCAGAAACGTAACTCCCCCATTTTCAATAATGGTTGAATCTTCAAATACGAGCGAAAAACAGAAGAAATCTTTTCCAAAATCTAAAACAAATTTCACAATTGCCATTGTTTTTGTCTAACTGCTCATGGTGGAAGTTGGAACTCTCTACAATCAAAAGACTAGTATATAAAGAGTCTGATGTCACTAATGCATTAACCCTGTAGTTTATGTACGATGAAGCGATGACCCTAGAGCTGGCGACGTTCAATGCTAGTGGATTTGGGCCAATTCGTCATAATCTCACGCCGTTGTGCAGGTAAAGGTTTAAAAAAATGAAGCTTTCCCTGCCACTGCATTATTTTTCAGCGTCTCACATTCTTCTATGGTTGTTCATTTTAAGAGCCTGTAACTTATTGATTTCACAGTTTTTTGGTATGATTTGATTTTGTAAATTATACTTCACTAAAATTCACTTCTCTAATCAATGTTAGATAATACTTTACTTCACTAATCAATGTTAGATAATACTTTACTTCTCTAATCAATGTTAGATAATAGTTTACTAATCAATGTCAGATAATACTTCACTAATTCACTTCACTAATCAATGTCTGATAATACTTCACTAATTCACTTCACTAATCAATGTCCAATAATACTTCACTAATCAATGTTAGATAATACTTCACTAATTCACTTCACCAATCAATGTCAGATAATACATCACTAATCAATGTAAGATAATACATCACTAATCAATGTCAGATAATACATCACTAATCAATGTTAGATAATATTTCACTTATTCATTTCACTAATCAATGTCAGATAATACTTCTCTAGTCTACCTTGCTCTAATTTACGCTTCCACCACCAGTCCCAAAAATAGGCGATCGTATATTCCGAGGGCTACCAACTGAATAGGATTGACCTGGCAAGTTACAAGTGAGAGTTTTGCCTGCCAAAAGAAAATATGAGACAAGGTTACACCTTCCCACAATGTCTGACACAAGTGCGCTGAAGATAGATAGACAAGATTTATAAAAACATCGAATGGAGAAAGGAGTAAATTTTGGTACAAATATCTGCAGTCTGATCGATATTTCTCAGGTGCTGTAGTGTCAGCTCCGCAAACTGGGTTAAATCTTTTTTTCTTGAAAATAGAAGTTCGTGTGTGCCATAATTTTCCCTGGTATCTGCGCCTTAAGCTGACACACTCTGTCTTTCGGCAGGCCAGGTTGTGTTTTTCTTTCTGGGCTGCCTCCCGTAGCCTCTTCATCTTCCGATGATACTTGCGAGGCAGCAAGTTGGTTTGTTTGCCTCAGTAGCTAGATATACCCGTCGTAGAACTCATGGGGTATTTCAGTGGAGACAGCAGTGCCACCTGTTGCCCCGTCCTGTTGGTATTTACCGCCGTTTGGTCCCAGACCGCTAATTCGTCAAATAATTGGCTTATTTCGCAGCTGTCACCACATATCTGGGGATCGTCCCACTATCAACCACCTGCAGACGCGTCTAGTTGGGGGTTCTGTCGCCCCTGTACTCCAGGAAATCTTTTTAAAAGCATGAGATATTTTAAAATTTGATACTTTCCCATTATTTATTTCATAATATGATTCCTTATTTCGTCCTCCATTTGCTTTGTCAGAATAGTCTTTGTAAATGAAGTATTTAAAAATATAGATCAGATGCTGAGTGCAATGATTCAAAGTATTTCATCTGTAGTAATCCAGTAGATTCATTTTCTTTATTTGTTTCACATTATGATTCCCCAAATTTACTTCCATTCACTTTCTCAGAATAATCTTTGTATATGAAGTGTTTAAAAATATGGATCGGATGCTGAATATAATGATTCAAATTATTTCATCTGCAGTGATACTCTGTGGCAAGTATTGGAGAGGCATATACATCACATTGTCCACGGCATAGATGATATTGATTCTCTCTCTGAGGCAGACACAGAGACTGCATGTCGGGCAGTGACAGCAATAGTCGGCAGAAACTTTGATACGCCAGCTCCTAGTAAAAAGTTATCTCAGATTGATGTACGAATAAATGCCCAAGAGAAACCGTCTCCAGCTCTAGACCGAGACAAGAGAACTGTCCATGTTGCATGTTCTTCCTGTGTTAAAAAGCCACCTGTCACAGGAAAGGTGTCTGCCGATTCTGGCTATATCGGTAGTGATGACAAATTTAGTCCGCCGAGCTACTTACACAGCCACGGTCGGAGTCCAGTGAAAAGAATAAAGCGATGTGGTTCCTCGTGTGAGAATCAGAACACTATTTCTTTGTTAGGACAGTGCAAGAACAAACCCTCGTACATCAGGGATAATTGTGATAACAAAGGAAGGCAAATTAGCACGTACGACAACACGTCCCCGTCCAAAAATCCAGATACTCACAGAAAAATCTGGATGTCTCAAGACACACGTGGCCAAGATATAATATTTGATCTTAAACTGCAGGATTTGGTTAAAGAGGATGGCCCAGTGAAAGTTCCAGATAAAGCAAATACTATCCAGAAATTTGGGAACATTCCCAGGAAGGTTGATCTAAAAGGCCAGAGTCCCGCAGATGTGTCCCGTCGATCTCCAACAAGTCATCACAACTTCCTGAACTTCCAGCGAAACAAGCTGGCCTTCCCAGCATACGTGATGAGGAACTTAAAGTGGATCAAACTGGATGAGAGCTGTGTCGGTAGGTGTATGGCGTTGTTACTTGAATCTAATAGTTTACTTACTAGAATACTGGAGTCCTGATATTTAACCTTCAGCAGGCTACATAATTTATTACGAAAATTTGAGCAAATTAACTTAAATCTCGCTATGGTAGTTGACTTTCAAAATTTGTAACTTTTCTATCAATAAATATGATTTTCTTGTGTGCAGAGACACAAATTAATAAAGAACATGTGGGTGTTATTGTTTTTGTTGTGTGTTTGTTAGTTTCTGAGATACAAGAAGATGAAGTTGAAAATTTATGGAAATCTTGAAACAAATTTGGACTCAACCACTAGGCCAAGTCGCTCCATGGAAACCACAACAACGTATCGATACTGTTTACAATATCGACACAACTGTTAGTTTCCAATTCAAATGTAGTTCTTTCATCTAAACAAACAAAACAGATCTACTCGATAAAAATCTTTCCCAACAACCTACTTTACCATTTGCAAAAAGTCGGCTTGCTCCAATCGGGGTATTAGAAGAAAAATTGTTCAAAATCCGTTAGTAATCTAACATACGATACTTTTACCGGCAAAATATTGTGTGTAGATGGCGACGTATTCAGCATAAAAATAAAATGGGTAGGGGGTCAGGTCAGGTCATCCCGTAACCGGTGAGGTTGTTGGGGCACACATGAAGACATCCTCACAACCCTACGCCACCCCTCTCTGTCAGATGCCGCTGCCTCTGACTCTTCTGGTCGGAGACTGGTCCATTCTTTTATGTTGTCCTCCCATCTCTTTTTGGGCCGGCCTCTTCGTTGTCTGCCATGCACCTTTCCGTGGAGGATTGTGTTTGCAAGACCATTTGATCTCGATATGTGACCGTACCAAGTGAGTTTCCTTCTTTTGACAGTTGCCAAGAGGTCTTCGAAAGGCCCTATTGCTGTTGTAATTCTATCTCGTATTTCCTCATTTGTAACTCGATCTTTGTACGTGACATTTAAAAGTTTTCTGAAACATCTCATCTCCAGGACCTGTATCCTTCGTTGAAGGTCAGCTGTAACTGTCCATGTCTCACACGCATAGAGGAATATTGACAAGACCAGTGCACGCATTAATCTGATTTTCGTGCATAGTGCTAACCGTTTATCTTGCCAGATTTTGTTAAGCCGTGCAAGCGCCACTATTGTCTGTGCTATTCTGGCCAACACCTCACATTTTGATCCTTCATCTCTGACAATCGACCCAAGATATTTAAAACGGTCAACCACTTCGAGTTCCTGACCGTTAGCTTTTATCCTGCTGTTGAAGCCTGTGGCGTTGTTGGTCATTAATTTTGTCTTTCCAGCGTTTAACTCCATACCATAGTCAAGAGCTGTTTCATCAAGCCTTCTGACTCATTCCTGGAGTTCTGCTTCTGAACCCGCCAACCCGTCTATATCATCTGCAAAACGAAGGTTGGTAATCGTTCGGCCCCCTATCTTGACAGTACCAACGTGACCTCCAAGTGCCTCACTCATAATTCCTTCAAGTAATATATTGAAAAGAGTTGGAGAGAGTGTACACCTGTCTCACACCAACTGATGTGCGAAACTGGTCCCCTCGCCTCCCATTCACAAGAACTGCGCTAGACGCCTTGTCATACAGGTGTTCAAGTACCGTTATAATAGTTTCGTTGATATTATACATCCTCATGGTTGCCCAAATCGCTTTATGCTTTATGCCTCTGGGTAGGGTCTCCATACAAAACAAAAATTATTTTAAAAAAATTCCGATTTTCTAGGTTGAGTTCATCTCACCAAACTAGACCAGGGTGTGCTAAAGGTTAACCTTTCCCGTTCCAACTTTTGCTTTCAAGAAATATAATTATTTTATTTCCCGAATTTTCATAATTTTTCAGGACGTCATGCCGTGACGTGGTTGTTGATTTTGAGCTTGTTGGTGTTATTGTGTGTATGTTAATTTCTGAGATACAAGTAGATAAAGGTGATAGTGGTTAAAAATAGCACAAACATATAGACTATGTCTGTCACGTAATTATTGTATTTACATAAACAAATTAAATAGATCTACCTCAGCACAAACTTAACTCCCCCATTCTCAATAATGGGTAAATCTTAAAATCCAAGCAAAAAACTGAAGAAATCCATTACAAAATTTAACTAAATTTAAAAAAAAATAGCCATTGTTTTCGTCTATCTAAGTGTACATGACGGAAGTTGAAACTCTTCACAATCAAAAGAACAGTATGTTCAGTCTATGGCATTTACCCGGTGGTTTTTATACGATAAAGTGATTACTCTAGAGCTGGCGACGTCTAATGGCAGTGAAATGGAGTCAAATCGCTGTAATCTCCCGCGTTGGAACGGAAAAGGTTAATTACATCACAAACATTTTGACTAACCCGTTTTTGGGTACACCATTTGTCTTGTAAATCCATGAAATTGCCTCAAAGCACTGATAGTGTTCCTTACCAGATCGGCATATGTTAGTTTCCACTACAAACATTTAAAACATCTACGTAAACAAACTAAACAAGCCCTATCTCCAAAAAACCTGTTGCAACAACCTAATTTCATCACAGTCAATAATCCTTCTTCATCGTGCGCTGTTTACAGCGATATTTACGTTGCACTGTTTTATTTTATTAAGCCTGTGGCTCAGTGCATCCGATTTCAACAGGCGTTTCTGTAGGAATGCCCTCCTTAGCCTTTGGCTGTCCCCAGCCTATCTGCAAGGCAGCAGTTGTTTTTGGTCAGAGTTGTCTCTCTTAGGGAAGTTGTCTTGCAGGACTAACGATTCTTCCTCGTGTCTATAGGGTTTGGCAATGATATGATACGATGGACTATGTACTAGTTTGTACTATCCCGGAAGAGAGGCAGTCTAGTGTGACTGTGTCTCAGGATCGTCACGTCCTGCCAGAAACATAGCATATGCATGTGAGTGAGGTATCTCTTTGCTCCCTTTATTTTATCGGCTCATCTGCAGTGATGGCATGCCTAGCATTCCCTGCCACCTGGGAGGTTGTCACAATAGGGCAGAGGTGCAATGTCCGCTGGACTGCATCTCTTCTGCGTCCATTGGGATGGCTGATAGCAGACAGAGGCAAAGAACGAGGCAGGAGTACATTTGGCCAGGTGCATTTCTGCGGCTCGACCGGGCCGGGCTGAGACGCGAGCCCCAGGTTCCAACCATATCGTGGCCTCCCATCACAGCGGTGCTGAGATTTAGGGCGGGATTCTGGCTTAGAGGCGTTTGGCCGTAGTCCCTCAGGTGGCAGCTTCGCACCATTGGCTTATCGGCCAAGCATGTGGACCAAATGTCAGCGACCTGCGATTCCTCTCGAAGGAGTGCATTTAACCAGGGGACAAGCCTGGTAATGGCACGGAGATGTTGTTCGCCTGGCGTGTGGACATATCTCATGATCAAGGGTTGCGTCTCAACAGTGAGGTGGCTGCTTTACTGCTTACAACGCCCCAACCGAGAACTAAGTCTTCTACTAGTGGTTTCACACCTCATCGCCGTATGGGGTGAATATCGGGCAGCTTCCCGCCCGCTTTGATTGGCGGACGGGAGAGAACTGAGAGGCGTTCGGCCGTAATCCCTCCTATGGTAGCCTCGCACCGTTGGCTTATCAGCCTAGCACGTGGACCAAATGTCTGCGATTTGCGATTCCTCTCAAGTTGAGCAGGACTACCGTAACAACGCCCTGTCATTAGTAGGGTAAAACTGACCTAGTCTTCCGAGGGTCTAAATACCAGCACCCGTTCACTATTAGAATCAATAATCCAAATCCATGTGCAACAGAAAAATCTCTTAATTCAAAATCAACATTTGCATTGTTATCAGGATGGGCGGAAATGGTCTTGTTTAAGATTCAGCCGTTTCTACAGCAAAACCACGCAAGTCTGGAAACAAGGGAAGCAATCGTCAAATTGAGTTTGACTGCATTCCCCCATCCATCCTATAGCCCCGATCTGGCTCTCTCCGATTTTCATCTTTTTGATCCACTTAAAGATGCACTGTGTGGGATAAGGTTTGAAGATGATACGGGTGTGATTGATGCAGTGAAGAAATGGCTACTTGGACAGAACAAAACCCAGTACGGGCAAGGCATAAATACACCTGTTTCTCGCTGACGTAAGGCCGCTCAAGTTGATGGGGATTATGTTGGAAAATATATATGTTTAGAAGAAATATCCATGTACACTGTGTACATAATTCATTAATTTCAAATAAAAAGCTCCTGGGAACAAAATTACTTAATATGTATGTATATCATCTTGTAGCATGTCCTTTATAGAACGTCACTCCCATCACAGTCTGCCTGAAAGAAACCTTTTACCAAATCTCTGCCACAGCTCACACCCAGGCATTCCTGGATATCTTGGTGCCATCGTCTTCTTGGTCTACCCCTTCCTCTTTTGCCTGACACCATATCTTCCATCACTGTTCTCTCAAGACCATTGTGTCTCTTGATGTGACCAAAGTATTGACATTTTCTGACCAAAATGAAATTGATCAACCAGTTCTATTCTATGCTCAACTCTTGCCGAATGTCTACATTTGTCTTTATCTCTGTCCAGGGTATTCTGAGGATTTTTCTGTAACATTTTGACTCGAAGAATTTGATTCTTTGTCTAGAAGATTTGCAGCCATATGTTGCCACTGAAAAACACAGGCTCTCAAGACTTTTACTTTTATCATTTTGTTGGTGCTCTGCCATAATTTTTTCAGGCTGTTCAGCCTTTGCGTTGTCATGGCTATTCTTCTTCTGATTTCTTTCGAGTAGTCGCCATTTTTGTCAATTCTGGAGCCCAGATATTCAAAATGTGTGACCTGATCTATTTCCTCACCACCCACTGTAAATTTATGTTGACATAATGGGAGCTTTAAATAGTAACAGGCATGTCGTAAAAGGAGACAAAGTATGCTTGGGCATGGGGCTGGTTTCTCTATCATGCAGAAGAAGATATAGACTTAATGATTTGGTATGTATTTGTTGAAGGTCTAGGCTTCACAGGGAGCTGAGAAGGTTTTGGTGATTGAAATGGGATTACAATTCATTTTTGACTGTGTTTGTTTATTTTTAAAATGTTTGTTTGGAACAGAGAAATACTCTAACTGCGTTTGGGTGAACACAGAGGCATGTCAGCTGAGGATAGACCCAGATTTCCTGCACTTGGAGGAAATGTTCAGAGAAAAATATGTTTTTGATGAGTCGTCTGAGGTAAGTCAAATCAAGATTCACTCACTTGTACATTCATTCGCCCGTACACTAACTCACTCATACACTCACTCATAAGTTTGTAAGCATAAGCTATTGATGTTGCTTCAGACTACCCCAACCCAGTTCTAGCCGCACACTCCCCTCCCCTTATCTGCACCCTCAACACACTTTCAAAAACTCGTCCTTATGTTTGTATTCTGTGCATTCACTAACACTCAGATCCCCTCAGGTGGGTGATCTGGACATTATACATTCAATCTATTCAACGTATACTCACATATGATCACACACTCAATCGATCTGCGTATACACACACTCTGGAACATACATCGTTCACAAGGTGTCCTGCGCGTACAACACACATTCAGATCTCTTCTAGACACAGGGCGCCCAACACACACCTTATAGACCGACTAGCCAAGACTCAAAGGCGTATGCTGGTTGAGCAACCCTGTTCTACCTCACTAACCTTCTTAAAACAGCCTATTAATCATTCTATTAAGTCGGTGAGCTAAACAGACTCCTAGCTAAATTCTCTCTCTCTCTCTCCATGGCCAGTCTGCTTCGAGTTAAACTTTGTCTAGTTTTATATAGTCTCAAGCAGAATCAGAGCTGTCTAATCCACCTCTGGGGGATGTCTGCTCCAGCCATCACCTAGTTTGGATCTACCTCCATTTAGTTGTTATTGGAACGAATCACTCTGAATTCCTGTCACTCAAAATGTCGCAGCAAGCCTCTTGTCTGTCACTAATCTCACACTACCCAATCGGAACGCCTGAGTGGTCAGCACCTAGCCCCTACCTGTACTAGACACATTCTTTCCCTCAACTCCCTGTTTTCCTTTGTTGACTTAGTATCGAGACGGTGAGTGACCTTGGCACACATTCAGGTACCTTTGTTCTCAGAGTCGCCGACCACATTACCCCTGCCCTAAACGCTCATGCTCCGGCTGGAACTGTTACAATTTGACTAGAGAATTGAGTAGTCTATTAATGATACAAAATGCAAATTCTGCTTGAGCAAATGAACAGCACAACCTAAAGAGTTTGGCATGAAAATAAACACATTGAAGACAAAGACTTTGGTAATAGCTAAGCAACATAGGTAAATGAATATATTAATCAATGGAGAAATAATGGAACAAGTTCAGTTTACGTATTTAGGGCAAAGAAACAATATATAGACTCCTTGTCTTCAACATTGATGTTACATCCTGGGAGATACTTGTACGGAACCGTTCCACCTGGAATATATTTTTTTAGTTCACCTTATTTCTCTATTTCCTAAGGCGGTGTGTGTTGCACTATGTTTTTATTTTGTGCCTGTCAGTTCAGTGCATCCGACTTTGGCATGCATTTTATGTAAGGGTCTACTGCCTCCTGCATTTTCTAAGGGTTTGCTTCCCCTGGGTAATGGCCGGTGCTGGATTGGGGAACGAACCCAGCACCTTTGAATTGTGAGCCGTGTCACTTAACCACTAGCCCACGCCGTCCCTACCTGCAGCCTTAGCATCACACAAGGTGCTCAGATTACAGAGCAAAACATCACTGAGACTCAGAGAAAGCAAGCTGCCCAACTGAACAGAACATACGTCGACTCTACAGCCAACTCTTCACATGTGTGTCCCAGGGGTGTGGAAGAGTCAGCCATGCCAGGATTAAGCTTTACACTTTTACAAACAATTGTATCTCCCAGCACAAATCTGATGCTATTGCCATCTTATTGCCTACAATGGGCTTCTATTATTATTAATTATTATGATTAACATCACCAGACTCCGCTGCTCAGTCACAGGACTCGCCTGAGCCTGAACCTGTTCCTCAACCGCCTCGACGAGGACCCAGTGGAGCTTGTGAAAAGGCTTGCCTGCATTGAAGGGCCTGGATTGCTTCTACCATTCATCAAGCATTTGGTGGACAACCTTCCAGAACATTCTGAGGTAATTTATTTTAGCACTCTAAGCCATTTTAGTTCATTCTCTCATTCTCCCTCTTTCAAACATTTTAATGCTTTCAGCTTTCGTTAACAAGATTAGCGAACGAAGAAGAAGAAATTAACAAAATGACAATTTCATGTTTTTGAGCTTTGGGTGCACCCACAGAAGAAGTAACAGCAATGCATCGAGGCATTGTCTGTTTCTTTTATCTGACGTTTCAGGGCCGTTTTTTCAAAGCACTTTAAACATAGATAGACAACCGGGCTTCTTTAGAAATCAGCTGAAAATACTGCTCTTTCAATTGTAGAGAGTTAAACTTTAATCCAGTCCAGTTGAACACAATTGCGATTTTGCAATTTGTTGTAGACATTTGGTAATGATTTCTTCTGTTTTTCACTTGGAATTCTTTATCTTCTTCTTTTGTTCTATATCTTTCACTACATACCCTGAAATGAGCTTTGCAAACATGAGACACAGAGTTGCTTACTTATCACATTTACTCTCTTTTACTCATATCAAACATGTTACAGAATTGCTTACCTATCACTTAACTCTCTTGTATGTGGAACTGATAGTCAAACTGTATAAAGCATTAGTTAGACCTAGATTGGAGTACTGTTAACATGTGTGGAGTCCTTATTGTAGAGGGGAGATAAACATGCTGGAAAGGATACAAAGAAGAGCAACAAATCTGATAGTGGGATTTTAAAATTACAGTAATGGGAAAAGAGTCAGAAAAAACCGGCCTACAGTGTCTAGAAAAGAGAAGAATTTGAGGTTACTTAACCTTACGCACGCTACATAATTTATGAAAAAAATTTGACCTAATTAATTTTCATAATTAGTCACCGTGGTAGTCGTTTTTCAAAATTTGTAACTTTTATGTTTGTTTGTCAATAAATATGATTTTCTGGCGTGTAGAGATACACAATAGCATAACGAACATGTGGGTGTTATTGTTTTTGTTGTATGTTTGTTAGTTTTTGAGATTTAAAAAGATGAAGTTGAAAATTTATGAAAATCTCGGGAAAAATTTGGACTCGACCACTAGGCCTAGTCGCTTCGATAGAAAACCATGGAAACCACAACAACGTATCGATACTGTGTTTACAATATCGCCACAACTGTTAGTTTCCAATTCAAACGTAGTTCTTTTATTTAAACAAACAAAATAAACAGATCTACGCGATAAAAATCTTTCCCAACAATCTACTTCCCCTTTCGCAAAAAGTTGGCTTGCTCCAAACGGCGTATACAAAATTAAAACTGTTCAAAAGCCATTTGTAATCGCACATACGATACTTTAACCGGCAAAATATCGTGTATATATGGAGGACGTACTCAGCAGTAAAAAATGGCTGTCAGGAGTGACTCCGTTCAAAAACAAAAAAATTTTTCCGCACACCGCTTTTGCAGGCCGAGCTGGTTAGAAGAGATCGGACATTGGAGTCCTACAGGTTAATACAGGTTTATAAGATAATCAAAGGAATGGATAAATTAGACTATAACAAGTTTTTCAAAATACAATCAATTACAATAAGAGGGCATAACTACAAATTAACTAAAGAGAAGTCCAGATTACATTTTAGGAAATATTTCTTTAGTCAGAGAGTGGTAAATGCTTGGAATGCATTGCCACAGGAAGTAGTGGAGGCAAGGACAATTAATGCATTTAAGAATAGATTGGAAGCGCATAGATTTTAAATCAAGGAAATGTAAATGAAACTGGTTGTATACAGACTCTGCAGAGTCTTCTAAACCAGTATAAAAACATTTTACAGAATTGCTCACCAACTCTTTTACTCATCAGATCAAACATTTAAAATATTTCAACGGAAACCTCTTAAACCTCGGCGGAGCCGAACAGTTTGTGCTGCATCTGTTGGACCTTCCTGACTACAGAACATTGCTGATTGGTCAGCTCAGACGTGCAGAGTTTGCTACGACTGTTCCACATCTGCGCTCTGTGCTAGATAGTATGTTAGAGGCTTCCAGAACCATCCTTTCCAGCAAAAGCCTGCAGGAAACTTTAGTCTTGGTGCTCAGACTTGGAAACTTTCTTAATCATGTAAGCATGTGTGTCTGGTTGTCATGCCAACTGTTAGAAACTTTCATAACCCTTTACAGAGAAACTTTCATTATGCTTTACAGAGACACTTTCATAACCCATTACAGAGAAATTTTCATGATGCTTTACAGACACTTTCATAACCCTTTACAGAGAAACTTTCACAACCCATTATAGAGAAACTTTCATAACTCAACTTTTATAACTCTTTACAGAGAAACTTTTATAAAACTTTACAGAGAAACTTTTATAACTTTTTACAGAGAACTTTTATAACTTTACAGAGAACTTTTATAACTCTTTACATAGAAACTTTTATAACCCTTTACATAGAAACTTTCATAACCCTTTACAGAGAGACTTTCTTAACCCTTTACAGAAAGACTTTCATAACCCTTTACAGAGAAACTTTCATAACCCTTTACAATCTGTCATATTTTTTTACATGTGTCTAAAAGTGTTTGCCTGGCTTTTTACAACAGTTCTACAGCCGTTACCACATCCTAGACCACATCCTAAACCCTGCCTGACACCTGTAAAAAAAAAAAAGCCAGTTTCCTGACCTTAAGGCGCTGTGGGCTACAATGCGTTTGGCGGCTATTGTATTGTATATAAACATGGTTAATGGCTATAGAAACGGCAGAACATACGAGCATTTGAATATAAATGGTATATATAAATGAATATAAATAATTCCGTCTTATCCGATTTAAACCAGGAAATGTAGTTGTGGTGAATTTTGAAACAATATATTCTCTTTTCCGCTCGTTTAGAAGATTCACCCATTATTGAGGTGATGAATTTAAGTTGTTGCGAAAGACCTTTTTAAGGTGGTTGTTGTTGGTGATTGCCCACAATGAGTAGAATCACTCTTTGCTCTCACCAAGATTGTTGTTGTTGGTGATTGCCCACAACGAGTAGAATCACTCTTTGCTCTCACCAAGATTGTTGTTGTTGGTGATTGCCCACAATGAGTAGAATCACTCTTTGCTCTCACCAAGATTGTTGTTGTTGGTGATTGCCCATAACGAGTAGAATCACTCTTTGCTCTCACCAAGATTGTTGTTGTTGGTGGTTGCCCATAACGAGTAGAATCACTCTTTGCTCTCACCAAGATTGTTGTTGTTGGTGATTGCCCATAACGAGTAGAATCACTCTTTGCTCTCACCAAGATTGTTGTTGTTGGTGATTGCCCATAACGAGTAGGTTTACACTTTTGTGCGCATTTAAAAGGGCGTTAAGTGTTGGATTGCAGTAACGTTCTTCACAACCCGGACGTGCTGATGAAGGTGGATTGGGTTCCTCCAGGCGGTTGTGCTATGCTTGGCTTCATCTGCGTGTCACTCACTTCTATGGGGAACATGTCGATCGCTCACCTCGTTAGCCAGGCTGCCATGACAACAGCCTGTTTACAGGAAGGGCTACGAGGAAGCCGAGGTGAGGGTCTTGTGTTTTGTCTGACCCTGACTAACATGTCTGATCAGTATATTTTGCCTGACCAGACATTAGTCTTCCTCCTCACTCTTTCAAGGTAGATCTGTTAGTTTGTTTTATGTAGATGTTATAAATACGTTTGTAGTGAATATGGCAATCTTGTAAAACAACACTAACCGTCCTCTGTGGCAATTGCAAAAATTGACTGCACGCCTGAACTACATCGAGAATAGATGAGCCTAAATGTTTGTGATATTTTTCATCGCATCAATCTTCTTGTATCTCAGAAACAAACACACACACAACAAAAACAACACCAACAACAAATTCTGTATTCATTGATGTCTCTACACACACAAATATCATATAAAAGACCAACAAATATAATAGGTTACAGGCTCTCAAAGTCAACAATTACAGTCAAATGTGACGTGCTAAAATAATAATGTGGCTGCAAGGGAAATTGTGTCCATTTTAAATGTGGTCTGGCTAAGATTATTGATATTTTCATGCCATTTCAATCCATTTACTGTGGGTCAACCTGCCGGGCAGTGCTTGAGCTGTAGCAGTCAGCAACCCAAAGCCAGTGAACCAGAGTTGCCAAAACCCTTCTTCACCTCCACCCGGTGATCCTGGATAACAGGATGCAACAGGGCAGACTGGCTAAGGAGAAGAGATCAAATAGGGAAGGCTAACCTGGTACCCAAAAATTCCTGCTGAAGTCGGATGTGTCAGACTGAAATGGTGCGAATGTCGCAGTCAAGCTGCAATTTACAACACAGCGCAATTCGTTTTCCGGATATAATCCTGCTACTTGCTAAGCCCTCTACAGGACTTGATGGCGTTAGTTTGAGAACGAACGGCAAAGAACAAGAATCCATTTACCCTTCGCAATAAACCCATCTTTTATTTTGACTAATAAATACAATTTAAATTTCAGGGTCAGTATAATGGATATGCAGGTGGATTCAAACTCTCTAGTCTTGCCAGGTTGACAGATCTGAAGTCACGGGAACCTGGCCATAACTTTATCCACTTCCTCGTCAGCATGGTTGACAGTAGCGATGACAAACTTCTGGATTTTCTTGCTGCTGTGCCACTGTTTGAAAAGGCTGCCAGGTAGGACACAAAATAATTGCTATTAAATGTTTGTGGGTTTAAAAGTTGAAAGATACTTGAGGGGCAAAGACACAGTAGCGAATGAACCAACAGCTGCCAGCGATTTATAGCTGATTGATTGCGTCAGGGTAAGTGAACAATAAATGATTGAGATCCTATTCCATCTCCAAGTGAAGGTCCTGGGAACAGACTGCACCCATGTAGCCTGACTAAGATTATAGGGATCGAAGAGTGAAGGTAAATTCAGTCCTAAAGATACAGTGCTGAAACCAGATGTATTAGACCAAAACTTGCAAATATCACAGCCTCGCTGTTAATTATGACACGATGTCCTTTTCGGGACGAACACAGAAGAATACGGAAGATAACTCGAGCTGAGTTTTTCTCCCTCTATGACAATACTCTGGTAGCACTCTTCTTATATCCTAAGAAGGTGAGTCTGGGTCCTCGTAATTATAGTGCAATGTTAACATTCTCAATAAGATCACCTCTGTTGGAGTCCAGTCTCCCAACCCTGTTGACCAGTTGCTGTAACACAGCCTACTTCCAGGAGCACATCATGGGATTTTTCTTCTTCTGCGCTCGTCCTGAAACAGATTGTGTATTATTTTACATGGAGCGTGCTATATCTGTGCCTTTCAGCTCGAAACATCCAGTTTCAGCCTGCTTTTTTTTAGCTGGGTTTGCCTTCCAACTGCGATACCTATTCTCTTAGCCAGACTACACTAGTGCAGCCTGTTTCCAGGGCTGCCGCTTGTGGGCAGAATATAAGGTCTTGGTCAACTCTCGTTCGCTGACACTGATGCAAGCAGCTAGCCGTGAGCCACAGGCTGCTGTCAGTTGATTCCCTGTACTGCATCTTCAGTCCCCGGAAATGAGATATGGTCAGTATATTTCACCTTGTAGCTGGGGACGATGAGGCTAACGTCTGGTCAGGCAAAACACACTGATCAGGGAATGTTAGCCAAGGTCAGGAGAAATATACTGGCCAAGACCCTCACATGACCTCCTCGTTGGTCATTCTGGAAATATGCTGTTGTCGAGGACAACAGTTTGGCTAACAAGGTGAGGCTCGACGTGATCCCTGTAGTAGTAAGCGACACGCAGATGAAGTCAACCTGTCACTTAACGCCGTTTTCAGGGTGCGCATAAGAGTAACCTACTTATTATGGGCATTCGAAACAACAGCAACCACCTTGTAGTTTATCTTCGTGCCATTAGAACCTATATAAGAATAAATCGATTGTTGTTCTGTCTTTGCTCATATTGGAACGTGAGAGGCAGTCTTGTGGCCTCCTTGCAGTAGACACTTGTTTTGTAGTGTTGTATTCTGTAGCACTTTGCTTTACATATTGAGTAGCCAACCCCATGCACAACAATCTTCTCTCGCCACATTGGGCTTTCCTCTCAAATAATGGGTTCAGCATTCACACGGAGGTAATAAAAATAATAAAAACATCAGCAATTGGGAACTTAGAAAGTGAAAAAAATGGTTTATATATTATATATATATACATTTATAGGCAAAGGCCACCGTATACGATGATGGCATAATTAATTTTGCTAGCGCTATTTTTAGTAAGGATTAACTGCGGTACTTTTTATCCTCACTCTCTCGTCTCATGCCACCCGACCTCAGTGGCAAGTCAAGGACAAGACGACTAGAGGGCAACTATGGGATGCAGGGGACTCCGCATCAAGTACCCGTGATAAAGTTGGCAGAGTCCGGAGTCGAACCCACACCACCTGTTCACGAAGCCGACGGCTTAACCACTTCGCCACAGAATATATATATATATATATATATATATATATATATATATATATATATATATATATATATATATATATAATTGATCTATGAATGTAGTCTGGGTTGTGTCTGCCCTGCTATTCTGATTTGTTTGCAGTTGTGCTTTGGCCTTATGTGTGTGAACTGTATTCATTGCGATGTCGGGGAGAAAAAAAGTGATTTTAACACCTTTGCATTGGAGATGCTTCTTTGTGCTAAGTCTTAGTCGACCTGTACTTTTACAAGGGTGGATGACCCTGTGCAGGTCCCAGCTCTGACGTGAGCTGAATGTAGCTAGGAGGAAGATTTCCTGTTTAGTGGGCAAGGCTTGAGTAGCTTATTACCTCACTGCATTGGGAAAAGTACAGCAGAGGGTGATTAGTGATGTGCGAGTCCATCTTAATAGACTCAAACATTGCGCCTGTTAGGCGCCATCTATGCTGCTCTTACAAAACCACCTAACCATGGCTGGTGTTATGCCATATCACACAGTTAGTCGCCTCTTATGATATGCTCCCTGTGGGGCAGTGGTGTTATTCCTGTCCTTGTCACACAAAAACCCCGGTGGACCACTCGGGACAAATCTACTGTAATAATCCACTGAACTGAAACTAATATGTAAGTCTTCAGACAACTCACGAATTGTGATTCAGTGACTTCCCAGCACAGGTGTAAACACAAGTTTACTTGTTTTACTGGCAGACTGGTTTTACGTTTTACTGGTTGTGAGCCTGTCAGTCCGTTCATCAATATCAACCAAGTTCAACGTTTTACTGGTTGTGAGCCTGCCAGTCCGTTCATCAATATCAACCAAGTTCAACGTTTTTATATCATCTTTCAAACATTTATACCACTCAAATAAACTTGTATATAGCTCGTACAATCCTTCCTGTTGACTGTCTAAACGTAAGTATGTCTTTAATATGTTTTGCAAAGTTTTTGGCAAAATTTGATGCAGACATGTGTATAATTTTTGTGTTATTTTTTTATTTTTTTTTGCGTTCGCCTTATTTCTCTAATCTCCAAGGTGGTGTGCATTGCACTGTGGTTTTTATTTTCCGCCTGTCGTCCTAGTGCATCCGACTTCAGCATGCATTTTATGTAAGGGTCTGCTTCCTCCTGCATTTTCGAAGGGTTTACCTCCCTGGTGTAACGGCCGGCGCTGTAATGGAGATCGAACCCAGCACCTTCGGATTGTGAGTCGTGTCACTTAATCACCAGCCTACGCTGTTGCCCATTAGTTTGTTGGAGTAACTGAATAGGCTGGAATCGCTTTTTTTTTTTTTTTTTTTTTTTTTTTTTGAAAGGACAATGGTGAGTTTTAACCAGTTAATTCTGTAAAGCCGATATATTGGCTTGCAAACTTTCTACGGGAGTGAATGAGTTAAGACGCAAACACTTCCTAGTGGAGACAAAGAGACAGATATATTTTATACCACCACCCTCTGCTACCAGTGTCAGACAAGAACTGTCGCTAAGACTCAAGAAAGAAAAGTTATTTGAGATAAGGTGTTTTGACAAGCGGCTGGGGTCGCAAGGCTGGACAAGGTAAGAAACAAGGAGATGAGGCAAAAGAGTGTAGCGGGAACGGCGTGGATAAGTGACACGGCTCACAATCTGAAGGTGCTGGGTTCGATCCCCATCACAGCACCGGCCGTTATCCGGGGAAGCAAACCTTTAGAAAATGCAGGAAGAAGCAGACCCTACCATAAAATGCATGCTGAATTCGGATGCACTGGGCCGACAGGCACAAAATAAAAACCACAGTGTAACACACATCTACTTGGGGAATAGAGAAATAAGGCGAATGCAAAAAAAAAAGAAAAAGAAAAGTGTGCAACATCGTGCATGGATTGGATAGAAAGGCAGAAAATAAAGCACCAGACAAGAGTGCAACAAAGTCAATCAGCTGTGTGGATCTACAAGACAAGAAAGTTACTTAGCAAGAAAAAGATAGGGGATACTGAAAAAGTGCGAAACGACATCAGCATTGGCACACACACACACACACCCCCCCCCCCCCCCCCGATATCTAATGCCACACCAGGCATACAAAACAAAATACCTCCCCCACGACATCTAATAACATGCCAGGCACTCGAAAGTAAAGCGACATCTAATGACACATTAGGCACACAAAAAGAAAACGACAACATCTAACGACACATTAGGCACACAAAAGAAAACGACAACATCTAACCACACATCAGGCACATGAAAGGCAACACACCCAACGACACAATTGGATAGAATTAGAAGAAGGAAGACATGTTTTGTTTCACCATGTCCTCCGTAGGTAAGTTCACTTTTTCGATGAACAATATCTCAACTTACTTAATATATTCTTGTCATTCATAGCTGCAGTCCAGCCCACATAAAAACTGAGTTTGACAAGATGAACGGCCAGATCAATTCCTTCATCAGACAACTGGCCACTGCTGACCCATTTACCAAAGAAGGGTTCAATGGTTTCCTGGAGGTTTGTAGCTTCATGTTTTTATCAATTGTTGTGGCTGGCTTTCTTTTACATCATGATGTCAGACTGTCCACTACAAGGGGTCACATCAATTTATTTAGGATCGTAATATCGTTTTACTGGTTTAGAAGACTCTGCAGAGTCTGTATTCAACCAGAATCTTTTACTTCACTTGATCTAAAAACTGCGCATCCAATCACATTAATTGACCCTGCCTCCACTATTTCTCGTGGCAATGCATTCCAAGCATTCATCAATCGGACAGAAATATTTCCTAGTATCTTCTTCTGCGTTCTCAATCTCCCGCCCGCTACCAAACCTTCAACAGGGCTGTAGCAGGATGTAGTCCTGGGGAACGGAATGCATTGTGTCACTATTTTACAGCTTGACTGCAATATATGCACCTTTTGGTCTGTCGTCTGCACACCTAATATCTAATTTGGACCTTTCTTTAATTAATTTGTGGCTGTGCCCTCTTGTTCTAGTAGGCGCCTGTATTTAAAAAAACACATTTTATCCTTTCCTTTGATTATTTTATAAACCTATATTAAGCTTCTGATTCCTAGTTTACAAAAATTACGTCTATTTCCTGTATCTGCATAATTTTGTTAGCACATCAGGGCACGACTTGGTTGTTGATTTTGAGAACCTCTAATCTTTTTTGAAATTAAAAAAAATTGTGTGTGTGTGTCTAGAGACATATATTAATAAAGAACTTGTTGGTGTTATTGTTTTTGTTGTGTTTTAGTTTCTGAGATAGAAAAAGATGGTGAAAATTTATAAAAACAAACATTTGAACTCATCGATTCGGGAACGTGGCTCCTCATATAATCCATCAAAATCACAACAAAATATCGATACTGTGTTTATAATATCGGCACAACTGTTAGTTTACACTACAAAGGTATTTATGATATCTATATAACTGAACTACCTCACAAAGATATTCTACAACTTGCTTCACCATCCCCAATTAGGGGCCGAGCCTACACTGGTTGGAAAAGAAGAAAATATATCACAGTGGGAATGCAAACCTGGTTCCCGAAAAAGCCAGCTGAAATAACAATATGTTTGGTCGAAAGGTGCAGTCTCGCTGTAAACTATGTCTTGTCACTTTTACTTTTCAAAACAAACTCAGAAGAAGAAGACAAAATTATATTTGATTTCCAAAGACTACTTTGCTTTAAACTTTCAAAATCTGATAATTATCTTGTTATTTTCTGACAGGAAGTGAAGAAAGAATTCAGAGAACTTCAGAGCCAGATTACAGAGCTTAAATTCCAGTCTCAACAGTTGGCAGAGTACTTCTGCGACTCCGAGGCATTTGAAATTCAGATCTGCTTCAGGCAGCTGCTCGACTTTTTTAAACAGTTGCGCTTATGTCGTCAGGTGAGAATAATTTTGACAAGTAGGGGTAAAATTTTTATTTTGAGAAACTCTAAATCCTGGTATTCAATCAGGCATGTCTTATGCCAGGTAGCCAAATATTGAGTAAACTCATTTCGCTCATTTTCCTTGGTGTACCAAGTTTAGCCCAGCGCCCTCTTCAGGGCATCTCTTAGCCTTGGTCGCCCTCGAGATGTTATCTGGCATGCGCACCAGATAGCCGATCCATCTGAATTTTTATAACAGCGCGACATCTATGATGTTACATTGCGGATTTTGTCTCAAATGGAGATCTTCAATGTTCTTGGCTCATCATTGAGAAACAGAAGTACAAATACTTTCATCAGTTCCCTAGTCGAGATTGGGACCATCTTCTGGGTACTCAACAGATTCATCCATCTTTAACCACATAACCAAACCACATAACCAAACCACATAACCAAACCACATAACCAAACCACATAACAAATTGAGGCAATTTCCCCTGCAGCCACATTATTTTTCAGAACGTCACTTTTTACTGTGGTTGTTGACATTGAGAGCCTTTAAACTTGTTATTAGTTGGTCTACAGTTATGATTTTGTTGTGTGTAGAGACATAAATGAGGAACGCGTGGCTGAATGGTTTTATGGCCTGCCTGCCGACAAGGAGGGCAGCGGTTCGAATCCCCGTTATGGCAGATATTGTTTTGCTGTGGTGGGGGGGGGGGGGGGGGGGGGAGAATAAACAAACATAGCCAGCACACGACGTGGCGACAGCAGTGGCGAAGCGACATGTAGTCCTTAGTCTCCAAAACCCCTCGACTACCCCAGCAATGGGAAAATGTCGTATGACAGCTTATTTCCTTTTATTTTAGAGACATAAATGAATAAAGAACTTGTTGGTGTTTTTATTGTGTGTTTGTTAGTTTCTGAGATACAAGAAGGTGAAAATATTTAATCACAGCAGTCTATGAATTGCTGATTCATCTTTTTCTGATCAGGTTGCTGAGCTGTAGTTTCTGATCAAGTTGCTGAGCTGTAGTTTCTGATCAAGTTGCTGAGCTGTAGTTTCTGATCAAGTTGCTGAGCTGTAGTTTCTGATCAAGTTGCTGAGCTGTAGTTTCTGATCAAGTTGCTGAGCTTTAGTTTCTGATCAAGTTGCTGAGCTGTAGTGGTCCATAGCTGACTGCTAGTTTCAAGGCCAGCGACCCAGAGCTGACAAGATTTTTCCCATGCTGACCAGTCCATGAGCTACAGTGGTCAGCAACCCAAAGCTGACTGAGCGTCAGGGCCAGCGACCGAAAGCTGCCAAGACTCTTCAAGGATCAAGATGGTGAGCAGTGCATGAGCGGTCAGCGACCCTTAGCTGCTAAGACCCTTCTACACCTCCACGTGGTGATCCTGGATAATAGGCTGCAGCAGGGCAGACTGACTAAGGAGAAGACATCTAAGAGGGAAGGCTAACCCGGTACCTGAAAATGCCGTGCTGGTCGGATGTGTCAGACCGAAAGGTGCAAATATTGCAGTCAAGCTGTAAACTACGATAACACATTCTGTTCTCCGAAGTACAAGCTGCTACTTGCAAAGCAATTTTCAGGAATTGGTAGCGGGAGATTGAGAGCAAATGAAGTAGAAGATGAACTGATAACTGTCACTATATACCATTGTATATTATCACATGTTACAGGGTTGTGGCACTTGTAAATAATAAAATATGCAACTTTTTGTGTGTAGGAAGTTCAACTGATGAAAAGGCAGAAAAAGCTTGCAAGACAACACAGCACTATGTTCACAGAACAGATCCGTACCAAGCACATGGCTCTTAAGTTTGGACAGGAAGCAGGTTGGTAGAAAATCTCCTTTTTACAAGCTGTTATTTAACTTGGCATGACCTTTACAGCGAAGACCGAAATCTATACCTGAAAATAAGTAAAACCAAAATAATGAGCTCAGATAAGACAAAGACCAAACCTAAAGTTATTCTAGATCAACAGGAAATTGAGAAAGTCACAAATTTTGAGTACCTCAGCTCAACTATAAGCAACAATGGAGATTACCTGAAGGAAGTCAAACGGAGAATGGCTATGGCAATGCAGAGGTTGAATAAAATGATAAACGTATTTATGACATCTATATGAACAAACTAAACAAAACCACCTCACAAAGATCTTCTGCAACAACTTACTTCACCATCCCCAATAATTCAACTGAGTCCACACTGATTGGAAAAGAAGAATATATCCTTTTTAAAAATCTGTTTATCATAGTTCATCTACATTTTTGCAGCTAAAATCGATAAAGACAGAAGTAACGATAATGTACTATCAAATCAGCTGCATGTTCATATTTTTCTATGGCGAACCGGTTATGTCATATATGATAATGTCGCCACTTGGCATTGTCGGACAACTGTGACAGGGGATTTTCAGTATTTGGTGTGCACGCTGGAGTTTTTTGTGGGCTTAAATAAGAGCTTGCATCGCTGCAAATGTTAATCTAACATTTATGACCTTAACCTGAGGATGAACGAAGAAGCAGTAGCCGAAACAAAAATTAAAGATTGTTTCACATACTAGGCTTGTCATTTTCCACTTTTATTTAGAAAACTGCATTGCTACATCCGTATGTATCACAATATCTTTGTTTTTTCTTCGTTTAGGAGCCAGTTCTTCTATGTTAGAGGAAAAAAGGCAAATAATAGATCACCTGGTCACAGAACTTCATCGAGGGAATTTCAATATCCCCAGCACATGCCCCGCATCACCATTTAAACAACCTGGCATGGGCAAAAACCGGCTGTTAGAGAGAGTCATGAAAACTCCCTCCTGCCAGAATAGCCCTGTCGCCCGCACAGCCACTCCGGATCGAAACCTAAACCTCGTGGACCTCAGCCACATCAGTCTGTTAGGAACCCCTATGATGAATAGACCCAAAAGTGAGCTGTTTGACGATGACATCACCATCAGGGAACTGAATACAGGGCCTAAGATTGTCACCAGTTCAGGTATGAGACGATATGAGACTACAATAATTCTAGCTATGTTATTTTATGTTATACATAATCTAGCTACATTTTACATAATCTAGCTATGATTTACATAATCTAGCTATGATTTACATAATCTAGCTATGCTGTGTTTGGTTTTACTTAATCTAGCTATGTTTGATAGAATCCAGCTATGTTGTGTTACGTTTTACATAATCCAACTATGTTGTAAACAGGACAGAAAAAAAGATTAAATGAACAAGTGCTTAAAGATATAGGGCCACATAGACAACTGATGACGAGCATACAGGAAGGTAGATTGTCTTGGCTTGGTCGTGACATGAGGATATGGAGGCCTCTTGATGAAAATACTAGAAAGCAAAATTCAGGGGGAAAGAGAAAATTAAGAAACAATTACATCACACAGGCATACAAGAACGTAGGGGTGCTGATATATACTGAGCTGAAGAGGTCTGCTGGGAACAGTGGACAGGGACATGATCAGAAGACTTCAAATCCAGACTGACTAACAGAGGACAGTGACATGATCAGAAGACTTCAACTCCAGACTGACTAACAGAGGGTAATGGCGTGGCATGATCAGAAGACTTCCAGATTGGTCTCCGGACTGACTAACAGAGGACAGTGGTGTGACATGATCAGAAGACTTCAAGATCGAACTGAATAATGTGATGTTGAGGACGAAATCAAGTATAGTAGCCCCTTTCAGTCATGACTGACTATAGGATGATGTGACTTGGAGTGGTAAATAAAACAGATATACTTATCTATCTTGTTTCTTTCTGCTCCCCCTGTTGTCTTTTCACTTTTCTGTGTCGCAAGAGCTTCTCTTCACCAAGTGTGTGGCGGCCCTTCTGTGTACATCTTCACCTGGATTGGTCTGTAGCTTCGTCTTCCCATGATGTCAGATTCATATCCAGGGCTTTCACATCATGCTTGCACACATTGAACTTTGACTGTGGTGGCTGACTCTTCTCGTGCCACCCGCCAACTATCCATAGAGGATATCTATATCTTATAAAATGCGACCATCTTCCAAGTGGCGAGTCTTCGCTGCCTAAGGAGACTGTACATGCTTGGGAGACCGGTGCGAGATTGCACCTCAGCATTTGTCACTCCGTCCCTCCGTGTAATTCCAAGAACAGATCGCAGGCGCCGTAGATGATAGGTATGCCTATACTCTTGTTTGGCATAGATTGCCCAAGTCTGGCTGCCATATAGAAGTGTGCTGACGACACATGCATTGTACACCATGGCCAAGGATTTAACTGTCAGTTTCTGGTTTTCTCAAACACGCATTGTGAGGCGAGCAAATGTAGCATCAGCTTTGCCAATACGACTGCCTATTTCTGGATCTAGAGAGAGAGAGAGCTTGTCGTTGATGAGGGACCCCAGGTATGTGAATTGGGGCACAGCTGCCAGTTGAGCTCCGAACAAGACTGGATCTAAAAATTCTGAAATGTTTTCTAGTACAACCTTGTGCATTGATTTGTTTTCTTTATCTTCCATGAAGTGAGACATCTAGCAGACATTGCTGCTCCTCCCAGTGCTAGGCAAACTATGGAACCTCCGGTGTTTTCCCTCCAAAACTCTTTGGCAGGCTCACTCAAGCAGAGAAACAAGACTCATCACAGAAGTAAAAGTGATCTAGCCGACTCTATTAGTGCCACCACAAAATGGATCAGGTGAGTTTGTTTGAGGAATGAATTTTAGCTCTTCTTTGTTTTGTCCCTTCTGACCCCATAGGTTGTCCAAAATTCATTACATTTTTGAATGGCAGAAGACATACTATTAAAAATGGCAGGCAGAAAGAAGGCTAAGTGTGTAACATACTAGATGATGTTTGTTCATCAAAAGCAATGAAGACCACTCTCTTTGTTCAGTCGTGTGGACAGTCTTTTTTCTTGCTGTGTATGCTGAAATGGGTGTATGTACATACACATACATACACATATATACACACACACACATGCAGGGAGAGCAAGTAGTCTAGTCAACAGTGATCTGGCTTGCTGAGATTGGGGATTACAACGCATCAGGGTTCTAAATCACGGAGGGACAGAGAAAATAGTCCATGCATTGTTCGTTCCTGGTACGACCGCTGCTCCAGTCAACCCAGCTGTAAACGGGTACCTGGCGTATGAGTTGGGAAAGGGCTGAACAGCAAGGAAGGGAACTGGCCACCCCACCTCACATAGGCTGTAGCTTAGACCATGAAGAGTTATCTTCATCACCGACGGCAGTTGTTGCTATGGGACCTACCTTTACCTATATATATATATATTACTGGATTACTAGACGACCCGTTCCTCAGAGGCGGTTACGCCCTGGCGAGTCCCAACTTTGTTTCCATTGTCTTCTGTCTTGGGCCATGGTGGACCAGTGGGTGAAAATTTTCCCGTCTGCAGCATCGTGGATGTTGTTTTTGAGTGCGAGGGAGTCGGACCAGCGCATAGGTGGTCTTCCCCATGGTCGTCTTCTTTGTCATGGGTACCAGACTGCTGTCGCTGTGCTCCAACAGTCATCAGTTCTTCGAAGCAGGTGACCAGCCCAGCATTGCTTTACCTTGTCTGCGTGGGTAACTGCATCCTTCACCACTGACATCTGCCGTACGTCAGTGCTGTGAAGACCTTTCAAACATTGGTTGTGGAGCGTGAGTCCGATCAATCTCTCTCTCTCTCGAGGGAGGCTTGGGTCACTCTGAGTTTGGACTCCATTTCTTTGGTAAGTGACCATGTTTCTGCTGCATAGCACATTGTAGGTAGAACTGGAGTTGAATAGGGAGACGCTCAGACTCTGGTTATGGGTATGGTCTAGTGACGTCTTTATGGACGAGAAAGACGTCTTGTTAGTTCTGGGATTGGTCGTTCTGCATGTTCAATAAGTGTCCCAGGTAGATGTACTCCTATACAATATACATGTTGTTGTTACGGATCCAGCAACATCTGGGCTCTTGCCCTTCGGCCCAATGCCATGTAATGGTATCTGCACGTGTTTATCAGCTGTTGTCTAGTGGCATACAAAGTGTTCCATGTATCTTTTGTAAGAGTCCATGTTTCTGTGATATAACACATTGCAGGTAGAACTGTGGAGTTGGATAGGAAGGCGTGCAGACTGGTCGTGGGTATGGTCTAGTGCCGTCTTTATGGACGAAAAGGCCGCCCAGTCCGTGCGATGACGTCTTGTTAGTTCTGGGTTTTGGTTGTTCTGCTTGCAAAATGGGGCATCCCAGGTAGACATACTCCTCCACACCCTCCAGATTTCGCCATCGATGACTGGCTAGCAGTACGGTTACGCATAACTTGTCTTGGAGGTACTTATCTCGAGACACGCTTTTCTTATCAGCTGTTGTCTAGTGCCATACAAAGTGTTCCACGTATATGGCCACGGAGGAAGAAGCATTTTCCTAAAATCATTGAGCGCTGAGCACTCAAAGAGATGATGAACAACGGTTTCATATGGGTGTGTACACAGCTAGCACTCCAGAGTATGTTATGATTGGATTCCGTTGAGGTGTTTTGTTTAGTGGGATGTGTTGGGTTCTGTTGAGGTGTTTGTTTAGTGGTATGTGTTGGGTTCTGTTGAGGTGTTTGTTTAGTGGTATGTGTTGGGTTCTGTTCAGGTGTTTGTTTAGTGGTATGTGTTGGGTTCTGTTCAGGTGTTTGTTTAGTGGTATGTGTTGGGTTCTGTTCAGGTGTTTGTTTAGTGGGATGTGTTGGGTTCTATTCAGGTGTTTGTTTAGTGGGATGTGTTGGGTACTGTTGAGGTGTTTGTTTAGTGGGATGTGTTGGGTACTGTTGAGGTGTTTGTTTAGTGGGATGTGTTGGGTACTGTTGAGGTGTTTGTTTAGTGGGATGTGTTGGGTTCTGTTCAGGTGTTTGTTTAGTGGGATGTGTTGGGTTCTCAGTTGGAAAATGGTGCTCTGATCCTTCCTTGTGAGTTGATCTACACTGTCAGTTGGACTGGGGCTTGCCATATGTCTGTAGATCTCCCTCCCTGTGTTTCCCATGGCGTACTATAATACTATATACATACACACACACTCTAATGCACATTTTATAAAGGCAAAGGCCGCCGTCCACCGTAGACGATGATGGCATAATTAATTTTGCTAGCGCTATTTTTAGCAAGGATTAACTGCGCTACTTTTTATCTTCACTCTCGTGCCGTCCGACCCCAGAGGCAAGTCAAGAACAAGACGACTAGGGGGCGACTACGAGATGCAGGGGACTCCGCATCAAGCACCCGTGAAAAAGACGGCGTCGAACCCACCATACCTAATCACGAGGCCGACGGCTTAACCACTTCGCCATGGAATCCCCCATTTTATAAATGTAGTAGCATGTGCTGTTTTGATGAAAGTTAAACGAAATGTAATCGAATATCTCTTCATTAATATTTGTCATTTAATGTGTCATCAAAACAGCTTATTGCTGTAATATTTAAAGAGCAGCATTCAATGATGTCATTCAAACAGTTATTTCCAATCCTCCAGGTACCACCAGCAGGCTCGCTGGGACTATGTACAAGCTCCGCTGGCTCGACCAGAAAGTTCCATAACCTTAGCCACCCTCAGTCTGGAAGCTGGAAAGAGGCATCACCAGGCTGTTGCTCTTGTGGCAGGACCAACAATTGAGCTGCCACGAAACGATGATCAGGCTGATCCAGAGGCAGACGTGGAGATGTTTGGGCTAGTCCGCAACGGCAAGAAGGGGGAGAGAAGATCTGGAACTTTTTCAAATTTCCTCAATAAGATTTCAAAACGTGTGTTACGTCAGAGAAGCAGTTCCGACCAGAACACGGGTGGGAACGTGGATATTGTTACCGGTGAAACTGGTCTTAGTCATGTAGAGGCTAAGGGTGATAAAATTCAACACAAGGCTGACAAAAATGTGTCTAAAGGTGGACCAGTTGGTAGAAACACTGGCGTTATTGTAACAGGGAAAGGTTCAAATTCTAGAGATAAGGAAAATGTATGTGATATAGAATACAATCCGTTTGACCGACAGAAGAAAAATCCAGTCAGACTTTCAAATCGTTTCAAGGGGAAGTCGGCGAAATAATATATACGGTTTAACACTGAATTGCCATGATGAATATTTTGAGTGAATTAACCTTGGTTAACCCTTTACACTCTAACTTACCTGCAACTGTCCAATAGAAAGATATATGCTGTAACATGCATATAAAACCGTGCTATGTCTGCACGAGATACAATATTGAGGTGGAAAAGCTACAGAAAGCTGTACATTTACTTTATAAAACACATTTTGTGTTTCACATTAAGAAAAAAAACAACTCAAAACTGTCATACGGCTTTTTCCCATTGCTGGGGTAGTTGAGGAGTTTTAAGAACGGGGACTGCAGGCCGCTTGGACACTGCTGTCACCACAGCGTGTGCTGGTTATGTTTGTTTATTTCACCCCCAACAGAAAATTAACATATGCCGTACCGGGGATTCGAACCGCTGCCCTCCTTGTCGGCAGGCAGCCATTGAAACCATTTGGCCACACACTCCTCATTAAGAAAAGAAATGATCTATTAACGAAAAATTGAATATATAGTTACATTATTTCAGAAATGAGACATTTTTCATTTATTTTAATTACATTTTATAACATATAATTTAATAATTGTAAGTATGCATGTGTGTGTGCACACACACAAACATATATATATGTGTGTGTATGTATGTATGTATGTATATATATATATATATATATACACACACACACACACACCGGTCATTTCAAAATGATTTTAATCATGTTAGCTTGCTATATTTTATTCATAAATTGTCAAACCAATGTCATTTCACACATGTAACGTAGAATGGCTCAGTGGTCTCGAGGTAAGGTATTTGCCTTGGATGGTGGAGATTGCGGGATTGAATCACGGCGGAGACCAGGATTTTTTCATGTGGATCTCTGGTAAAAATGCCCTTCATCGTCTAGGTAGTGAGATCTGACTTCCGTGCTCAGTGTCAAGCACTTTAAAAATCCTTTGGCAGTTAGAAATAGAAAAGAGCAGACTTAACGTCCGCTGCCAGGACAAAATTCAAGAATTATAGTTTTTAAAAAAAATTTTAAGTTATTTGTACCTTCCCCCAGGCCTAGTAAGCCACAGGAAGTTTAAAATACCTACTACTGATAGCCGATTCCCTTCGGTTATCTGGCAACAGATATTAATATGCCTGTTTGAATACCAGGACTCCCAAGTATTTCAAGTAATGTAACTGTTCAAGTTTAATTGCCAATGGTTATCCTGAAGTTGCATCACAAATGTTCAATGCGAGTGCATTTTGTTACTCTACAAATGCCAATGCAGTGATCTAACTCCTTGCAGCATGTTTTCATCAATGGTTTGCACTGTAGCATTACTGCTGCATTTGTGAGGGGTAAACTTTGGAATAACCATTGGCAATTGACCTTGGAAAGCTATATTATATATGTGTGAAATTACATCTTTATTTCTGCCGAAGACGGATGTGTCGGACTGAAAGTTGCAAATATCGTATTCAAACTGTAAACTAGAGCCAACACACCACATTCCGTTCTCTGGACCACATCCTGCTACTCGCAAAGCCCTGTTCAGAACTAGGTAGCGCGAGATTGGGAACGAACGCATGAGATGATCTTAATTTGACAATTTATTAATAAAATATAGCTAGCTGAAATCATTTTGAAATAAATGCCAAATATATAGGTATATATATAAATACATATGCACACTGACCGAAAGAGCAGATTGCACACTGGCTCCACAGCCAACTTCTCACACAAGTGCCTTTGTGCGGTAAAGTATGCCGTGTCAGGATTGGTCTCTATAGTTATATGAGAACACATTTTGCAGCACTAGTGTGATGGACAGCTATTTCATTATATAAATATATATATTTCGTGATATCACGATAGGTGGGGCTGACCAAGAACGTCCTCCCAGGTACTGTTCCTGGGAAGCGTGGGAGATGGAGACCAAAAAAGAAATGGGAGGACAATATAAAAGAGCGGACGAGAAGGTCTATAACTGAAATTAATCATCATCATGATGTAACATATCCTTTAAAGAGTGTCGCTCCCATCACAGTCTGTCTGAAAGAAACTCGTTCGCTTGCCAAAACTCCAGCCTCCGCCAGTCATACCTGGATATCTTGGTGCCATTGTCTTCTTGGTCTATCCATTCCTCTTGTACCTGGCACCATACCATCCATCACTGTTCTCTTAAGACTGTTGTGTCTCTTGTTGTGACCAAAGTATTTGCATTTTCTAGCCAAATGGAATTGTTAAACCAGTTCTATGCTCCATCAGTCCTCTATGCTCAACTCTTGCCAAATGTCTACATTTGTCTTTTTCTCTGTCCAGGGTATTCTGAGGATCTTTCTGTAATTTTTGACTCAAAGGATTCGATTCTTTGTCTAGAAGTTTTGGTAATCGTCCATGATTCGCAGCCATAAGCTGGCATAGGAAAAACACAGGCTCTCAAGACTTTTACTTTTATCATTTTGTTGGTGCTCTACCATAATTTGTTCAGGCTGTTCTGTCTCTGCATAAGCCATGGCTAGTCTTCTTCTGATTTGTTTCGAGCAGTCGCCATTTTTGTCAATTCTGGAGCCCAGATATTCAAAATGTGTGACCTGATCTATTTCCTCACCACCCACTGTAAATTTATACTGACGTGTTTTGTCGGTGGTCATTATCTTTGTTTTATTTATGTTTATAAACAGGTTTTGATCTTTACTGTGTCCATTTACGGCTGAAATTAGCTGCTCTAGCCCTTCTTGATAGTATCACTGTGTCATCTGCTTATCGTAATTCTGGAATCTCGTACCCCCCAATATACTCGTAAATGGTAGAAACTTTCAATGTTCTCGTCTTCTCATTATACATTCCGCATATATGAAACTAATACCCTGGCGAAAAATCTAGATATATGGCGTGAACTGGTTTGGCAAACTGCAATAACGGTTTCTCAACAACCTTCTAGGTTACTGGACTCATGATGATATGAATATATATATATATATTTAACCTTTAGCACGCCACATTTTTAGTGAAAAAAATTGTGACCTAATTAATTTTCTTAATTTCTCGCTATGGTAGTCGTCTTTCAAAATTTGTAACTTTTATGTTTGTTTGTTAATAAATATGATTTTCTGGTGTGTAGACACACAATAGCATAACGAATATGTGGGTGTTATTGTTTTTGTTGTGTGTTTGTTAGTTTTTTAGATTCAAAAAGATGAATTTTAAAATTTATGAAAATCCCTGAAAAATTTGGACTCGACCGCTAGGCCTAGTCTCTCTGATAGAAAACCATGGAAACCACAACAACGCATCGATACTGTGTTTACAATATCGACACAACTGTTAGTTTCCAATTCAAACGTAGTTCTTTCATTTAAACAAACAAAATAAACAGATCTACTGGATAAAGAATCTACTTCCCCTTTCGCCAAAAGTCGGCTAGCTCCAAACGACGTATACAAAATTAAAACTGTTCAAAAGCCATTTGTAATCGAACATACAATACTTTAACCGGCAAAATATCGTGTATATATTCAGCATTAAAAAATGGCTTTCAAGAGTTCAACAAAAAAAAATTTTTTTTACGTACACCGTTTTTGTAGGCCGAGTTGGTTAGAAGGGATCGGACAGGGGTGTGCTAAAGGATATATATATATATGTATATCAACTTTATAGAAACAAAATTGTGAGAGAAAGAGCAATCCTTCCTTCTTAGTCATACAAGGGTAGGTTTCATGCTTACAGTGAAGTAAATTAAATTGTTTCTACAAGATATTTTCGGCCTATGCTGTCTATTAGTGTTTCTCAAATTGGTGGCACATTGACTCCTAGTGATCCGCGGGCCGTGCCAAGTGGCTCCAAATAAGGCAGTCATTAATTGTTGATATAACAAAAAGTGAATATTAACTGATCCACTCCTGGACTGAGTGGTCCATTGGGCCTTTGTGTATGACAAGGACAAGAATAGCATCACTGCCCCACAGAAAGCACGTCGTAAGAGGCGACTAGCTCTGTCACATGGTACAACACCAGCCATGGTTATATGGTGTGTTTAGAACAGCATAGATGGTGCCTAACAGGCTGCAGGTCTAATTTGCTCAAATGTGTGAGTCTTTTAAGATGGACTCGCACATCGGTTAACCACCCCTCTGCGGCACTTGTCCCAATGCAACAGGGTAATAAGCTGCTCGAGCCTAGCTCGCTGAGCAGAAAAATCCTTCTCCCGGCTTCCTCCAACTCATACCAGAGTCAGGACCTGCACAGGGGCATCTGCCTCTGTAGAAGTATAGGTCAACTTAGACTATACAGAGCCAATATATCGACTTCAACAATTCCCATACTTATATTTACAAGTTTCTCAATAGCAACTTATCCCTAATTAATAAATGTACCTGTACTCTCTAACGGGAGTTTTACATTAAAAAAATATATGTACCCAAATGTCGATATTCATTCGGAGTGAAAGAGTTAAGTGGCTTACTTCTTAACTCCCATATAAATGAGTTAGTCTAGTCGTTCTGTTAGTCCTAATGACATGTATTAGGTACCATTTACGGGCTGTTAGTCTTAATGACATGTATTAGGCACCATTTAGGGGCTGCTAGTCTTAATGACGTGCACTAGACACTATTTAGGGGCAGCTACTTAATGACATGTACTATGCACTATTTAGGGGTTGTTAGTTTTAATGACATGTAATAGGCACTATCTCGGTGCAAATATTGCTGGGTTGCAAGAATGAATAGGATGGATAGCCCCAGGCGGCTAATGTTCCAGAACTGCTGAATTAGCTTACATTGTGTGACGGTAGGAATTGGGTGCGACAGTTGAAAAACCTCCTCATTCTTCTTCGTACGCAGTCAGACAGTAACCATTATTTTTTCGAAAAAAGCGGCGGTCATCCTGAGGCTGTCGACACTGCCATAGAGCTTGTCTTGCAGTTCCACTGGTGATGACCACATCTGCTCTCTCTGATCCTCGTATGTCGGGCAGTTCTGCAGCAGAAGTTCAGCGGTCATTTTACCGGTACTGCACGGGCATTCGTCGGTACCACCTATATTTAATTTGTTGAATAGGTGGTACCTCAGTCTATTGTGGCCAGTGCGAAGTCTGAAGACAACGACCTGCTCTCTTCTGTTCAACTGGTAATAGTCATCGTTTTTGGTGTAACCAGTATGTTCGGTTTCCCATTTGGTCATGTATCTGGCCCTCCTCATTCGATTCCTGCCTTCTCAGCTCGAGAATCAATTGTACCCAAAATAATTGGATTTATAATGGCTTCTTCCAGGCATTTCACTGTCTAAACATGTGCCATATGGGATTTATGGAGTTTCATGAAGTGTTCCAATATATACAAATTTGTCGCAGCCCAGCTGTGAATTGAGTTATTTCATTACAGAGTATGGTTTTTTTTAAATTATTGTATTTCAAACCGGTCATTTATTTACCATGACACCGGTCTTCTATATCCAACTTGCTGCCATTTGTTAATAATTGCCATTGACAATTTTTTGTGTGTGTGTGCATCCGCCTTATTTCTCTATTCCCCAAGGCGTTGTACGTTGCACTATGTTTATATTTTGCGCCTGTCGGCCAAGTGCATCCGACTTTAGCAACCATTTTATGTAAGGGTCTGCTTCTTCTTTCATTTTCTAAGGGTTTGCTTCTCCGGGGTAACGGCAGGTGCTGTGATTTGGGATTGAACCTAGCTCCTTCGGATTGTGAGCCGTGTCACTTATCCACTAAGGCCTCGCCGTCTCATATGTTGACAAAACATGTGAAAAACTTGGCACTACTTCTTGTTACATAATATCAATTTGATGAGTAATTTTGTTTTTTTCTATGTCTGCTTAGTACAGGCAGAATTGTGTGCGCCTTCATTGTGTTGTAATAGCGGCCGGCTGTGAAGATGTGAATTGGTCATTTCATTTCTAGTTTAATTGAGGAACCTTTTTTTTTATTCTGCCCATGAATTGCTGTTGTTGTTATTGCATTTTGTCATGTGCTGCTGGGGAAAGGAGAAACTACAAGTATGTGATATTGTTTCTACCTAGCAAACACGACTGGTTGACATAGTCCACAGCTGCCTCTGTTCTAGACTTCTTGAGTTTGCGTCTATGCCCGAGCTCGGACACCCTCGCTGATTTCAGCGCTGTTTGTGACTGCACTCAGATTTAATGCCGAGACATGAAAATATGCTGAAATGAACAGAGCTGCATAGGATAGAGTCAAATGGAGAGAAATGCTCAAGAAAGAAAAACAAATATATAAGGCGTGTTCAAATGAAACGGGACCAAACTGAAACAAGTGAACATACGTACGATGCGCATGATGGCGTCACTTCTGGTGTAAACAGCACATACCGACTGTCCAGAGTTGATCAGCTGGCTGTGGATTCCGTTTCTAACAGTTGAAGGATGTCGACCAGTTGACATTCATCGCTGAATGCAGGCAGTATATGGTGACAAAAGTGTGTCAAAGACAACAGTGGAGAACTGGACAACGATGTTTTAAGGAGGAGATGAGTTAACGAAAGATCTTCCGAGACCAGGTCAGGCGCATATTGTTGCGTTAACTCATGACCTTCTTTGAACATCGTTGTCAACTGGTCGACATCCTTCAGCTATAAGAAACTGAATCCACAGCCAGCTGATCAACTCTGGACGGATTCCTAAGATAATTACAACTAAATGTAAACTACGTTCTTCAGTAAAAGGTTTTACTTCTCCCTTTGTTGACCTGTAATTGAGTAGGTAGACAAAGACCTGTTGTGTCTTTGCATGTTGGAGGGGATGCCTCCTTGTGACCTCCATGACCCCACAGGTTTCTGGTTCACAGCTGTTTATTTGAAATGAAGGGAGATGACTCAATATATGTATTTTCTTATACAAATTCTAGTACTGTAAACATTTATAAGCTAAACCCACAAACTCTTTACAATAATTTGTAGAAATGTACAGGGCCACAGCAACCAGAAAGTTTGAGAACTGCTGCTGTGTGCTATTCATTTTTTCTACTAGTCATTTATTGCTTCTAATTACTGGAAGATGAGGCTGCACTTTTTTAGGCCTCAGTTTTCCAAGCTTTTTGTTGGATGATTTTACATCAATTGATTGCTTTAATTGTACCCCTTCAGTGTCCTGTATTGTTGGTAAACATTGAGGCAATGTCCTGTATTGTTGGCAAACATTGAGAGGCATTTTAATGTCCTGTATTGTTGGTAAACATTGAGGCATGTCTGCCTTGTATTGTTGGTAAACATTGAGATAATGTCCTGTATTGTTGGTAAACATTGAGGCATGTCTGCCTTGTATTGTTGGTAAACATTGAGACAATGTCCTGTATTGTTGGTAAACATTGAATAACCTCAAGGTCCTCTTGTATTGGTAAACATTTGTTATCAAATCTTTTTTTTGTTGAATATTTATTATAATCATTTTTTCAAATGTGTAATGGATGATGCAATTGCTTTGTTTAACATGCCGAATGTCTTTTTGGTTGTGGATTTTCTACTGCATTTTTTTAGGGGGTGGGGGCGGCGGCTAAAAGTCTGCACAGATTTTCTATTTTGTACGCAAAAATTTTTTGTACGCTAAAATTTACAAAAATTGTCCATTTTGTACGCAATATTGACTCCCCATTTGAGGAGGAAGGAACCTTTATTGAGGATGAGGCATGTATTTCACCAGTGTACATTTACATGTATGTCATAAATAACAACTAAAGCGGATTGTGCATAGGAGTGGCAACCTCATAATGCAAAACAATGTGCTACAGAAACTACAAATGCTTTTGTGCTGGCTTTCTTAAAGGAGGCTAACTGCAGTGGTGGTCTCTCTGTGCTCCTACTGGAGCGAAACAATCTATGCATGATGTGCTTGTTAAGTCTTGAAGATGAACATTAGGTGCACCAGAAGTTGCTTGTTAAGTGTCTGAAGATCAACATTAGGTGCACCAGAAGTTGCTTGTTAAGTGTCTGAAGATGAACATTAGGTGCACCAGAAGTTGCTTGTTAAGTGTCTGAAGATCAACATTAGGTGCACCAGAAGTTGCTTAAGTGTCTGAAGATCAACATTAGGTGCACCAGAAGTTGCTTGTTAAGTGTCTGAAGATCAACATTAGGTGCACCAGAAGTTGCTTGTTAAGTGTCTGAAGATCAACATTAGGTGCATCAAAACTTGTTTCTTTCTTGACATTGTTTTCTGAATATCTCTTTCTTAGCTGGACAATTCACAAAGTTGTTCTTGAGTTTGTTGAATTGTTCTGTTCGTGGGTTCCGTGTCCATTTTCTAACCATACCAGAAGGATGAACATGATATTGTTGCGTTTTTGTTGTTGTACATATGTGAAAACTCTACAGTGCTTCATCTTTTGTTGGTGCTATTTCTGTAGTAGCTGCTATTGACAGAAGAGAGAGGTTATGGGGCTTTGTTGAATAGAAGTCATGTATTTATGATATCAAGTCTTTCTTGTCAACGGGGAGGGGCTGAGTTCTAGTCCAGTCAGGCAAAACACTGACCAGGAAGTCGCGCCAGGACTACAACCTCTCTTCCATGTAGGGTTACCAGGAAACAGGCTGTTTTCAAGGCAGCATGGCTGATATATGGATCGATGTGATCCCCGCAGTAGTGAGCCCCACACAGATGAAGCCAAGCATAGCACAACCCCCCCGGAGGACCACGACCCACCTTCAACAGCACGCTCAGGATGTGAGGAAAACTACAACCCACCACTTTACGGTCTCTTCATTGCACACAAGAGAGTACACTTACTCATTATGGGCATTAAACAGCAACATCTCAAGGACCAAAACACTACGGAGCAGCGAAACAACTGAAGAAGACTTGTATCTATATAAGAATAGCATTGGGCTGCCAGGAGCAGGCTCGCTCAGCAGATAACATCATCATCTCAAGGGCCACAATGTCCACATCCCTGTTGTTGTATCAAATGTCCACATCCCTGTTGTTGTATCAAATGTCCACATCCCTGTTGTTGTATCAAATGTCCACATCCCTGTTGTTGTATCAAATGTCCACATCCCTGTTGTTGTATCAAATGTCCACATCCCTGTTGTATCAAATGTCCACATCCCTGTTGTTGTATCAAATGTCCACATCCCTGTTGTTGTATCAAATATCCACCATGAGTAGGTTTGCCCCTTTTGTGCGCTCTGAAAAGGGTGTTTAAGTGGCAGGTTGTAGTAGCTTTCCTCACATCCCGAGCACGCTGATGGTGGATTATAGTCCTCCAGGCAGCTGTGCTATGCTTGGCTTCATCTGCGTTCTGCTCTCTACTACAGGGATCACTTCGATCCACATCTCATCAACCAGGCTGTCTTCAAAGCAGCCTGTCTCCATGGAACGTTACATGGAAAAGAGATTGTAGTCTTGGTCAGTGGATTGTCCCTGAAACGACGTCCTGGTCAGTATATTGTGCCTGACCCTGAAGTGACGTCCTGGTCAGTATGTTTTTGCCTGACTGGACTAGCGCTTCCCCGGGCCCTTGAAATGTGATGATTTTCTGTAAGATTTTCTAGAGTGGTTGATTGGTTAGGGTTCGGCCTTGATTATTGTTGTTGAATGCCCACAATGAATAAGATTACCTTTTTTGTGCACTCTGAAAAGGGTGTTGAGTGGCAGGTTGCACTAGCTTTCCTCACACCCTGAGCGTGCTGATGGTGGTGCTACGCGTCACTCACTGCACGCGTCACTCACTGCGACATGTCAATCCACCATGTCATTAGACAGGCTGCCAAGAAACCAGCCCGCTTCCAGGGAGACCTACGTGGAAGTGAGGTGGGGGTCTTTGCCAGTATATTTTACCTGACCCTGTACGAACAAGGCCTCAGTATGGAGATTATCTATCCACCAGTTTAAAAGCACAATATCTTCCTCGTTCGTCTTCAGACCTCAACTTGACTCAGTGCACTTCCGTGCAGCTTCTCCTGGAAGGGCACTGGCTCTTGTTGCCAAATGCTGTTACTTTTGTCTGTATACAATGGGCAGGACTGCAAAATGTGTTCTGCTGTCCACAAAGGTCTGAACTTATTGTGTAGATGATATCTCAGTCTGTTGTATCCAGAGAATGCTTGCCTGGAGAGTTGGTGGTAGACAGAGTTTTCAATGTGGCCAGAGCAGTCTTTTTTTTGTCCTTTCCATATTTCTCTGTGTGTGGCTCTAATGGCTGTTTTGGTTCATCACGTGTGGTTGCTGCAGTGCTGTCAAGTCTATCCACCCTCTTGTTGCCTGGAATGTTTTGCGAAACACTGGGACAGGTGTTTGAGCGAGTCTGCCAGAGCGTCAAGTTAATTTTTGTGAACTGTAACATATGAAATAAACAGCAGTTTATCAATTACAGGTTCTCCCTCGTCCACATCACACTCTGCCTACACTTATAAACCGTCCATTCCTTACTTCAGCGAGAAGCATCTGTTGAGTCGCGGTTGTGAAGTCTTTTCACACTCTAGTGTGGCTTCCACCACTTAGTGGGTTGGTCTGCTTGTGGGACAGACTCAAAACATGTTGTGTAAGCGCTTCATAGTGCATTCACCACTTCGTGGGACAGACTTGTTGTCTTATCAATACCAGACACCCTTCCCCATCAAAAATAACTTTCATAAGACTTGTCCCCTATTGTTGAGATTGTCATATAGCTGCTTGCCCCTTTGACTGTCAAGTTTCTCTTGCATTTGGCTATGGACTGTGACAAAAGTACCAGATCATCTTCATAGTCCAGATCCTTCAATTGTGGCCATGTCTTTTTCTCCTTTGAATTTCTTGTCCTACTGCTCTTGCCTTGCAAAGTCACAGAGAGGAGGTAAGCGTTGTGGTTGTTTGCGAATGCCCACAATGAGTAGGTTACACTTTTGTGCGCCCTGAAAAGACGTTAAGCGGTGGGTTGCAGTAGCTTTCCTCACATCCCGAGCGCGCTGATGAAGGTGGACTGGCTTCCTCCAGGCGGTTGTGCTATGCTTGGCTTCTTCATCTGCGTGTCACTTGCTACTACGGGGATCACATTGATCCCTCACCCCGTTGATCCCTGCCAAGACAACAGCCTGTTTCAGTGAAGGGCTACGAGGAAGCCAAGGTGAGAGTATGTCCAGTATGTTTTGCTGGAACCTGACTAACATGTCTGATCAGTAGATTTTGTCTGACCAGTGTTAGTTTTCCTTCCAGAGGCATGCGTAGACTTCTGCTATGTAGGGGGTTCTTGTTATACCAAACTTTTGGAGTGTTTCTTTGATCTACTCTATCCATTATCGCCAGGGTCTTCCTTTTGCTCACGGCCTGAAATCTCCATGTAGTATGACCTCACTGCAAGTTGATCATACTACATCCTTGTCAAATGGCCGAACCACTTCATTTTCTGTGCGTGTCAAAATAGTAGTTAACTGATGTAGTCCCCACAATCTTTAACATGCTGTTGCAAATTGTCTTTTATGCTGCACATTCTCACACAAGCTGCACTCTATACACATTCTCACATGTGCTGCACGCCGTACACATTCTCACATTACATTGGTGAATGCCCATTTGTTTATCCTTTGTGGGCCCTGAAAAGGACGTTAATTAGCGGTTTGTAGTAGCTTTTCTCACATCCAGAGCATGCTGATGAAGGTGGATCGCAGTTGTGCTATATGCTTGGCTTCATCTGCGTGGCGCTCACTACTACAGGGATCACATCGATCCACATCTCAGGCTGCCTTGAAAACAGCCTATTTCCAGGAAACGCTACATGGAAGAGAGATCGCGGTCTTGGTTAGTGAATTGACCCTGACGCAACGTCCTGGTCAGTATGTTGCGCCTGGCTAGACTAGCATCTCAGTTCCCCAGGGCCTTATTTAATAAGACATGTCAATGAAACGCATCTGTTTTGTATTTTTTAATGTGGTTTTTCCCAGAGTTTTCTTCTATCTATCCTCACTTTAATTTATTTGTATTATATTTGATAAAATGTATACCATTATTTGTATTATATTTGATAAAATGTATACCATGATTTGTATTATATTTGATAAAATGTATACCATGATTTGTATACCTGTCTCATGCTGGAGTCAGCAGTCACTGTGACAATCATCAGTCATGTCTGAGTTTATGTATATACTTTGGTTGTGACCATACAAAAACAAATCTGTCATTAGTATATGTGACTTCAGCAACGTGTTATCAGATAGTGAATCCATAGGTAAGTGACAGTCAAACTGTATAAAGCATTAGCTAGACCTAGATTGGAGTAGTGTTCAGGTGTGGAGTCCTTATCATAGAGGGGATATAAACATGCTGGAAAGGATACAAAGAAGAGCGACAAAACTGATAGCGGGATTCCAGTTATGAAGAAAGTGGGTAAATTAATGCATTGAAGAATATATTATGCAGAGTTATTTTTAGATCAAGTGAAGTAGAAGAAATAGACTGTTCAACAGCCAGCAATGATGACTAGTCACGTCACAGATCATCTTGAGAGTACAGATTTAATTTGATTAGCTTGCTAATAGAATAAAGCTTTTTGGAGATGAAATGTGTTTCTTATATTTTAGATAAAATGTTTGGTGTAAGGTGAAAGAGATGTATTATTCAAGCATGGCACTTGAATTGAATACTTACAAAAGACGGTCAGATCAGTTCAGTCTAATGTGCCATTTAATGTCTATCTTCGACCAAGTGTATTGTTTGAGTCATTGTACACCCATGTTGTTCAAAGGATTACATTATCCGCTCGTTAAACGAGATTGTGAAAAATGAAGTCCAACAAAAAGTTAGAAAAAACCAGATTTGGATGGGGTAGATAGAACTACAGCATCTATGGAAAATATTGGCTCACTATGAATTAATCAATCAACCTATGCAAAAGTCGTTACATTGATAGCCAGTGCTCTGTTAGAACAATAACCGGACTCTCAGAAAAGTCATTACATTGATAGCCAGTGCTCTGTTAGAACAATAACCGTACTCTCAGAAAAGTCATTACATTGATAGCCAGTGCTCTGTTAGAACAATAACCGGACTCTCAGAAAAATCAATGTCATATCAAGTCTGGAGTACGACAAGGATGTGTGCTATCTCCATCACATAAGTAGACCACATTTGTCAACTCAAATGAAGGTAGCAACATTGGTGAACTCAAACTTCTTTTCCCAGATGATCGAACTGTCACACAAATGTCAGAAATAATTGCAACACCATAAAAAGTCAATAAAACATGTAAAGAATACAGCATAAAAATCAACGTAGAAAATACTGAGGTCATGAAAATATCTGTACCAGGTTTCACATACTTACGGAACACGATATCAGCAGATGGAAATCCAACAAAGATGCAATAAGGCAAATTAGATCTGCCTATAGAAGGAGGCATCCAGAGTGAAAACATCAACTGTTGGAAGATGTAGGCCCAAGTGGCACAGAAGTAGAACACGGACATCTATGCAATACAACGGATGCTTTGCACTGGACTGTTGTGTCGTTCGTATGAGACGTGGCCAGGTAAGGACGACGCAACAGATGTTCAGGGGTAATTTTCCCTGTACCACAGGTGCATTCGTGAGTAGCACCTATCTTTAGTTTATTGAATAGATGGTATCTCAGTCTGTTGTGGCCTGTGCAGAGTCTGAAGACCATCACCTCTTCTGTTCAACTGGTAATATGGATCATTTTTTGTGTAGCCAGTATGCTGTGTTACCCATTTGGCCATGTATCTGACTCTAATAAACCTTTTGGACTCTTCATAGGTCACACTAGAATCTGGTTGTGGTAACCTTCCACCTTCTTTAGCTAGTACGTCTGCCTCGAATGTATTGTGGGATAGAACCCACTGTACCACGACTCTTTTGTATATGGACTGCTGGCATAGTTGACAGAGAACTGATCTTAGGTCATTTTTCTGGCTTTTTAGTGCTGTAACACCAGACAGTGCATCCGTAAACAAAACTATCTGGCTTTCATTGCCTCTGCACTGAAATTGCTCAGAAATACCCCTCCCCATTCCGGGGGGGGGGGGGGGGTGGCATAGATCTATATGGCAACTAAGAGCCTAGTCGTGATAAACAAAACACACATACTACTACAAGTCCTGGAGTGAAGACCAACCCACACACACACATACATACTACTACAAGTTCTGGAGAGACGACCCACACACACACACTATTACACGTCCTGGAGGGAAGACCAACCCACACACACACACACACACTACTCCACGTCCTGGAGGGAAGACCAACCCACACACACACACTACTCCACGTCCCGGAGGGAAGACCAACCCACACACACACACACTACTTCACGTCCTGGAGGGACGACCCACACACACACACACACTACTCCACGTCCTGGAGGGAAGACCAACCCACACACACACACATACTACTACACGTCCTGGAGGGACGACACACACACACACACTACTCCACATCCTGGAGGGACGACCCACACACACACACACACTACTCCACGTCCTGGAGGGAAGACCAACCCACACACACACACATACTACTACACGTCCTGGAGGGACGACACACACACACACACTACTCCACATCCTGGAGGGAAGACCAACCCACACACACACACTACTCCACGTCCTGGAGGGAAGACCCACACACACACATACTACTCCACATCCTGGAGGGAAGACCAACCCACACACACACTACTTCATGTCCTGGAGGGACGACCCACACACACACTACTCCACGTCCTGGAGGGACGACCCACACACACACACACACTACTCCACGTCCTGGAGGGAAGACCAACCCACACACACACTCTTCCACGTCCTGGAGGGAAGACCAACCCACACACACTACTCCACGTCCTGGAGGGAAGACCAACCCACACACACAAATACTACTACACGTCCTGGAGGGACGACACACACACACATACTGCTACACGTCCTGGAGGGACGACCCACACACACACATACTACTCCACGTCCTGGAGGGAAGACCAACCCACACACACATACTACTACACGTCCTGGAGGGACGACCCACACACACACACATACTACTCCACGTTCTGGAGGGACGACCCACACACACACATACTACTCCATGTCCTGGAAGGAAGACCAACCCAGACACACACACACTACTACACGTCCTGGAGGGAAGACCAACACACACACTACTCCACGTCCTGGAGGGAAGACCAACCCACACACACTCTTCCACGTCCTGGAGGGAAGACCAACCCACACACACTACTCCACGTCCTGGAGGGAAGACCAACCCACACACACACACTACTACACGTCCTGGAGAGACGACCCACACACACACATACTACTACACGTCCTGGAGGGACGACACACATACTACTACACGTCCTGGAGGGACGACCCACACACACACATACTACTCCACGTCCTGGAGGGAAGACCAACCCACACACACACACACACATACTACTACACGTCCTGGAGGGACGACCCACACACACACATACTACTCCACGTCCTGGAGGGAAACCAACCCACAAACACACACACGTGCTACTACACGTCCTGGAGGGACAAACCACACACACACATACTACTCCACGTCCTGGAGGGAAGACCAACCCACACACACACACTTCTCCACGTCCTGGAGGGACGACCCACACACACACATACTACTCCACATCCTGGAGGGAAGACCAACCTACACACACACACACATACTACTCCACGTCCTGGAGGGAAACCAACCCACAAACACACACACATGCTACTACACGTCCTGGAGGGACGAACCACACACACACATACTACTCCACGTCCTGGAGGGAAGACCAACCCACACACTTCTCCACGTCCTGGAGGGACGACCCACACACACACATACTACTCCACATCCTGGAGGGAAGACCAACCTACACACACACACACATACTACTCCACGTTCTGGAGGGATGAACCACACACACACATACTACTCCACGTCCTGGAGGGAAGACCAACCCACACACACACATTCTACTACACGTCCTGCAGGGACGAACCACACACACACATACTACTCCACGTTCTGGAGGGACGACCCACACACATACATACTACTCCACGTCCTGGAGGGAAGACCAACCCACACACACACACACACATGCTACTACACGTCCTGGAGGGACGAACCACACACACACATACTACTCTACGTCCTGGAGGGAAGACCAACCCACACACACACACATACTACTACACGTCCTGGAGGGATGACCCACACACACATACTACTCCACGTTCTGGAGGGATGAACCACACACACACACATACTACTCCACGTCCTGGAGGGAAGACCAACCCACACACACACATTCTACTACACGTCCTGCAGGGACGAATCACACACACACATACTACTCCACGTTCTGGAGGGACGACCCACACACACATACTACTCCACGTCCTGGAGGGAAGACCAACCCACACACACACACACTACTACACGACCTGGAGGGAAGCCAACACACACACTACTCCACGTCCTGGAGGGAAGACCAACCCACACACACACTCTTCCACGTCCTGGAGGGAAGACCAACCCACACACACTACTCCACGTCCTGGAGGGAAGACCAACCCACACACACACACACACTACTACACGTCCTGGAGAGACGACCCACACACACACATACTACTACACGTCCTGGAGGGACGACACACATACTACTACACGTCCTGGAGGGACGACCCACACACACACATACTACTCCACGTCCTGGAGGGAAGACCAACACACACACACACATACTACTCCACGTCCTGGAGGGAAGACCAACCCACACACACACTCTTCCACGTCCTGGAGGGAAGACCAACCCACACACACTACTCCACGTCCTGGAGGGAAGACCAACCCACACACACAAATACTACTACACGTCCTGGAGGGACGACACACACACACATACTGCTACACGTCCTGGAGGGACGACCCACACACACACATACTACTCCACGTCCTGGAGGGAAGACCAACCCACACACACATACTACTACACGTCCTGGAGGGACGACCCACACACACACACATACTACTCCACGTTCTGGAGGGACGACCCACACACACACATACTACTCCACGTCCTGGAAGGAAGACCAACCCAGACACACACACACTACTACACGTTCTGGAGGGAAGACCAACCCACACACACACTCTTCCACGTCCTGGAGGGAAGACCAACCCACACACACTACTCCACGTCCTGGAGGGAAGACCAACCCACACACACACACTACTACACGTCCTGGAGAGACGACCCACACACACACATACTACTACACGTCCTGGAGGGACGACACACATACTACTACACGTCCTGGAGGGACGACCCACACACACACATACTACTCCACGTCCTGGAGGGAAGACCAACCCACACACACACACACACATACTACTACACGTCCTGGAGGGACGACCCACACACACACATACTACTCCACGTCCTGGAGGGAAACCAACCCACAAACACACACACATGCTACTACACGTCCTGGAGGGACGAACCACACACACACATACTACTCCACGTCCTGGAGGGAAGACCAACCCACACACACACACTTCTCCACGTCCTGGAGGGACGACCCACACACACACATACTACTCCACATCCTGGAGGGAAGACCAACCTACACACACACACACATACTACTCCACGTCCTGGAGGGAAACCAACCCACAAACACACACACATGCTACTACACGTCCTGGAGGGACGAACCACACACACACATACTACTCCACGTCCTGGAGGGAAGACCAACCCACACACACACACTTCTCCACGTCCTGGAGGGACGACCCACACACACACATACTACTCCACATCCTGGAGGGAAGACCAACCTACACAGACACACACATACTACTCCACGTTCTGGAGGGATGAACCACACACACACATACTACTCCACGTCCTGGAGGGAAGACCAACCCACACACACACATTCTACTACACGTCCTGCAGGGACGAACCACACACACACATACTACTCCACGTTCTGGAGGGACGACCCACACACATACATACTACTCCACGTCCTGGAGGGAAGACCAACCCACACACACACACACACATGCTACTACACGTCCTGGAGGGACGAACCACACACACACATACTACTCTACGTCCTGGAGGGAAGACCAACCCACACACACACACATACTACTACACGTCCTGGAGGGATGACCCACACACACATACTACTCCACGTTCTGGAGGGATGAACCACACACACACACATACTACTCCACGTCCTGGAGGGAAGACCAACCCACACACACACATTCTACTACACGTCCTGCAGGGACGAATCACACACACACATACTACTCCACGTTCTGGAGGGACGACCCACACACACATACTACTCCACGTCCTGGAGGGAAGACCAACCCACACACACACACACTACTACACGACCTGGAGGGAAGACCAACACACACACTACTCCACGTCCTGGAGGGAAGACCAACCCACACACACACTCTTCCACGTCCTGGAGGGAAGACCAACCCACACACACTACTCCACGTCCTGGAGGGAAGACCAACCCACACACACACACACACTACTACACGTCCTGGAGAGACGACCCACACACACACATACTACTACACGTCCTGGAGGGACGACACACATACTACTACACGTCCTGGAGGGACGACCCACACACACACATACTACTCCACGTCCTGGAGGGAAGACCAACACACACACACACATACTACTACACGTCCTGGAGGGACGACCCACACACACACATACTACTCCACGTTCTGGAGGGACGACCCACACACACACATACTACTCCACGTCCTGGAGGGAAGACCAACCCACAAACACACACACATGCTACTACACGTCCTGGAGGGACGAACCACACACACACATACTACTCCACGTCCTGGAGGGAAGACCAACCCACACACACACTTCTCCACGTCCTGGAGGGACGACCCACACACACACATACTACTCCACATCCTGGAGGGAAGACCAACCTACACACACACACACATACTACTCCACGTTCTGGAGGGATGAACCACACACACACATACTACTCCACGTCCTGGAGGGAAGACCAACCCACACACACACATTCTACTACACGTCCTGCAGGGACGAACCACACACACACATACTACTCCACGTTCTGGAGGGACGACCCACACACATACATACTACTCCACGTCCTGGAGGGAAGACCAACCCACACACACACACACATGCTACTACACGTCCTGGAGGGATGAACCACACACACACATACTACTCTACGTCCTGGAGGGAAGACCAACCCACACACACACACATACTACTACACGTCCTGGAGGGATGACCCACACACACATACTACTCCACGTTCTGGAGGGACGACCCACACACACACACTACTACACGTCCTGGAGGGACGACCCACACACACACATACTACTCCACGTCCTGGTGGGAAGACCAACCCACACACACACATACTACTCCACGTCCTGGAGATAAGACCCACACACACACACACACTACTCCACGTCCTGGAGGGAAGACCAACCCACACACACACTACTCCACGTCCTGGAGGGAAGACCAACCCACACACACTACTCCACGTCCTGGAGGGAAGACCAACCCACACACACACACACTACTACACGTCCTGGAGAGACGACCCACACACACACATACTACTACACGTCCTGGAGGGACGACACACATACTACTACACGTCCTGGAGGGACGACCCACACACACACATACTACTCCACGTCCTGGAGGGAAGACCAACCCACACACACACACACACATACTACTACACGTCCTGGAGGGACGACCCACACACACACATACTACTCCACGTCCTGGAGGGAAACCAACCCACAAACACACACACATGCTACTACACGTCCTGGAGGGACGAACCACACACACACATACTACTCCACGTCCTGGAGGGAAGACCAACCCACACACACACACTTCTCCACGTCCTGGAGGGACGACCCACACACACACATACTACTCCACATCCTGGAGGGAAGACCAACCTACACACACACACACATACTACTCCACGTCCTGGAGGGAAACCAACCCACAAACACACACACATGCTACTACACGTCCTGGAGGGACGAACCACACACACACATACTACTCCACGTCCTGGAGGGAAGACCAACCCACACACACACACTTCTCCACGTCCTGGAGGGACGACCCACACACACACATACTACTCCACATCCTGGAGGGAAGACCAACCTACACACACACACACATACTACTCCACGTTCTGGAGGGATGAACCACACACACACATACTACTCCACGTCCTGGAGGGAAGACCAACCCACACACACACATTCTACTACACGTCCTGCAGGGACGAACCACACACACACATACTACTCCACGTTCTGGAGGGACGACCCACACACATACATACTACTCCACGTCCTGGAGGGAAGACCAACCCACACACACACACACACATGCTACTACACGTCCTGGAGGGACGAACCACACACACACATACTACTCTACGTCCTGGAGGGAAGACCAACCCACACACACACACATACTACTACACGTCCTGGAGGGATGACCCACACACACATACTACTCCACGTTCTGGAGGGATGAACCACACACACACACATACTACTCCACGTCCTGGAGGGAAGACCAACCCACACACACACATTCTACTACACGTCCTGCAGGGACGAATCACACACACACATACTACTCCACGTTCTGGAGGGACGACCCACACACACATACTACTCCACGTCCTGGAGGGAAGACCAACCCACACACACACACACTACTACACGACCTGGAGGGAAGACCAACACACACACTACTCCACGTCCTGGAGGGAAGACCAACCCACACACACACTCTTCCACGTCCTGGAGGGAAGACCAACCCACACACACTACTCCACGTCCTGGAGGGAAGACCAACCCACACACACTACTACACGTCCTGGAGAGACGACCCACACACACACATACTACTACACGTCCTGGAGGGACGACACACATACTACTACACGTCCTGGAGGGACGACCCACACACACACATACTACTCCACGTCCTGGAGGGAAGACCAACACACACACACACATACTACTACACGTCCTGGAGGGACGACCCACACACACACATACTACTCCACGTTCTGGAGGGACGACCCACACACACACATACTACTCCACGTCCTGGAGGGAAGACCAACCCACAAACACACACACATGCTACTACACGTCCTGGAGGGACGAACCACACACACACATACTACTCCACGTCCTGGAGGGAAGACCAACCCACACACACACTTCTCCACGTCCTGGAGGGACGACCCACACACACACATACTACTCCACATCCTGGAGGGAAGACCAACCTACACACACACACACATACTACTCCACGTTCTGGAGGGATGAACCACACACACACATACTACTCCACGTCCTGGAGGGAAGACCAACCCACACACACACATTCTACTACACGTCCTGCAGGGACGAACCACACACACACATACTACTCCACGTTCTGGAGGGACGACCCACACACATACATACTACTCCACGTCCTGGAGGGAAGACCAACCCACACACACACACACATGCTACTACACGTCCTGGAGGGATGAACCACACACACACATACTACTCTACGTCCTGGAGGGAAGACCAACCCACACACACACACATACTACTACACGTCCTGGAGGGATGACCCACACACACATACTACTCCACGTTCTGGAGGGACGACCCACACACACACACTACTACACGTCCTGGAGGGACGACCCACACACACACATACTACTCCACGTCCTGGTGGGAAGACCAACCCACACACACACATACTACTCCACGTCCTGGAGATAAGACCCACACACACACACACACTACTCCACGTCCTGGAGGGAAGACCAACCCACACACACACTACTCCACGTCCTGGAGGGAAGACCAACCCACACACACTACTCCACGTCCTGGAGGGAAGACCAACCCACACACACACACACTACTACACGTCCTGGAGAGACGACCCACACACACACATACTACTACACGTCCTGGAGGGACGACACACATACTACTACACGTCCTGGAGGGACGACCCACACACACACATACTACTCCACGTCCTGGAGGGAAGACCAACCCACACACACACACACACATACTACTACACGTCCTGGAGGGACGACCCACACACACACATACTACTCCACGTCCTGGAGGGAAACCAACCCACAAACACACACACATGCTACTACACGTCCTGGAGGGACGAACCACACACACACATACTACTCCACGTCCTGGAGGGAAGACCAACCCACACACACACACTTCTCCACGTCCTGGAGGGACGACCCACACACACACATACTACTCCACATCCTGGAGGGAAGACCAACCTACACACACACACACATACTACTCCACGTCCTGGAGGGAAACCAACCCACAAACACACACACATGCTACTACACGTCCTGGAGGGACGAACCACACACACACATACTACTCCACGTCCTGGAGGGAAGACCAACCCACACACACACACTTCTCCACGTCCTGGAGGGACGACCCACACACACACATACTACTCCACATCCTGGAGGGAAGACCAACCTACACACACACACACATACTACTCCACGTTCTGGAGGGATGAACCACACACACACATACTACTCCACGTCCTGGAGGGAAGACCAACCCACACACACACATTCTACTACACGTCCTGCAGGGACGAACCACACACACACATACTACTCCACGTTCTGGAGGGACGACCCACACACATACATACTACTCCACGTCCTGGAGGGAAGACCAACCCACACACACACACACACATGCTACTACACGTCCTGGAGGGACGAACCACACACACACATACTACTCTACGTCCTGGAGGGAAGACCAACCCACACACACACACATACTACTACACGTCCTGGAGGGATGACCCACACACACATACTACTCCACGTTCTGGAGGGATGAACCACACACACACACATACTACTCCACGTCCTGGAGGGAAGACCAACCCACACACACACATTCTACTACACGTCCTGCAGGGACGAATCACACACACACATACTACTCCACGTTCTGGAGGGACGACCCACACACACATACTACTCCACGTCCTGGAGGGAAGACCAACCCACACACACACACACTACTACACGACCTGGAGGGAAGACCAACACACACACTACTCCACGTCCTGGAGGGAAGACCAACCCACACACACACTCTTCCACGTCCTGGAGGGAAGACCAACCCACACACACTACTCCACGTCCTGGAGGGAAGACCAACCCACACACACACTACTACACGTCCTGGAGAGACGACCCACACACACACACATACTACTACACGTCCTGGAGGGACGACACACATACTACTACACGTCCTGGAGGGACGACCCACACACACACATACTACTCCACGTCCTGGAGGGAAGACCAACACACACACACACATACTACTACACGTCCTGGAGGGACGACCCACACACACACATACTACTCCACGTTCTGGAGGGACGACCCACACACACACATACTACTCCACGTCCTGGAGGGAAGACCAACCCACAAACACACACACATGCTACTACACGTCCTGGAGGGACGAACCACACACACACATACTACTCCACGTCCTGGAGGGAAGACCAACCCACACACACACTTCTCCACGTCCTGGAGGGACGACCCACACACACACATACTACTCCACATCCTGGAGGGAAGACCAACCTACACACACACACACATACTACTCCACGTTCTGGAGGGATGAACCACACACACACATACTACTCCACGTCCTGGAGGGAAGACCAACCCACACACACACATTCTACTACACGTCCTGCAGGGACGAACCACACACACACATACTACTCCACGTTCTGGAGGGACGACCCACACACATACATACTACTCCACGTCCTGGAGGGAAGACCAACCCACACACACACACACATGCTACTACACGTCCTGGAGGGATGAACCACACACACACATACTACTCTACGTCCTGGAGGGAAGACCAACCCACACACACACACATACTACTACACGTCCTGGAGGGATGACCCACACACACATACTACTCCACGTTCTGGAGGGACGACCCACACACACACACTACTACACGTCCTGGAGGGACGACCCACACACACACATACTACTCCACGTCCTGGTGGGAAGACCAACCCACACACACACATACTACTCCACGTCCTGGAGATAAGACCCACACACACACACACACTACTCCACGTCCTGGAGGGAAGACCAACCCACACACACACTACTCCACGTCCTGGAGGGAAGACCAACCCACACACACACATACTACTCCACGTCCTGGAGGTAAGACCAACCTACACACACACACTACTCCACGTCCTGGAGGGACGACCCACACACACACACATACTACTCTACGTCCTGGAGGGAAGACCAACCCACACACACATATTACTACACGTCCTGGAGGGACGACCCACACACACACACATACTACTCCACGTTCTGGAGGGATGAACCACACACACACATACTACTCCACGTCCTGGAGGGAAGACCAACCCGCACACACACATTTTACTACACGTCCTGCAGGGACGAACCACACACACACATACTACTCCACGTTCTGGAGGGACGACCCACACACACACATACTACTACACGTCCTGGAGGGACGACCCACACACACACACATACTACTCCACGTCCTGGAGGGAAGACCAACCCAAACACACATACTACACGTCCTGGAGGGACGACCCACACACATACTACTCCACGTTCTGGAGGGACGGCCCACACACACACATACTACTCCATGTCCTGGAGGGAAGACCAACCCACACACACACATACTACTACACGTCCTGGAGGGACGACCCACACACACACACACATACTACTACACGTCCTGGAGGGATGACCCACACACATACTACTCCATGTCCTGGATGGAGGGATGACCCACACACATACTACTCCAGGTCCTGGATGGAGGGACGACCCACACACATACTACTCCACGTCCTGGACTTTGAATGCCTATAAACTACTCTATATTCCCGAGTGGTCTGCCAGGTTCTTTATGTGTGACAAGGACAAGAATAGCACCACTGCCCCACAGAGAACATGTCGTAAGAGGCAACTAACTATGTGACATGGCATAACACCAGTGGTTTGATAAGAGCAGCATAGATGGCGCCTAACAGGCTGTGGGTCTACATTGCTGTAGCGTTTAAGTCTATTAAGATGAAATCGCACATTTCTTCTTATGAGCTCGTTCTCAATCTCCCTCTACCAAGCCCTGAATAGGGCTTTGCAAATAGCAGGATGTAGTCCAGAGAACAGAATGCATCGTGTTGCTAGTTTACAGCTTGACTGTGACATTTACACCTTTCGGTCCGACACATCTGTCTTCGGCAAAACTCACACATTAGTTAACCATCCTTCGCGGCACTAAACCCAACGCAGCAGAGTAATAAGCTGCTCGAGCCTACCCCGCTAAGCAGGAAATTCTCCTCCCGGCTACATCCAGCTCCGCCAGAGCTGGGACACACAAAGAGGCATATGCCCCTGTAGAAGTACAGGTCAACGTAGACTTCTCCATTGCTAAATATTTTCTGCTCGACTGTGTTCTCTATACCCTCTCAAAGTAGGTCACATCTCACAGCAAGAGCAAATACAAACAGGCACATAATCAATATGCAGTGTATTGAAAATATTCAGTGTTCTTGGCATACAAATTCAAGAGAAATCTTGAGTAATTGAACATGAAAATCAGAGGCCAGTTAAATAAACACAGAGACACCAACTGCAAACTTCTTTCGTCTTTTGTTGTCTCAGTTTCTACCGGGATGTAGACCAGTGTCACGTTATGTATTTGTGTTTCACTTCTCTCGTAGTCCAAGTAACATTTTATGGCAGGTCTCGTTTACGCCGTCTATCCACCTTTTCCTTGGTCTACCTCTTGTTGAGGCTAACGTCTGATCAGGCAATGTTAGCCACGGTCAGGAGAAATATACTGACCAAGACCCTCACCTGGCCTCCTCATAGGTCGTCCTCGAAGCGGGCTGTTGTCGAGGATAACAGTCTGGCTAACAAGGTGAGGTTTGACGTGATCCCTGTAGTAGTGAGCAACACACAGATGAAGCCAAGCATAGCACAACCGCCTGGAGGAGCTCGCTTCACCTTCATCAGCACGCTCGGGATGTGAGGAAATCTACTGCAACCCACCACTTAATGTCCTTTTCAGGACGCACATAAGAGTAACCTACTCATTGTGGGCATTCGCAAACAGCCGCCTCTCAGCCCTTCTTCCTGATGTTCTCCTGTAGAAGGTTCCATGAACAATCTGGTCTGGTTACATTCTCACAATGTGGTCTGGTTACATTCTCACAATATGGTCTGGTTACATTCTCACAATGTGGTCTGGTTACATTCTCACAATATGGTCTGGTTACATTCTCACAATATGGTCTGGTTACATTCTTACAATATGGTCTGGTTACATTCTCACAATATGGTCTGGTTACATTCTCACAATATGGTCTGGTTACATTCTCACAATATGGTCTGGTTACATTCTCACAATATGGTCTGGTTACATTCTCACAATGTGGTCTGGTTACATTCTCACAATATGGTCTGGTTACATTCTCACAATGTGGTCTGGTTACATTCTCACAATCTGGTCTGGTTACATTCTCACAATCTGGTCTGGTTACATTCTCACAATGTGGTCTGGTTACATTCTCACAATGTGGTCTGGTTACATTCTCACAATATGGTCTGGTTACATTCTCACAATCTGGTCTGGTTACATTCTCACAATATGGTCTGGTTACATTCTCACAATATGGTCTGGTTACATTCTCACAATGTGGTCTGGTTACATTCTCACAATCTGGTCTGGTTACATTCTCACAATCTGGTCTGGTTACATTCTCACAATGTGGTCAAACCAATTCATTCTCTGTTGCTCGATGAACTGTAGACAGGGAATTGTTCCAACCTTCTCCCAAATACTCATATTTGTGATTCTGTCTCTTCTGGCATTGTTAGTGACCTTTCGTAGGCCCCGAATATTGCAAGTGGCTAACTTTAATTCCTGGGCCTTATTCAATGTCCATGTCTGACACTGGTAGCATTGGGTTGGGATGAAGATACTATTTATCATCTGCTTTTTTTTGGTTGAAGGAAAATCTTGTGGTATCTTCGTAGTGGAGACAGCTGGTATAAGGCAGCGTTTGCCCTCTGCACTCTCATCTCTATCTCTCTGTCCAGTCTGCCATCCTCAGTAAAAACAGCCCCCAAAAACCTAAATTCCTGTACCTGCTTTATGTTTGTCTCATTCAGATTAATAGCAGGTGTGTGTTTTCTACCTACATTCATTGTCTCTGTTTTTGATGAGTTGATATTCATACCGTAGTTTTGACAGTTCAAGTACAGAGTCAATATGGCAAGTCAGGTAGAGTGAGTCAATATGGCAGGTCAAGTAGAGTGAGTCAATATGGCAGGTCAGGTAGAGTGAGTCAATATGGCAGGTCAAGTAGAGTGAGTCAATATGGCAGGTCAGGTAGAGTGAGTCAATATGGCAGGTCAGGTAGAGTGAGTCAATATGGCAGGTCAGGTAGAGTGAGTCAATATGGCAAGTCAGGTAGAGTGAGTCAATATGGCAGGTCAGGTAGAGTGAGTCAATATGGCAGGTCAGGTAGAGTGAGTCAATATGGCAGGTCAAGTAGAGTGAGTCAATATGGCAGGTCAGGTAGAGTGAGTCAATATGGCAGGTCAGGTAGAGTGAGTCAATATGGCAGGTCAGGTAGAGTGAGTCAATATGGCAGGTCAGGTAGAGTGAGTCAATATGGCAGGTCAGGTAGAGTGAGTCAATATGGCAGGTCAGGTAGAGTGAGTCAATATGACAGGTCAGGTAGAGTGAGTCAATATGGCAGGTCAGGTAGAGTGAGTCAATATGGCAGGTCAGGTAGAGTGAGTCAATATGACATAGGTTTTGTTTATTGGAGTGGATCAAACTACTGCAAACAAGAACCCCAATTAGTGTCGTGGTTAGGGCAAAGGCTGCTGTCCACCGTAGACGATGCCATAATTTATTTGCTAGCGCTATTTTTAGTAAGGATTAACTGCGCTACTTTTTATCCTCACTCTCTCGTCTCGAACCGCCCGACCCCAGTGGCAAGTCAAGGACAAGACGACTATGAGATGCAGGGGACTCCGCATCAAGCACCCATGATAAAGACGGTGGAGTCCGAAGTCGAAATCCACACCATCAGATCATGAAGACGACTGCTTAACCACTTCGCCACGGAATTAGGTTAACGACAAACACAACTTCAACTAAAACAGCGTTAAGTGAAACAGATTTTTACACATTGTCACATTTTCCTCGTCACTAGCCAAGCAAATATTGCGTATACGAGGAAGCTAACATTATTCTGTATGTGCCCCAATCTTTTGTAGTGCTGTACCAATCCGGACCTTGGTCTTTGGCCAGTTCGTCCAGGTGGGTGGCGGCGTGGACGAGTACAGACCTAGGACCTCCAAAACGTTGTTTTTTGTGTCCATCTGTTGTCAGACACGTGTACTACATGCCTAGCCCAGCAAAGTCGACATAATATCCTGAAACAAAGATTTATGTTGAATTTCTTCATTTTGGATCTCATCCCAATCTTCGATCCAAACCTTCAATACGCGTCTTTCAACAAATTTCTGAGTGACTCTGAGCTTCTCAGCATCTGGTTTTGCGCAAGTTCTGCACTGCGCATCTGTAAGTCATTGCTGGAGTGACCATGGAATTGAAAGTGTGTGCTCTTGCCATGGTGTCTTTCATCTCTTGGATTATTGGCTTAATGAAGTTGAAGCAATTCCAAGTTGGTTTTCATCATCTAGAGATTTCGTAGTCAATTAAAAAATTGTTGTGTGTTTGCCTTATTTCTCTTTTCCCTAAGATGGTGTGCATTGCACTGCGGTTTTTATTTTGTGCTTGTCGGCCCAGTGCATCCGACTTCAGCATGTATTTTATGTAAGGGTCTACTTTCACCTGTATTTTCTAAGGGTTTTGCTTCCCCGGGGTAGCAGCGGGGCTGTGATGGGAATCGAACCCAGCACCTTCAGTTTGTGAGCCGTGTCACTTAACCACTATCCCACGCCATTCATCCATTGATTGATTTTGTTCATTGTGCACAATTCTTGACAAAATATTGTCACAGTTACTGAATAAAGACCAAACGTAACACCTCTATTTTGTATTGTAAACAGGAGTAAATGTTCTACTAAACATACAAATAGTTAGTTATCTTTCCATTTTGAAGAGACCAGTTTGATCTTCAAGCTGAGAACAGGCCGTGCCCCTCTCAACAAACATCCGAATAGATTAGACCCACTACATGAACCAAACTGCACATTCTGCCACGACTACGAGTAGTCAATCGAGCACCTCCTGACTTTGTGCCCGGAGCTGGCCGATCTGCTGCTCCCACCACACCCCACCATACTCAACACACTACACACATCACTACAACAATTGAGGAGGATGTGTGCTTTTGTCCGGGAGGCATTGGGCTGTCAAGAGCTGCCAGCTCACAGCTAGAGGGATTATATTATCCAATCATCATCATCTTTCCATTTAATGCCGCTGAGCGTTCGTGGGGAGATTAAGTCGTCTGTCCTGCGCTAAGTGTGTTGCGTCTGTCAATGTGAGCCCGTGTCGCAGTACAATCACTCTAATGTCATCTATCCACCTGCCTCGTGGTCACCCTCTTGCCCTGTAGCCAGATCTACCAGTGTTGTAAGTCATCAGTGAAATTTAAAGAGGGTGCATTCTCATGAGATGATTGAACCAACATATTTTCTGCCTGGAAATGTACTCTGTACAAGACGTAATGTCAACTATTCCTCCAATGTCTTCGTTCCACATTCTGTCTCTCCTGGTAACACTGATGACCTTCCTCAAACACTTCATTTCACATGTAAAAATTCTGCTCTCACGCACCCTGGACAGAAGTCATGTTTGGCACTTGTAGCACAGAGTCGATATAAATATACTGTTTACCAGCTGTTGCATTGTTGCCACACTAATGCTCGGGTGTCTAAGAAGTGGTGACAGCTGATAAGTCAACCCAGATGCTTTCTGACATTTGGTCTCAATTTCCCTGCAGTCTGCCGAAAAAATCCTGCCTTGAACCCATGGATCTGTTGAAGAGCAATATCATTTACACTTATGTTGAGTGGCCCAGGTGTTCTGCTGATCATCATAGTTTCTGTTTTCTTCTCGATAAATTTGCATGTTATATTTAGCACATGTAGTCGCAAGCGCGTTCATGCGATTTTGCAGTTTATTTTCATCCTTGTACAGCACACTAATCATCTGCAAAGACTCAGGGATGGCATGGGCTAGTGGTTAAGTGACACGGCTCACAAGCCGAAGGTGCTGGGTTCTTCTTCTTCTTCGTCGTACGCTGTCAGACGTCAACCTGTATTTTTTTGAAAAAAGCAGCGGTCATCCTGAAGCTGTCGACACTGCCATAGAGCTTGTCTTGAGTTGGCACTGGTGATGGCCACATCTGCTTTCTGGGATCCTCGTTGGTCGGGCAGTTTTGCAGCAAATGTTCAGCGGTCATTTTTCCGGTGCCACACAAGCATTCGTCAGTACCACCTATCTTCAATTTGTTGAATAGGTGGTACCTCAGTCTATTGTGGCCAGTGCAAAGTCTGAAGACCACGACCTGCTCTCTTCTGTTCAACTGGTAATAGGCATCGTTTTTTGTGTAGGTGGTGGTGGTGGTGCTGGGTTCAATCCCCATCACAGCATCGGCCGTTACCCTGGAGAAGCAGACCCTTAGAAAATGCAGAAGGAAGCAAACCCTTAGAAAATACAGGAGGAAGCAAACCCTTAGAAAATGCAGGAGGAAGCAAACCCTTAGAAAATGCATGAGGAAGCAGACCCTTAGAAAATGCATGTTGAAGTCGGATGCATTGGTCATTCAAATGTTTCTGGATTTGCTGTACGCGTATATAGAGTGTAAGATTGGTACTGTGACCGACGTACAAATTGTGAGTTTTAAGTTATGGGATTAGTGACCTCTAGTGACATGCTCTGAGCATGACCTATCTATGTCTCCTGTGACACAGACCCCTACGAGAAGTCACCCTGACGTTCTTCATGACTTATGCAAACATCCTAATGAAGGTCACCATGTGGAAGGCGTTTCGCTGCAAATAACAAATGAAAGCCTTGTGCTGTCTACTTGTTTTTATGAAATGAAAGTAAATGATTGAAAGACACAAATTAGGAAGAAAAATCAAGCAATGTGGCGTCGGCGTAATACATGGAGCAATTTAGAACATAAAACAAGTTAATCAGATACGCATCAGTTTACATATTCTACATCAGTCGGTTCACATTTTCTACATCAGTCGGTTCACATTTTCTACATCAGTCGGTTCGGTGCTTGATGGTGATGATGAGTCGTAGTAGTCATCTTGAAATTGAAGAAGCCAATCAGTGATCTTGATCTAGGCAGCGTTACAGTACCTTGTGTCTATAAATAAAACCAGGACTCTGTGGGGGGGGGGGGGGGGGGGGGGGGAAACAGTACAGATTAATCATTACAACATTAATAGTATCTTTGTGCCACAATAGCAGGGATAGTTGAACTTCATCTGATGTTCCTACCTCTGACTTCGCTTCAACATATACATACAGCCTACACATTCAGCTTTGGGGCTGTGGTAGCGCACTGGCTTCCCAGTCAGACGATCAGGGTTCAATCCCCAGTTAAATTAATCTTTTGTTCCGATCCCAAGCCGGCCCCTGTGGTCGCCAAAACTGGGTACCAGAAAAATCTTGAAAGTAAAGGCGGACCGGCGTGATGCGGACCACATCATCCACTATGTGCTGTTGGTTACAAAATAATATGAGCCTAACACTATATTTCCTATGCGCTGCATGACGTGACTGGATTTTGACTTTTTTTTTTACTGCACATACAATCTGATTTGCTTTTCAATGTCATTAGTGAGGTCAGACACACTCACATACATTCACATATCTAAAATAGACATTCACATATACAAAATATACATTCACACATCTAAAATATACATTCACATATCTTAAATATACATTCACATGTATAAGAGCACACATTCATATATCTAAAACACACATTGACATATCTAAAACACATTAAAAACACACATTGACATATCTAAAACACACATTAAAAATACACATTGACATATCTAAAATACACTCACTAATCTAAAACACACATTCACATATCTAAAATACACACTCACATATCTAAAACACACATTAAAAATACACATTGACATATCTAAAATACACTCACATATCTAAAACACACATTAAAAATACACATTGACATATCTAAAATACACTCACATAGCTAAAATACACATTCACATATCTAAAACACACATTGACATATCTAAAACACACATTCACATATCTAAAATACACACTCACATATCTAAAACACACATTAAAAATACACATTGACATATCTAAAATACACTCACATATCTAAAACACACATTAAAAATACACATTGACATATCTAAAATACACTAACATAGCTAAAATACACATTCACATATCTAAAATACACTCACATATCTAAAACACACATTAAAAATACACATTGACATATCTAAAATACACTCACATAGCTAAAATACACATTCACATATCTAAAACACACATTGACATATCTAAAACACACATTCACATATCTAAAATACACTCACATAGCTAAAATACACATTGACATATCTAAAACACACATTGACATATCTAAAACACACATTAAAAATACACATTGACATATCTAAAATACACATTCACATATCTAAAACACACATTGACATATCTAAAACACACATTCACATATCTAAAATACACTCACATAGCTAAAATACACATTCACATATCTAAAACACACATTGACATATCTAAAACACATTAAAAACACACATTGACATATCTAAAACACACATTAAAAATACACATTGACATATCTAAAATACACTCACATATCTAAAACACACATTAAAAATACACATTGACATATCTAAAATACACTCACATAGCTAAAATACACATTCACATATCTAAAACACACATTGACATATCTAAAACACACATTCACATATCTAAAATACACACTCACATATCTAAAACACACATTAAAAATACACATTGACATATCTAAAATACACTCACATATCTAAAACACACATTAAAAATACACATTGACATATCTAAAATACACTCATATAGCTAAAATACACATTCACATATCTAAAACACACATTGACATATCTAAAACGCACATTCACATATCTAAAATACACTCACATAGCTAAAATACACATTGACATATCTAAAACACACATTCACATATCTAAAATACACTCACATATCTAGAACACACATTAAAAATACACATTGACATATCTAAAATACACTAACATAGCTAAAATACACATTCACATATCTAAAACACACATTGACATATCTAAAACACACATTGACATATCTAAAATACACTAACATAGCTAAAATACACATTCACATAGCTAAAATACACATTGACATATCTAAAACACACATTGACATATCTAAAACACCCATTCACATAGCTAAAACACAAATTATGGTATATAAATACACCTCACCACTCAATCACTCCTTTTCTACCACTTGTGGATTTAAAGATCTTTGTATATATCTACAATCGAGTGTGCAGACAAATGGGTGATTGATTTGATGTATTTTAAAATAGTCACTAAAACCCTTCATTTAACCACATGTGTGTGGTTAGACTACCAGCACTAAAACCCTTCATTTAACCACATGTGTGTGGTTAGACTACCATCACTAAAACCCTTCATTTAACCACCTGTGTGTGGTTAGACTACCATCACTAAAACCCTTCATTTAACCACATGTGGGTGGTTAGACTACCATCACTAAAACCCTTCATTTAAACACATGTGGGTGGTTAGACTACCATCACTCAAATCCTTCCTTAACCACATGTGTGTGGTTAGACTACCATCACTCAAATGCTCCATTAACCACATGACAAAACAATCGTTCATTTCTTTATGTGGACGACTGGATGGTCCATGCCGATGGGAGTCTTCCTAGCTTGGTCTTACTGGTGGAGTAGGTGTCTGGGCTGATGGATATCCAGAAGTTCCATCTCTGGGGCCTGCATCAATTCGTGCTATCTCTTCATGGGGGCCAAACCTGATCAGGGTCGTTGGTTTAACCTCTTCTGGTCAGCTGCTGCACTGCTCCCCCCCCCCTCCCGCTAATTGGCTGCCGGTACTTGCATCTGTATTCACCCCAAACAGCAGCGTATGTATTCACCCCAAACAGCAGAGTTCCATGGGCCCCCATCGTAGGTAACGGGACATTTCATTTCGGGTTAAGGGGAGGATAGGTCGATATAATTTTGTTTTAAATAAATGAGTAAAGACTTAAAGAAATAAGTGTAGAAAAAGGGTTATATTCAGTGTTGCGAGAGGTTAGGGTTAGAGTTAGGGCTATGGTTAGGTTTAGGGTTATAGTTAGGTCTATGGTTAGGTTTATCGTTATGTTTAGGATTAGATAATATGGTTGTTATTACACAGTCTGACAGAATGGATAATGCCATGCTGCTGTAGAAACTGGATGCTACTCTCCTTATCATAGACCAATGTTGACAGATTCCAGAAACATGCTACTCTCCTTATCATGGACCAACGTTGACAGATTCCAGAAACATGCTACTCTCCTTATCATGGACCAACGTTGACAGATTCCAGAAACATGCTACTCTCCTTATCATGGACCAACGTTGACAGATTCCAGAAACATGCTACTATCCTTATCATGGACCAACGTTGACAGATTCCAGAAACATGCTACTCTCCTTATCACAGACCAACGTTGACAGATTCCAGAAACTTGATGCTACTCTCCTTATCATAGACCAACGTTGACAGATTCCAGAAATTCTCGTCTAATCTCGCTGAATGCTGAACACCCCTAAAAGTTTAAAAAAGTGGACTATTCTGTGACGTCACTACCTCAAATTCGGTGCTAAAAATATACATTTCTTTTGTTTAGGATGAATTAAGACGCAAGTACCTTTCAGTGTTTGGTAGTGGGAGATCGAGATTGAACGAAACCAGACGCAAGTACCGGCAGCCGCACCCCCCCCCCCCCTTCTCCCTACTAATGAGGGTACTGGATGAAGATAAGAGAATAAAGTGGACTATAGGAATCTCATGTGCATATTTACCTATCCTCTGGCACTCGAATCTGTTTAGCCAGCCATCCTGCGATCTGTTTAGCGAACTGGTGCTTCGTGTCGCTATCCACCTTGTCCGTGTTATGGAAAAGCCGCAGGTTGAGCATGGGAGCTTCTGACCCAGCCTTCACCATGGCAACGTTGGTCTGGAGTTCAAGTGTGACGTGCTGGAAAAATAGAGTTTGGTCTCGCATGTACAGCAAACCCATGAAACATGTCCAGTATGTCTATCTTATAGAGGTGACAACGCAGGGTTGTTGTTGACTAGCAATCTTACCAAGTAAAACAATTGTTGATACAGAAACTGACACAGCTAGAACATAATGCGATCTTTCAAGTGGACCTCGTGCAAGTGAGCTCATTTGGGCGTCTGCTGTCGGTCTGTTTGTTTAGAAAAGGGAAGGCAGTGGCGTAGCGTGGGTTGTCAGCGCCTATGGGAAGGGTGTGTCCCCTAATCCGTGGACCGTTAGTTCTCCATGAATCCCTTCCACCAGTGTGATTTTGAACATCGTACACCCACCTCCGCGCCACCCCCTTCCCGGCACATGTGTTTGAAGAGAAAAATGATGAATTTGAAGTCAAATTAATAAAACGCTAGTTCTTGTTATTACATTGGCTTGGCTTGGCTTGGCTTGGTTTGGTTTGGCTTAGCTTGGCTTCGTTCGTTCTCAATCTCCCGCTACCAAACCCTAAAAGGACTTGAGTAGCAGAATGTAGACCAGAGAACGGAATGCGTTGTTTACAGTTTGACTACGATATTTGCACCTTTCGGTCCAACACATCCGACTTCAGCAAGCATTTTTTGAGTACTGGGTTAGCATTCCCTTCTCCTTAGCCAGTCTGCTCTGTTGCAGCCTGTTATCCAGGATCACCGCGTGGAGGTGTAGAAGGGTCTTTGCAGCTCTGGTTCGCAGGTCCTGACGCTAGCAGTCAGCTATGGGTCGTTGACCGCTGCAGCTCATGCGCTGCAATTTATTAAATTGTATAATAGTAAGTTTACTCTTGTGTGCGTCCTGACAAGAGAGCTAAGTGGCGGGTTGCAGTAGCTTTCCTAACATCCTGAGCGGGCTGATGGGGGACCGGGGTCATCCAAGCGTTTGTGCTATGCCTGGTTTAATCTGCGTGTCGCTCACTACTGCAGGGATCACGTCAATCCCCACATCATTAGCCAAGTTGCCATAAAAAACAGTCCGTTTCCAGGGAGGGATACATGGAAGTAGGGTGAGAGTCTTGATCAGTATAATTTGCTTGACCCTGTCGGAACTGAGACACTAGTCCAGTCAGGCATAACATTCTGACCAGGACGTCGCGGTAGGATCAATACACTGACCAGGACGTCGCGGTAGGATCAATACACTGACCAAGATGACTATCTCTCTTCCATGTAGCCCTGTCTGGACATAAGCTATTTTCAAGGCAGCCTGGCTGACAAGATGTCGATTTATGTGATTTATGCAGATGAAGCCAAGCATATCACAACTGCCTGGATGACCACGGCCCACCTTCTTCAGCATACTCGGGATGTGAGGAAAGCTACTAGCACCTGCCACTTAACGTCCTTTTCAGGGCGCACAAAAGGGGCAAACTTACTGATTGTGGGCATTCAACAACAACAACAACAACAACCTGACCCTGACTAGCATTGTCCAACCAGTATATTTTACCTGACCCTGACTAACATTGTCCAACCAGTATATTTTACCTGACCCTGACTAACACTGTCTGATCAGTATATTTTGCCTGACCAGACGTTAATCTACTCTCGCCAATTTAAGGATCGAAAACTTTAATGTATTTTAAATCGTCTGGTTTTTGTGTACATTTGGGCAATAATATTATTGAAATCTTCACTGCGATCTTTCTCCAATTGATAGCTTTCTCATTATGTTTTGACTTTTTGTAGATCTCTCATAAGTTTTTATTAATGTAAGTTTTGAGAAACGTCTTTCACAACTGGTAGTTGAAACAAGCATTATGTAATTCACCAATAGTGTTCACACGAAGACAGTATGGCTGAAATTTACAATAGTGTTCACACACGAGAACAGTATGGCTGTAATTCACCAATAGTGTTCACACGAAGACAGTATGGCTGAAATTTGCAAATAGTGTTCACACACGAAGACAGTATGGCTGTAATTAGCAAGGAAGATACTGTAAAATGTCACGTAGCAACATTTATGTTCCCCTGTCATGTCGAAAAGCTGTAAAATGTTCGAACATTGGGTAGATGTTTCTGCCCAAGACGGATGTGTCGGACCAAAAAGTGCAAATATCGCAGTCAAGCTGTAAACTAGCGACACAACGCATTCCGTTCTCCGGACTACACTCTGCTACTTGCAAATCCCTGTTCAGGGCTTGGTAGCAGGAGATTGAGAACAAACGCAGAAGAAGAAGAAGAAGAAGGGTCGATTTTATGTGTAAGGGAGGGGGTGAGGAGGGTGCGCTGTTTTTTTAATTATTATTATTTATTATTATTATTTATTCCTTTCTGCGCCCAGGGCAATCGCCTTTGTCCCTCCACCCCATGCTACGCCACTGCGAGGAAAGACTCTAAGAAACACTAGTCAAGTGTGTAGAAAGTTTGTTGACGGCTCAAAAGACGTGGAGAACGGAGTGGCGGCACGTACTTGAGTGTGTGGGTGGGGGGGGGGGGGAATGGTGGTAAGGGGTAGATGGCCTGGACATGGTTGGGTCAAGGAGATATCTGTGCCACGTGAGGAGATGAGTGGGTAACACGGATGATCCTAAATGAATCATGTAATGTAATTTTCGCAATGTAAATGCAAGATACAATACATAGGACATGGCTTGGCTTGGCTTCGTTCGTTCTCAATCTCCAGCTACCAAACCCTGAAAGGGCTTAAGTAGCAGAATGTAGTCCAGAGAACGGAATGCGTTGTGTCGTAGTTTACAGCTTGACTGCGATATTTGCACCTTTCGGTCCAACACATCCGACTTCAGCAATCATTTTTTGAGTAGCGGGTTAGCATTCCCTTTTTGATCCCTTCTCCTTAGCCAGTTTGCCCTGCTGCAGCCTGTTATCCAGGATCACCGCATGGAGGTGTAGAAGGGTCTTGGCAGCTCTGGTTCGCTGATCCTGACGCTAGCAGTCAGTTATGGCTCGCTGACCACTCCAGCCCATGCGCTGCTTATCATCTTGATCTCTTACATAGAACATGATGTATGATACATCAACTGATGATCTAGATATGTTTTGGTACTTGCATCTTAATTCACACCAAACAAACAAACAAAAATCATTTTTTAACATGGGGGGGGTGGGGGGGGGGGTGGTGGTGGTGGGCAGTGACGTCACATAAGTCCACTTTTTAACTGTAGGGGTGTCAACCATCGCGCCTGTAACGGGATTGCCAATAAACCTAGATTTAATCATCAAACTGTGTTGACCCTACCACAGGTGCAAACACTCATTACGTCGAACATTCTCGGAAAACGGCATAGGAGAGGTTGTGCCAAATGGCCCACACAGGCATATGGTTGACTCGTAAATATGGCGTCGACGCGTCAAAGTAAATGTTTTGGACATTCCCAGCGCCATTCTTACCGACATCGTTCAATTCGGGCCACTTCAGTAATTAGGCCGGCCTTCCCTGAATGGATTTCCATTTTTAGAATGGATTTCTATAAGTGAACGATTATTCCCTCTTTATGTTCATGACTTGGCTTACCGAAAAGAATTATGAAATAATTTACATGAACTCTTGAATTGTTTTTGACAGATTCATGAAATAAAAGGATTTGTTATTTTATAAATAATATCAGATATGTGAACGATACATGCTCACAAAGAATGTTCAGAATTGGGTTTAGGGGAAGTAATAAAAACGCTTAGATTTAAAGGGATTACTTTCCCTTGACCAATTTTTGATGGATGAAATTGTGTAACGTGTGCTCATGCTTGGCAGCACATTCCAGTGGCGTTGAGGTCGGCTAGCTCTTCCCTGGAAGAGTGAACAGTGAAATTAGTAACCTGCCGATTAAAGTGAGCTCACAAGCCAACCTCACCTCCTCGGGGTACACACTGGGCAACTAGAACCGTGAGGCTCTAGGCTAACGAGGCAATGGCTCACCTGGGGGGACGGGCTCCTTCAGGTTAAATGCAGATGTTGGCCCACCGCAGCTTCGAGAGGAGATGGGCACCGCCAGGTGATTTCAAGCCTAAGAATCACACATGAGGACAAAAACGAAATCTATTATACCCGATCGGTCGCAGCCCGGGTCAACAAGGACCGCGCCTGCCGTCCCACACCAGGGCGGAGGTGTTAAGTGTACAACTGGTGATACCATAAGACTCAAAAGAGAGGATTTCATTCTGGGCACTTGGAATGTTAGAACTCTAAGTGCAAGTGGGAAAATAAAAGAACTGACCCATGAGATGGATATATACCACTGGAATGTACTTGGCATATGCGAAGCACGTTGGACAAATTTTCGGAGAACACACCACAGAAGAAGGTCACAAGTTTTATTACAGTGGAAGACCTGCCAAACACCTTCATGGTGTCGGTATGCTGGTGCACAAAGACACAGCATGTTGTGTATTGGGTTGCCGACCAGTATCAAAGACACAGCATGTTGTGTATTGGGTTGCCGACCAGTATCAAAGACACAGCATGTTGTGTATTGGGTTGCCGACGAGTATCAAAGACACAGCATGTTGTGTATTGGGTTGCCGACCAGTATCAAGCCGATTGCTCAGTATACGACTAAATGCAAAGCCCTTCAATATCACGGTGATACAATGCTATGCACCTACCTTAGATTACGAGGACAGCGAGGTTGAGAGCTTCTACTAGGACTTGCAGGCTTGGGTGAACGAGGTACCGAAGAAGGATATACTGGTGGTACAGGGAGATTGTAATGCCACAATTGGCGAAGACATGGTACGTGACTGGAAAGGCACCTGTGGAGCATATGGAAATGTGACCACCAATGATAGAGGACTGAGACTCCTGGAATTTGGGTATTATAATAAGCTAGTAGTAGCGAATACGCTAGGACCACATAAAATTTCGAGAAGGTGGACGTGGCACAGCCCAAATGGTACGCTTCATAGTAAAATAGACTATATTCTGGTCCAAAGTAGATTCAGATCTAGCGTCAATAGCGCCCGGACAAGAAGTTTCCCAAGGGCCGATATAGAGAGCGACCACGACTTAGTTCTGATGACCATGCATCTCAGACTAAAGAAAGTTCTGAAAAGAGAGATAACTCGACTGAGATTTGACTTGGAGAAGTTGAAGTACCCGGATATAGTGGAGACCTTTGGAGCGGTGATTTGGGGGGGGGGGGGGGGGGGGGGATTCGCACCTCTCTTGGTTCTTAACGAGGAGGAAGATGTTGAGACGATGACTGAAGCCCTGAATTCGGCATTAATCTGCACGGCATCTGAGGTTCTAGGTAGGTGCAGGATTAAGAAGAAAGCATGGATCACGAGTGAAATACTGGATTTATGTGACAAGAGACGACAAATGAAGAGAGCGAAGAAAACACTAGATGGGATTCAGCAATATAGAGAGATAAACGGTAACATAAAGGCCAAGATGAAATAGGCCAAGGTGGAATGGATAACGACTCAGTGTGCAGACATCGAACAAAAACTAGGAAGAAATGATGCCAAGGGAGCATTTAATTAGTCAAGGACTTAGTAAGGCCTTTACAAAGTCGAAATACAACGATTCAGGACAAGAGTGGGAAATGTCTCACTATATAAGCATGAAGATCGAGGTGACCCAAGAAATGCAATGTCTCCTGAAGTGAGTCTGATAGAGGAAAATCAACTGATAACAAGGGAAGAAGTGTATAAAGCCGTGAGAATGCTTAAGGGAGGGAAGGCTGTAGATGTGGATAATATCTCAGCAGAGCTCCTACAAGTGGGGGGTGAGGCTACAATTGATACCCTGACATACATCTGCAATAGAATTTGGCAGACAGGAGTGTGGCCCACCAGCTGGACAAAATCAGTGATTATACCGCTGCCTAAATCAGGAAACATAAATATGTGTCAGAACTATCGAATAATCAGTCTGATAAGTCATCCAAGTAAAGTTCTCTTGAGAATAATACTTAACAGACTGAAACCACAGGCAGAGAATATCATTGCCGAAGAACAAGCGGGCTTTCTAGCGGGAAGGAGTACCATCGAGCAGATATTTAATCTTCGGCTACTGAATGAGAAGTACTCAGAGTATCAACAACAGCTCTACCATGCCTTCATTGACTTTAGAAAGGCGTTTGACAAAGTGTGGCATGCGGCGCTATGGTCAACAATGAGGCATTATAAGTTCAACAGTGATATGGTGAGGGTAATTGCAAACCTTTATGAGCAGGCGACAAGCGCAGTCTCTGTAGAGGGAACGCTAGGCGATTGGTTCCGTATGACGGTGGGTGTGAGACAGGGATGTAAACTCTCCCCCACACTCTTCAATATATTCTTGGAGAGAATAATGGAGACGACCTTAAAAGAACATGTTGGCACCGTTAAAATAGGTGACAGGCTTATCACAAACTTCCGATTTGCTGATGATATTGATGTATTGGCAGGCACAGAAAGGGAACTCCGGGAGTTGATTTGGTAGCTTGGATAGAGCGGCCCTGAGTTTTGGTATGGAAATAAATGCAGATAAAACAAAGCTCATGACTAATAACATAGCAGGGTTTAAATCTGTAATAGAGGCAAATGGGCAGGAACTTGAGGCGGTAAAACGTTTCAAATATCTGGGATCGTTGATCAGCGAAGAGGGATCGAAGTCAGAGGTAATTGCAAGAATAGCACAAACAACAGCGGCGCTGACTAGGCTGAAACCTATATGGCATGACAAGCGGCTCGCCCTCGGCATAAAAGTCAGACTAATAGGCTCTTTGGTGCTATCAATATTTCTGTATGCCTGCGAGACCTGGACCATTACAGCAGATATCCAGGGCAGAATACGTGCAATGGAAATGAGGTGCTATAGAAAACTCCTAAATGTTACATATAAAGATCGTGTCACCAACGTAGATATCCGTCAGAGAGTTGAAGACGCTATTGGTCCATTTGAAGATCTGTTCACAGCTATCAAAAGACGAAAGATGGCCTGGTGCGGGCACGTCAAGAGGTCCAACGGAATTACCAACTCGATACTCTTTTTGTTTCGTGCCAGGACAGAGAGGGCGAGGACGTCCAAGGAAGAGATGGGTGGACAACATCACTGAGTGGTCAGGCCTTCGTCCCGGTGAGATACGACAGGCGGCGACAGATAGAGAATTTGGCGTGGGATTTTGGGAGTGTCTTCATGTGTGCCCCAACGACCTGGTGGGTTACGGGATGAACTGAACTGAAGTTGTTGCACACATTCAACTGGGAACTTTGACACAATAAAAATAAAGTCATCAGGAAGCCAATTTCGCAAATACATCATGAACAAAAAATATATTATTCTTATTTTTTATAATTTTTGCGCAAAATCGAGTCTTCTCTGTTTATCCATTTCACTGGCCCTCTTGAAGCTAAATTGTCGCATATCTTTCATTAAAGAAAACAACACATCCAAGATGTGACAAACAAGACATGAACAAGGACAAAGATAACACCCTGAGGGTAAGCAGCAGAACTAACCTCAACCTCTGTGTGGAGCATCTTTGCCAGCATGATAGAGAACGCCACGAGGAATCCTTCATTGATGGACTTACTATCAACATTGGAGCTAATAAAACCAGCGATGTTGGCTTTAGACATGTCTGCTAGTTTGGGTTTTTCCCCGCCTTGCCTGTAGTTGCCTCTTAGTTGTCAGTGTCCGTCCCCTGACACTCACCTTGGATTTACATTACAATTATTTATACAATGGTAGAACACATGCATGCTATAAAACATAACATTCATGCGTCTGTTTGTCAGTCTTGCTAAAAACTCAAGCAACGGCAAGCTCCTGCGACGTGAAATTTGCACAGATCATTATGTCTGTAATTTATAGGTGAACGTAACTATTTTCAGCTTTCTACATCGTTCTTTTTCAGAATTATTTAACATTTAAACACTCCAACCGTGAGCTATAGCGACGCGAAAATGGCACTATTCATTGTGTCTGGAATTTCCACGAGAACGCACTATTTTGTGCTTGTTGCCTTTTCCATTCCCGAAGTCGGCGACGCCAGTATAGGCGTGACGATAATGCTATCTAAGGAGAAACTGGAGGAGGGGGTAGAAGGGAGCGGGGGGGGGGGGGGGGAGACTTGCGCCTGGTCAGGGAAAATATACTGATCAGACATTTTAGTCAGGTTCAGGCAAAACATTCTGGCCAAAACTCTCTCCTCGACTTTCTCGTAGCCCTCCCTGGAAAAGGACTGTTTTCATGGCAGCCTGGCTGACAAGGTGATGGATCAAGGAAGAAGCCTCAAAAGGAATACCCTGCCGAAGACGGATGTGTCGGACCGAAAGGCGCAAATATCACAGTGAAACTGTAAACTAGCGATACAACGCAAATCCGTTCTCCGGACTACATCCTGCTACTTGCAAAGCCCTGTTCAGGGCTTGGTAGCGGGAGATTGAGAATAAACGCAGAAGAAGAAGAAGAAAGGAAGTCTCCCATGGTATTCCTAAAAGCAGTCCCACATTTGACCTCTCTGTCCCTCTCTGCCACTATCTGTCCCTCTTCCCAGCGATTCTGCCCGTTGTCCCGCGTGTGCTCCAACCCGTCCCTTCTCATGACATGCCTGAAAAAAGCATGACTGCCTTGCGACGGGGACGACTCCAAACAAAAAAATCTCTTCAGGATGTCAGATTATTCGTTTTGCTGAACCCCAGCATCCACGGGATGTCACACTAGCCTCTGCAGGTTTCATGCCTCAGCATCTGTCATCCACTCATGCCTTCGTCAGCCCTTCATCATCCTACGTGCGTGTGGCTAAGGCCATGTGTGGCCCTGAGACAAGACTCACTGTCTCCAAGTTTAACATTCATATAGAGCTTATATATTGCCAGCTTATACATCGCCAGCTTATACATCGCCAGCTTATACATCGCCAGCTTATATATAGCCAGCTTATACATCGCCAGCTTATACATCGCCAGCTTATACATCGCCAGCATGGTCCTCTTTGATTGGTTTGATCAGCCACCTACTAACCTACTCCAGGATTGACAGATGACAATGTGGTCCTCTTTGATTGGTTTGATCAGCCACCTACTAACCTACTCCAGGATTGACAGATGACAATGTGGTCCTCTTTGATTGGTTTGATCAGCCACCTACTAACCCACTCCAAGATTGACAGATGACAATGTGGTCCTCTTTGATTGGTTTGATCAGCCACCTACTAACCTACTCCAGGATTGACAGATGACAATGTTGTCCTCTTTGATTGGTTTGATCAGCCGCCTACTAACCTACTCCAGGATTGACAGATGACAATGTGGTCCTCTTTGATTGGTTTGATCAGCCACCTACTAACCTACTCCAGGATTGACAGATGACAATGTGGTCCTCTTTGATTGGTTTGATCAGCCACCTACTAACCTACTCCAGGATTGACAGATGACAATGTGGTCCTCTTTGATTGGTTTGATCAGCCACCTACTAACCCACTCCAGGATTGACAGATGACAATGTGGTCCTCTTTGATTGGTTTGATCAGCCACCTACTAACCTACTCCAGGATTGACAGATGACAATGTTGTCCTCTTTGATTGGTTTGATCAGCCACCTACTAACCTACTCCAGGATTGACATATGACAATGTGGTCCTCTTCGGAAACGATGGACAAACAAACAACATACATTGTCATCGGAGTCGGGCACACGTGAAGAGGTTTAACGACTTATCAAGTGTTGACTAAGTGTTGACTAAGTGATGTCAAAGTGTTGGCTATGTGTTGACTAAGTGATGTCAAAGTGTTGACTAAGTGATGTCAAAGTGTTGGCTAAGTGTTGACTAAGTGATGGCTCTAAGTGTTGACAAAGTGTTGGCTAAGTGTTGACAACGTGTTGGCTAAGTGTTGTCAAAGTGTTGACTGAGTGTTGTCAAAGTTTGACTAGGTGTTGTCAAAGTGTAGGCTAAGTGTTGGCTAAGTGTTGGCTAGGTGTTGGCTATGTGTTGGCTATGTGTTGGCTAAGTGTTGGGTAGGTGTTGGCTAAGTGTTGGCTAGGTGTTGTCAAAGTGTTGACAAAGTGTTGACTAAGTGTTGGCTAGGTGTTGTCAAAGTATTGGCTAGGTGTTGATTAAGTGTTGGCTAGGTGTTGATTAAGTGTTGGCTAGGTGTTGGCTAAATGTTGGCTAGGTGTTGGCTAGGTGTTGGCTAAATGTTGGCTAGGTGTTGGCTAGGTGTTGATTAAGTGTTGGCTAGGTGTTGATTAAGTGTTGGCTAGGTGTTGATTAAGTGTTGGCTAAATGTTGGCTAGGTGTTGGCTAGGTGTTGATTAAGTGTTGGCTAGGTGTTTTGCCTAACTATTGGCTAGGTATTGGCTAAGTGTTGGCTAGGTATTGGCTAAGTGTTGGCTAGGTATTGGCTAAGTGTTGGCTAGGTATTGGCTAAGTGTTGGCTAAATGTTGGCTAGGTGTTGGCTAATTGTTGGCTAAGTGTTGACTAAGTGTTGGGTATATCTTGGCTAAGTGGCCATACAAATCTACGTTGTTATCTGTAGCCAGTTATATCTTCTTATCCGTACAACCAAATATGTTATTCTCTATGTTTCTATATGTACACATAAATCTATGGTATTATATGTACACACAAATCTATGGTATTATATGTACACACAAATCTATGGTATTATATGTACACACAAATCTATGGTATTATATGTACACACAAATCGGTGACATTATATGTACATACACATCGATGGTATTATCTGTACACACAAATCGGTGGTATTATCTGTACACACAAATCTACATTCCTATCTGACCTCTTTATCGCTCCATGTGAAGCATAGGGCTACAACTGAGTTGGTCCAGTGCGGAAGACTGGGGTCGTTTTCTTGAAGTACTGGTTTATGAACCAATTTGTTTTACATTTAGGTAAACTAGATCCATGTAAATTCTTCACCCGCTTTGCATATAGTAGTTATTAAAATCGTTTAAGTTTTATAAACCAGATTGATCGTATATTGATCACAATGGTTGAGAATGCTGGGCCGGGCATTAGACATGTCATTGTACAAATTCAGCACAGACACGAGAAGAGGCAAGAAAATAGGGTACCATTATAAATACATCAAACTCAGATCTCCAGCTGACGTCTGCGCTTTGCTGTGAGAAAGAGACTAGTTATGGGATCGGTTACTGGTAAACTAGGGGTTATAATAGATCATACAGGTCAAATGAGTGAGCAAGTCCAGGTAGCAGTGGAAAAGGCAAATGCAATGTTGGGTATGATAAAAAGAAATATTAAACATAGGAGCAAGGAAATGATAGTCAAATTGTCTAAAGCTTTAGTTAGATCTAGATTGGAGTACTGTGTACGTTGTTGTTTGCAAATGCCCACAATGAGTAAGTTACTCTTTTGTGCGGCATGAAAAGGGCGTTAAGTGGCGGCTTGCAGTAGCTTACAGGTGAAAAGGATGCAAATAAGAGCGACAAAGCTGATAGTTCGATTCCAGAATTACAGTTATGTGGAAATACTCAGAAAAATCTGCCTACAGTATCTAGAAAAGAGAAGGATTCGATGTGACAATACAGGTTTATAAGATAATCACAGGAAAGGTAAAATTAGACTATAACAAGTTTTTTTCTTCAAATTACAACCATATACAAGAACGAGGGGGCATAGCTAACATTTGACTCTGTCCTACAGTCACACCCTTGCACAACTTTCACACGCGCCCTCGTGGTAAAGCCCTTCCATTGCACTTTGGTTGGGCTAGCTTCTGAGGGCGCACAAACCTAGCATAGGTACATACAGATGCACACATGCATCCAAGCACTGGTTTATGCGTCCTGATATCGCCCAATTGACTACGGTCTGGGGTGGAAAATGGCGCGCCTCCGCCAGTAGAAACTAGTGAGGCAAACATCTAAGCAAAAAAAAAAAAAAAAAAGCTAACATTTAACTAAAGAAAGGTGGTGAATCCTTGGAATGCATCGACACAGGAAATAGTAGAGGATGGGACAATTCATGCATTTAATAATAGATAGGATGCGTATAGCTTTTAGAGCAAGGAAATGTAAATGAAATTGGTTGTATACAGAATCTGGAGAGTCTTCTAAACCAGTATAAAGACGTTAAGTTACAGTTTAGCTAACACTTTCTTGGGATGTTCAACGACCGAGTTGTTGTGTTGTTTCCAATGCCCACAATGAGTAGGTTTACTTTTTTGTGCGCCCTCAAAAGGACGTCAAGTGGCGTGCTGATGAAAGTAGACCAGGGTCCTTCAAGCGGTTGTGATATGCTTGGCTTCATCTGCGTGCCACTCACTACTACAGTGATCACATCGATCACCTCGCTAGCCAGGCTGCCATCAAAACAGCCCGTTTCCAGGGAGGGCTACTTGGAAGCTGAGGTGAGGGTCAGTGTATATTTTGCCTGATCCTGACTAACATGTCTGATCAATATATTTTTCCTGACCCTGACTAACATATCTGATCAGTATATTTTGCCTGACCCTGACTAACATGGCTGATCAGTATATTTTTCCTGACCTTGACTAACATATCTGATCAGTATATTTTGCCTGACCCTTACTAACATGTCTGATCAGTATATTTTTCCTGACCCTGACTAACATGTCTGATCAGTATATTTTGCCTGACCCTGACTAACATATCTGATCAGTATATTTTACCTGACCCTAACATGTCTGATCAGTATATTTTGCGTGACCCTGACTAACATGTCTGATCAGTATATTTTGCCTGACCCTGACTAACATGTCTGATCAGTATATTTGACCTGACCCTAACATGTCTGATCAGTATATTTTGCGTGACCCTGACTAACATGCTGATCAGTATATTTTTCCTGACCCTGACTAACATGTCTGATCAGTATATTTTTCCTGACCCTGACTAACATGTCTGATCAGTATATTTTGCCTGACCTTGACTAACATGTCTGATCAGTATATTTTGCGTGACCCTGACTAACATGTCTGATCAGTATATTTTGCCTGACCCTGACTAACATGTCTGATCAGTATATTTTACCTGACCCTAACATGTCTGATCAGTATATTTTGCGTGACCCTGACTAACATGCTGATCAGTATATTTTTCCTGATCCTGACTAACATGTCTGATCAGTATATTTTTCCTGACCCTGACTAACATGTCTGATCAGTATATTTTGCCTGACCTTGACTAACATATCTGATCAGTACATTTTGCCTGACCCTTACTAACATGTCTGATCAGTATATTTTTCCTGACCCTGACTAACATGTCTGATCAGTATATTTTGCCTGACCCTGACTAACATATCTGATCAGTATATTTTACCTGACCCTAACATGTCTGATCAGTATATTTTGCGTGACCCTGACTAACATGTCTGATCAGTATATTTCGCCTGACCCTGACTAACATGTCTGATCAGTATATTTTACCTGACCCTAACATGTCTGATCAGTATATTTTGCGTGACTCTGACTAACATGCTGATCAGTATATTTTTCCTGACCCTGACTAACATGTCTGATCAGTATATTTTTCCTGACCCTGACTAACATGTCTGATCAGTATATTTTGCCTGACCTTGACTAACATATCTGATCAGTATATTTTGCCTGACCCTCACTAACATGTCTGATCAGTATATTTTGCGTGACCATGACTAACATGTCTGATCAGTATATTTTGCCTGACCTTGACTAACATATCTGATCAGTATATTTTTCCTGACCCTCACTAACATGTCTGATCAGTATATTTTGCTTGACCCTGACTAACATATCTGACCAGTATATTTTACCTGACCCTAACATGTCTGATCAGTATATTTTGCGTGACCCTGACTAACATGTCTGATCAGTATATTTTGCCTGACCCTGACTAACATGTCTGATCAGTATATTTTATCTGACCGTAACATGTCTGATCAGTATATTTTGCGTGACCCTGACTAACATGTCTGATCAGTATATTTTGCCTGACCCTGACTAACATGTCTGATCAGTATATTTTACCTGACCCTAACATGTCTGATCAGTATATTTTGCCTGACCCTGACTAAGATGTCTGATCAGTATATTTTGCCTGACCCTGACTAACATGTCTGATCAGTATATTTTGCCTGACCCTGACTAACATGTCTGATCAGTATATTTTGCCTGACCCTGACTAAGATGTCTGATGAGTATATTTTGCCTGACCCTGACTAAGATGTCTGATCAGTATATTTTGCCTGACCAGACGTTAGTCTTCTACCCCAAATCCCCGTGCTGTAAATATCGAAATTCTTAAGTTAACACTTTTCAAAGTGTTAAATCTGCAGGACTTATAAAAATAAACTAGAACAACTTACCAGTTGTTTGCGAGTTGACTTAACGAAATGACGACCCAGTTAAGATGTCTCCTGGCCGAGTAGTCGTGTTGCTTCAGGTTTTCGTATGGCGGGAGATGAATTATCTGAGCGTGACAGAGAGTGGCAGCGTGTTGACCAGGCTGCACTTGACATTGATTGGCTGAGATTACACCAGGCCGAACTTAAGAGCTGTGAGACGGATCAATATCGATATATGAACTGATCAGTCCGGGCCGTGACAGGCATTAAGTCGGTACTGGTTCCCATTGTTTGGTATGGTGTGGTTTGAAGGTACACGGGTGTTTGTGAAGGTTAAGGGATTGAATCGCGCAGACTTTATATACACGTGTGTGTGTGTGTGTAGGCGAATACGTACGATAGATTACACGCACACACCAACACACATACATAAGGGGGTTGGGGGGGGGGAGTGGGGCAGGGTGAACACCTGTATTAGGGATGGGAAGGGGATATCAATCACCATTCCAGTATGGAAAAGGGGGGGGGGGGCAGGCCCAGGCAGAACTCCTGTATAGTGGGGAAGGGGGAAAGGGGGGGGGGCGCAGGCAGGACTCCTGTATAGTGCGGGGCACCGGCAGGACTCCTGTATAGTGGTGGGCGGGGCGCAGACAGGACTCTTGCATGGTGGGGGGCGCAGGCAGGACTCCTGTATAGTGGGGGGGGGGGGGGCTGGCAGGACTCTGTATAGTGGGGGGGGGGAGGACAGGCAGGACTCCTGTTTAGTGAGGGGGGGGACAGGCAGGACTCCTGTATAGTGAGGGGGGAGGACAGGCAGGACTCCTGTACAGTGAGGGGGGGGGGGACAGGCAGGACTCCTGTATAGTGAGGGAGGGGGACAGGCAGGACTCCTGTATAGTGAGGGAGGGGGACAGGCAGGACTCCTGTATAATGAGGGGGGGGGGGACAGGCAGGACTCCTGTACAGTGAGGGGGGGGACAGGCAGGACTCCTGTATAGTGAGGGGGGGGACAGGCAGGACTCCTGTATAGTGAGAGAGGGGGACAGGCAGGACTCCTGTATAGTGAGGGGGGGGGGGGCAGGCAGGACTCCTGTATAGTTGGGGGGGGGGGAGGACAGGCAGGACTCCTGTTTAGTGAGGGGTGGGACAGGCAGGATTCCTGTATAGTGAGGGGGGAGGACAGGCAGGACTCCTGTACAGTGAGGGGGGGGGGGACAGGCAGGACTCCTGTATAGTGAGGGAGGGGGACAGGCAGGACTCCTGTATAGTGAGGGAGGGGGACAGGCAGGACTCCTGTATAATGAGGGGGGGGGGACAGGCAGGACTCCTGTAAAATGAGGGGGGGGGGACAGGCAGGACTCCTGTATAATGAGAGAGGGGGACAGGCAGGACTCCTGTATAGTGAGGGGGGGGGGACAGGCAGGACTCCTGTATAGTGAGAGAGGGGGACAGGCAGGACTCCTGTATAGCGAGGGGGGGGGGGACAGGCAGGACTCCTGTATAGTGAGAGAGGGGGACAGGCAGGACTCCTGTATAGTGAGGGGGGCGGGCAGGCAGGACTCCTGTATAGTTGGGGGGGGGGGAGGACAGGCAGGACTCCTGTATAGTGAGGGAGGGGGACAGGCAGGACTCCTGTATAGTGAGAGAGGGGGACAGGCATGACTCCTGTATAGTGAGGGGGGGGGACAGGCAGGACTCCTGTATAGTTGGGGGGGGGAGGACAGGCAGGACTCCTGTTTAGTGAGGGGGGGGGACAGGCAGGACTCCTGTATAGTGAGGGGGGGGGGACAGGCAGGACTCCTGTATAGTGAGAGAGGGGGACAGGCAGGACTCCTGTATAGTGAGGGGGGGGGGGGACAGGCATGACTCCTGTATAGTGGGGGGGGGGGGAGGACAGGCAGGACTCCTGTATAGTGGGAGAGGGGGGAGGAGGACAGGCAGGACTCCTGTATAGCGATCTGAAAAAAAAATCCTGCACTATCTGGGGTTTGAGCCCTGAATATCCACCTCAGAACAGGCCATTGCAGACTAGATGCATCATCATCATGTAGCATGTCCTTTGTAGAACGTCGCGTCCATTACAGTTTATCTGAAAGAAACTCGTTCCCTTGCCAAAACTCCAGCCTCCGCCACAGTCATATCCAGGCATTCTTGGATATCTTGGTCCCATCACTGTGTTATCTGCGTATCGTAACTCTGGAATCTCATACCCCCCAATCTACTGTAGAATGACTGTCAAATTGAGAGCACTTCCGTTGGGTCTAATAGTGAACGTGTGCTGGTATTAGACTCACGGAAGACAGGACAGTTTCTTAACCCGCTAATGAAAGAGCGTCTGCTATGGTAATCTGGTCTTAACCCTGCAGAAATCACAGGTTCCAGAAACTTGGCCATTGACAAAAACTAAAAAGCCCTCTATTGATACGCCCTGGTCTAATATTGAACGGGTGCTGAAAATAGACCCTCGGAAGACAGGTCAGTTTTACCCTACAAATGACAGGGCGTTGCTACGGTATTTCTGCTTAACTCGAGAGGAGCCGCAGACATTTGGTTCGCGTACTAGGCTGATAAGCCAACGGCGCGAGGCTACAAGGTAAGGGATTACGGCCGAACGCCTCTAAGCCAAAATCCCGCCCAAAAGCTCAGCACGATTGCAAAGGGAGGCTTCGACATGGTGGGGACCTGGGGCTCCCGCTCCATCCCCGCCCGTTCGAGCCGCAGAATGAGGTCTATGCCGTCCGCTGATCAAAGCGGGCGGGAAGCTGCTCGATATTCACCCCATACGGCGATGAGGTATGAAACCATTTGTAGAGACTTTGTTCTCGGTCGGGGTGCCCTAAGCAGTAGATCAGCTACCTCACTGCGAACTGCTGAGACTCAACCCTTGACCATGAGATATGTCCGCACCAGGCGAACAACATCTCCGTGCAATGACCAGGCTTGTCCCCTGGTCAAATGCACTATTTCGAGAGGAATCACAGGTCGCTGACATTTGGTCCACGTGCTTGGCTGATAAGCTACCATCTGAGGGACTACGGCCGAACGCCTCTAAGCCAGAATCCCGCCCTAAATCTCAGCACCGCTGTGATGGGAGGCTACGACATGGCCCGGTCGAGCCGCAGGAATGCACCTGGTAAAATGCACTTTCCTCGCTATTTGCCTTCTGTCTGCTATCAGTCATTCCAATGGGCGCAGAAGAGATTCAGTCCAGCGGACATTGCACCTCATGCCCTATTGTGACAACCTCCCGGGTGGCGGGGAATGCTAGGCGTACCATTACTGCAGATGAGCCGAGAAAATAAAGGGAGCAAAAAGATACCTCACTCACATGCATATGCTACGTTTCTGGCAGGACGTGACGATCCTGGGACAAAGTCACACTGGACTGCCTCTCTTCCGGGATAGTACAAACTAGTACATAGTCCATCATATCATTGCCAAACCCTATAGACACGAGTAGGGAAGACTCGATAGTCCTGCAAGACAACTTCCTAAGAGAGACAACTCTGACCAAAAACAACTGCTGCCTTGCAGTTAGGCTGGGGACAGCCAAAGGCTAAGGAGGGCATCCCTACAGAAACGCCTGTTGAAATCGGATGCACCGAGCCACAGGCAAAAAAATTAAAACAGTGCAACGTAAATATCGATGTAAACAGCGTACGATGAAGAAGAAGATACCCCCCAATCGTAAATGGGTCGAAACTTTAAATGTTCTCGCCTAGATGCACACATGCATAAAATGAAAGCAGCTCAGACTGCACAATGGTCATGTCAGAGAGGACCCTGGACTCCAGAACACATCCTGCAAACATGCCCATGGCACCATGGCTCCAGTGAGAAGACCTGGCCTGAGGAAAGAAACATACAAGACAAACTGTGGGGAACCATTGAGGACCTGAGACTGACGTGTCACTTCATGGAGGCAGCCAATCTAGTGGCATACAACGAGCAAACAAAACCGAACGCAAAGAAGAAGAAGCCTGATGACTTGGCTGGGAACTTAGTGCGCTAAAACCATGTGTTGGTTATTAAATATATTATTGTCCTTCGAGTAGAAACATGGACCATGACCAAGAAAATGGAGACAAGTATTGAAGCCATTGAAATGTGGCTATTAACTTGGAAAGATAAAAAGATAAATCGTGGAAAATAATAAGGTGGAAAATAATTTTTTGTTTTGAAAATTCTTTATTGCACATAATAAATCATTACAATTTTCAAATTTAAACAACAAATCTGAAACAAAATTTGTGCATTATGTGAAGTGAAATGATAATTTCCCATGAGATGAAACATGAGATGGAATTACATTTTGTGAAGTGAGTGGTGACATCAATTTAATATGATTTACATTTTTTTGTTTGCAAAGACAATATGCTTACACATGTGTACGCATACCTACTTGTTTATACCAACACATGCATATTCATGTATACACACTCATAGATTTTTGTTTATCCACACACACAACACACATAAAAAAAAACGTACATATACTACTTCCACACACATGCATGTACGCACCCAGTACATATATCCACATACCTGCATAGTCATGATAATACAGGTTTCAAATGACAGGTGGAAAAGATACTGAAGGAAATTAACCAATAGATTTAATAAATTAAAAAATTAAAATAAGAAAATCTAATATTTGGGCTATGTCAAGAAACACGACAGTCTGCTAAAAGTTATATTGGAGGGAAGGATAGTCAGGGGTAGCAGACAACTTCAAAATGTGGTCGTGGAACAGTCAAACTGTGTACCATCCTATCTAGTTATAGAATAGATCCAACCTCGGATATGATGATCAACATTTTTGTATGAACCCATGCATACATTACTTCATTTGGATAATCACTTACTTCCCTTATTCTGAAACCACCTCAATTACTTCCCCATTGCTAAGCACCAAGACTTACTTCCCCGGAATGCCCACCTAATTACTTTCCCCGTCCTTAAAAAAAAAGATTTACTTCCCCATTACATAAAAAAACGACTTACTGCCCCTGTCCATAAAAAAAATACTTACTTCCCCTGAACACAGTGAAACGCCCCCGTTAATCAGCTTTCGGCTGCCAACGGTTACCCGACTCTGCCCGAAAACGCCCCCGTTTACCCGGCTTTCGGCTGCCAACGGTTACCCGACTCTGCCCGAAAACACCCCCGTTTACTCAGCTTTCGGCTGCCAACGGTTACCCAACTCTGCCAGAAAACGCCCCCATTTACCCGGCTTTCATCTGCCAACGGTTACCCGACTCTGCCCAAAAACGCCCCCGTTTACCCGGCTTTCGGCTGCCAACGGTTACCCGACTCAGCCCTAAAACGCCCCCGTTTACTCGGCTTTCGGCTGCCAACGGTTACCCGACTCTGTCAGAAAACGCCCCCGTTTACCCGGCTTTCGGCTGCCAACGGTTACCCGACTCTGCCAGAAAACGCCCCCATTTACCCGGCTTTCGGCTGCAAACGGTTACCCGACTCTGCCCGAAAACGCCCCCATTTACCCGGCTTTCGGCTGCCAACGGTTACCCGACTCTGCCCGAAAACGCCCCCGTTTACCCGGCTTTATCTGCAAACGGTTACCCGACTCTGTCCGAAAACGCCCCCGTTTACTCGGCTTTCGACTGCCAACGATTACCCGACTCTGTCCGAAAACGCCCCCGTTTACCCGGCTTTCGGCTGCCAACGGTTACCCGACTCTGCCCGAAAACGCCCCCGTTTACTCGGCTTTCGACTGCCAACGATTACCCGACTCTGTCCGAAAACGCCCCCGTTTACCCGGCTTTCGGCTGCCAACGGTTACCCGACTCTGCCAGAAAACGCCCCCGTTTACCCGGCTTTCGGCTGCCAACGGTTACCTGACTCTGTCCGAAAACGCCCCCGTTTACCCGGCTTTCGGCTGCCAACGGTTACCCGACTCTGCCCGAAAACGCCCCCGTTTACTCGGCTTTCGACTGCCAACGGTTACCCGACTCTGTCCGAAAACGCCCCCATTTACCCGGCTTTCGGCTGCCAACGGTTACCCGACTCTGTCCGAAAACGCCCCCGTTTACCCGGCTTTCGGCTGCCAACGGTTACCCGACTCTGCCAGAAAACGCCCCCGTTTACCCGGCTTTCGGCTGCCAACGGTTACCCGACTCTGCCCGAAAACGCCCCCGTTTACCCGGCTTTCGGCTGCTAACGGTTACCCGACTCTGCCCGAAAACGTCCCCGTTTACCCGGCTTTATCTGCCAACGGTTACCCGACTCTGCCAGAACACGCCCCCGTTTACCCGGCTTTCGGCTGTCAACGGGTACCCGACTCTGCTAGAAAACTGTTGGACGTCAAACTTGAATTTGTTCCAAAATAGCAGCGGTCATCCTGAGGCTGTTGACACTGCCATAGAACTTGTCTAGTGTTGGCACTGGTGATGGCCACATGTGCTTTTTCTGGCCCTCTTGCAGCAGATGTTCAAGGGGCATTTTCTCAGTCCCACAGGTGCAGTCGTCAGTAGCACCTATCTTCAGTTGTTGTGGCCTGTGCGGAGTCTGAAGACCACCACCTGCTCTCTTCTGTTCAACTGGTAATAAGCATCATTTCTTGTGTAGCCAGTATGCTATGTTTCCCATTTGGCCATGTACCTAGGCTCTAATAAACCGTTTGGATCCTACGTAGGTCACACTCGGGGAGCAGTTTGGGGCCCCTTAAGGGGCAGTGCAGTACCCGCCGACCAGTGGAATATGCTCTGGCTGTTACTATACCAAACCCCACCCATGTTCTTCTCATATGTCGTCTGCCTTTCTACCTAACTTTTCTTTGTCCAACCTTCCTCTACCAAGGGTCCAATAATGGTAGAGGCACCCAGAGATGATCCGGGCCTAGCCCAACACCCAATAATGGTAAAGGCACAAAGAGAGGATCCGGGTCTAGCCCAACACCCAATAATGGTAAAGGCACAAAGAGAGGATCCGGGCCTAGCCCAACACCCAATAATGGTAAAGGCACAAAGAGAGGATCCAGGTCTAGCCCAACACCCAATAATGGTAGAGGCACCCAGAGAGGATCCGGGTCCAGCCCAACGCCCAATAATGGTCATGAATGATACACAAGCTATCGAAACCAACAATCCTGTGGATGATATTGACCATCAAACAACAAAGTTGTGGAGCAAAGATAACACAAAATACATACTACATAACTTTTACTGTCCTCTAACGTCCAAATCGTGTTTACCTGAATTTGAGCCTTCGTCAAAGAAAACAGTGGGAGATTTCAATGCTAATACACCAAACCTTGGATACCGTCAGTTTATAATGTAGGCCTGTAGATTGAAGAGCTGTGTAATGGTATTAATCTTACACTGCTCCAGATGTTGGAAGCAGCCATTGTCCTATCCTAACAATTATTGAAACACTGCAGAGGGATAGGATGGTTCGGAGAAAACCATGATGGAATTTCAGAAAGGCTAACTGGAACTTTTATGGTCGTGGAAACTGATGCTGGGTTTAGCCAAATAAGTAAGAATGATGTCAGCAATACAACTTTCAAACTGATGCTGGGTTTAGCCAAATAAGTAAGAATGATGTCAGCAATACAACTTTCAAACTGATGCTGGGTTTAGCCAAATAAGTAAGAATGATGTCAGCAATACAACTTTCAAACTGATGCTGGGTTTAGCCAAATAAGTAAGAATGATGTCAGCAATACAACTTTCAAACTGATGCTGGGTTTAGCCAAATAAGTAAGAATGATGTCAACAATACAACTTTCAAACATGTGCCACCATCTCAACAGCTGCAAGGAAATGCATCCCACAGGGGACGCACAGGAAATATAAACCGTACTGGAACCCAAAGCTAGAGGCAGCCGTCAAAGAGAGGAGAGGGGCCAGGAAGAAGGAAGAAGAATCTCCAAATACCCTCAATTAAACGGAGTACAATAGATGGGCAGCAAAAGTAAGATATATCACTAAACAAAGCAAGCGGAAGACTTGGAGAATAAATGGTAGCAAACTGGATTTAAAAAGAGAAGGGAACAAGGCATGGAGATTTCTGAGCAACCTTGAAGGGAACAAGAGAAAGTCAAACCCAACATCCCTGGCTGGAGAATCTGGGGACAAAATAGTATCAAACACCAAGAAAGTTGAGATCTTTAAAGCGCAACAAAGAAAAAGCTAGATAAAGCACTTTTAAAGGACTCCTTTAACATGGACTCCACCAATATGGCTGCGTTTAAAAATCACTTCACTTCACAAGAACTGAGCATGACGATGAGGAAACTGGCAAATAATAAAGCACCAAGACCAGATAAAGTTAAAAAAAAAAAGATAAGTAAATTAGGACCAACGGCGAAAGAGGAAATTTTTATGGTTTAACAGAAAATGGAACGAAGGACAGTTGCCATCAATATGGCTATCAAACCCAGACTGAAGAAAGGGAAACCAGGAACACCTGGAAGCTATAGACCTGTGTCACTCACCTCATGTTTAGGTAAAGTGGTTGAAAGAATGGTAAACAACCAGAAACACCTGGAAGCTATAGACCTGTGTCACTCACCTCATGTTTAGGTAAAGTGGTTGAAAGAATGGTAAACAATAGACTAGATTGGTGGCTGAAAGCAGAAACCTCTGCGTACGAATGATCCCCTCTTTAGGTTTACACAGCAATTAATGGAGGGATTCCAAGATGAAAAAAGCACACTAGCAGTGTTTATTGATCTACAGCAGGTATATCTTCTTCTTCTTCATCGTACGCAGTCAGACATCAATCTTAATTTTTTCGAAAAAACCAGCGGTCATCCTGAGGCTGTCGACACTGCCATAGAGCTAGTCTAGTGTTGCCACTGGTGATGGCCACATCTGCTCTCTCTGATCCTCGTATGTCGGGCAGTTTTGCAGCAAATGCTCAGCGGTCATTTTACCGGTACCACACGGGCATTCGTCAGTGCCACCTATCTTCAATTTGTTGAATAGGTGGTACCTGAGTCTATTGTGGCCAGTGCGAAGTCTGAAGACCACGACCTGCTCTCTTCTGTTCAACTGGTAATAGGCATAGTTTTTGGTGTAGCCAGTATGTTCTATTTCCCATTTGGTCATGTATCTAGCTCTAATAAGCCGTTTTGACTCTTCGTACGAAATACTAGTATCTGGTTGTGGTAGTCTTGCACCTTCTTTTGCCAATCTGTCTGCCTCCTCGTTGCCTTGGATGTTGCACTGGGATGGGACCCACTGTACCACTACCCTTTTTGGTGCGGACTGCTGGCATAGTTGACAGAGTGCTGCTCTTAAATCATTAAGTTCAGTATTTTTCTGGCTTTTTAGCGCTGTGACTACGGCCAAAGCATCTGTAAGCAGGACTATATAGCTTTCATTCCTTTTACCTGTCACCATTTCTTCCACTGCCGCCCTCAGTGCCTCTGCCTCCGCTCTGAAATTGCTTGTGTATTTTCCAGTAGTGAATGACAGTGTTATTTTTCAGCCATTTGGTAGGTTCAGAAATGCTCCTGCCCCTCCGTTCTGTGTTGTTTGTTACAGAACCGTCGGTGTACGCATGGGTCCAGTCCATGCTTGGGTAGTTTTTCATTATATAGCTCAGGGTAGTATCTCTTTCTTTTTCAGTCTGGCAGTTTTTGTTTCCAATACCTGGTATATTTTCTACCACCTCTGGATATATATGCTGCCTCCAGGTAGGTTGTCGTACAGTAGGGATGGGCTTTGGTGTTGTTAGTGCGTTCATGGGGTCTTCGTGCATCTTTGCTTTGGCTATTTCTGCAAAGTTTCTCCGCTTTAGTTTCCCATTTCCGAAATTGTTCAGTCTCTGGTGCATTGGATGGTCAGTCAGTCTTCTGAGTTTCTCTGATTGCTGCTGGGCTCTGCAGTCTCTTCTGTCGGTCATGGATTGCAGTTTTGTAATCTTTTCAAGTTCTACAATTGGCGTTGACTTCATGCCTCCTGTTATAATTTTATCGAAGTTCGCCTTTGCTGCTGTTGTCCATGCCGCAATGCCATACTCGAGAACTGGTCTCACTCTTCCAGTGTACAGTTTCTTTAGTCCATTTCCGAAATTGTTCAGTCTCTGGTGCATTGGATGGTCAGTCAGTCTTCTGAGTTTCTCTGATTGCTGCTGGGCTCTGCAGTCTCTTCTGTCGGTCATGGATTGCAGTTTTGTAATCTTTTCAAGTTCTACAATTGGCGTTGACTTCATGCCTCCTGTTATAATTTTATCGAAGTTCGCCTTTGCTGCTGTTGTCCATGCCGCAATGCCATACTCGAGAACTGGTCTCACTCTTCCAGTGTACAGTTTCTTTAGTATACTTTCGTCTGCTCCCCAGCTTGTGCCAGCAAGTTTCCTCATGATTGCCATTCTTTCTCTGGCTCTCATTCGGTTTCTCTCGATCTGACTTTTCCATGTCATGCGCTGATCAAATGTGACTCCCAGGTAGTTTGGGTTGTCGTTTGGCTACAGGTATTTGCCGTTCAGACTTAATTTGGTGTTTTGGGGTTTGTTTGATAGCGAGAATATTGTACATGTCGTTTTTTCCTCGTTTATTTTGACCAGCCATGAGTTCGCCCACTCTTCCAGCGATGTTAGGGCCTGCTGCATCCGATTTCTTGCTATGGTGAGATTCTTTTCAGAGGTCCACATAGCCAGATCATCTGCAAACATTGAGCTATGGACTCTTCTTGGTATATTCTGTTATATTATTTATATACACCAGGAAGAGTGTGGGTGACAGTACTCCCCCTTGGGGTACTCCCTGCTCAAGTGTCTTTTTGCTCATCTGCCCTTGTACTTGAACTCTGGCCGTTCTGTTTTTGAGGTAGTGGCTGATCCATTTGTACATTTTCCCACAAACTTCACTTCTTCTTAGCTTGACTCTGTCCCTCTTTCCAGACTTTGTCAAATGCCTTTTCCAGGTCCACCCAAACCGCTACTGTGTGTTTTTGCTCCTGGTAGGCATCTTCTATTTCCTGGGCTATGAGGATAACCTGATCCTCAGTGGATCTGTGCTGTCTAAAGCCTGCTTGCTGTGGAATTAGTATGCGTTTTTCTTCCAGATGCCACATCAGTCTGGTGTTTATCATACGTTCCATCAGTTTGCCGACACAGCTCAGTAGGCTGATAGGCCTGTATCCATTTTGATCTGTTTTGTCTTTTCCTTTCTTTGGTAATGGTACTGCGTCTTTCCATGCCTGGGGTACAATACCCCTTTTCCAGCTTTGGTTCAGGACTGATAGCAGTTTCCTCTTTGCTGTTTGGCCCAGCCCCATCAGCATTTCGTTTGTTATCCCGTCTTTTCCGGGACATTTCCTTTTCTTTAATGTTCTCATGGCCTCTTCCATTTCATTCATTGTTAGTTTTGCCATCATGTGCTCTTCTGGTGCCATATTGATGTTGTCGTGCCCCTTTTGCTCTTCACTAATGTCTGTATGCCTATCTGCAGGGACATCAATGTGGTTTGCTCTGGCATAATGTTCAACAAAGGTGTTTGCTGCTTTTTTTCCAGTGAGCAAGTTTTCGCCCTGCTTGATGGTAATTTGTTTGTTTGATGGAGTTTCGTCATTCACGGCTCTGACTAGCTTCCATAGTTTGTTCCCTTCTTTGTCTAAATTGAGGCTTTCTGTTTTGTTTTTCCAGCTTTCTCTTGCTGTTTGGTTTAGAGTGTATTTGTATTTCACCGTGGCGGCTTTGAGGGCGATATTTGCCTCCATAGATTGTTCTCACTCTGCCATGTTCCTAGCATTTGTGACTGCGTCTTCCGCTTTCTGCAAATCATCATTCCAATAGGGCTTATAATTTTTTCTTGCAGCAGGTATGTCTGGAGGAAGGACCTTTTGATGAAAATGAAGAAAATAGGAATAGAAAGAAAGAGGATCAAATGGATACAGGCCTTCCTGACCAACAGAACCATAAATACCAACTTTGCAGCGGCAACATCAAGTAAAAGAACGTTAGGACTGCCACAGGGCTCTCCTCTAAATTGCACCCTTTTCCTCATCTATATAAATGACCTCACTAGACATCTAAACGTGTCAACGGCATTGTTTGCTGATGATCTCGCTATTTTGACCATCGAAAAATATCCTATTTTGACAAAATCCAAGATCAACATAACGCTACTAACAATTTCAGTATACTGCGAACTGTGAAAACTGAAGATAAAAGTCACATATAACCATATACACCATCTTCTCCCGCAGTCATAAAGAAGCAAAGAGATCCATTAACATCAAAATGAATGGGGAATTACTAGTAAAAGAGGATACCCCAGTTTATCTGGGAGTAATACTGGACAGACAGTTGAAATTTGGTAGCCACATCTGCAACATCAGAAGTAAAGCAATCAATCGTTTAAACTTAATCAAAAGACTTGCTAGTACAAATTGGCGAGCTGATAAACAAACTCTTCAGCAACTATACCTTTGTTATGTACGACCGGTGATGGACTACAGCCTTTCCACACAGATCACTGTGAGTCCAAATAACATCTCATCTTTGACCTGGTGCAGAATCAAGCTCTCAAACTAATTTGTGGGGGGATGAGATCAACACCTACATAGTATTTGACATAGTATTGACCTTAGGTAATTTAGTTGAGTATTTCTGTGGCTCTGTAATGCTGTAACCACGGACAGGGTATCTGTAAAAGATTATCTGGCTTTCATTGCTTTCGCCTGTCAGCATTGCTTCTACTGCAGCCTTCAATGCCTCTGCCTCGCTCTGAAATTGCTTGAGAATTTTGTGCTTGTATAAGTCCAGTCAGTGCTTGTATGGCTCCAGTCAGTGTATGTATGGTTCCAGTCAGTGTATACATGGGTCGAGTCAGTGCTTGTATTGTTCCAGTCAGTGTATACATGGGTCGAGTCAGTGCTTGTATGGTTCCAGTCAGTGTATACATGGGTCGAGTCAGTGCTTGTATGAGTCCAGTCAGTGTATGTATGGTTCCAGTCAGTGTATACATGGGTTGAGTCAGTGCTTGTATGGGTCCAGTCTGTGCTTGTATGGGTCCAGACAGTGCTTGTATGGTTCCAGACAGTGCTTGTATGGTTCCAGTCAGTGTATACATGGGTCCAGTCAGTGCTTGTATGGCTCCAGTCAGTGCTTGTATGAGTCCAGTCAGTGCTTGTATGAGTCCAGTCAGTGCTTGTATGGTTCCAGTCAGTGTATACATGGGTCAAGTCAGTGCTTGTATGGTTCCAGTCAGTGTAAACATGGGTCGAGTCAGTGCTTGTATGGTTCCAGTCAGTGCTTGTATGAGTCCAGTCAGTGTATACATGGGTCGAGTCAGTGCTTGTATGGTTCCAGTCAGTGTATACATGGGTCGAGTCAGTGCTTGTATGAGTCCAGTCAGTGTATGTATGGTTCCAGTCAGTGTATACATGGGTCGAGTCAGTGCTTGTATGGGTCCAGTCTGTGCTTGTATGGGTCCAGTCAGTGCTTGTATGGTTCCAGTCAGTGCTTGTATGGCTCCAGTCAGTGCTTGTATGAGTCCAGTCAGTGCTTGTATGAGTCCAGTCAGTGCTTGTATGGTTCCAGTCAGTGTATACATGGGTCGAGTCAGTGCTTGTATGGTTATAGTCAGTGCTTGTATGAGTCCAGTCAGTGCTTGTATGGGTCGAGTCAGTGCTTGTATGGTTCCAGTCAGTGCTTGTATGGTTATAGTCAGTGCTTGTATGAGTCCAGTCAGTGCTTGTATGGGTCGAGTCAGTGCTTGTATGGTTCCAGTCAGTGCTTGTATGGTTCCAGTCTGTGCTTGTATGAGTCCAGTCAGTGTATACATGGGTCGAGTCAGTGCTTGTATGGTTCCAGTCAGTGCTTGTATGGTTCCAGTCAGTGCTTGTATGGCTCCAGTCTGTGCTTGTATGAGTCCAGTCAGTGTATACATGGGTCGAGTCAGTGCTTGTATGAGTCCAGTCAGTGCTTGTATGGCTCCAGTCAGTGTATACATGGGTCGAGTCAGTGCTTGTATGGGTCCAGTCTGTGCTTGTATGGGTCAGTTAGTGCTTGTATGGGTCCAGTCAGTGCTTGTATGGGTCCAGTCAGTGCATGTATGGGTCCATTCTGTGCTTGTATGCGTCCAGTCAGTGCGTGGGAAGTTTATCTATATGCACCTTAGGGTTATGTCTCTTCTTTCCTTTTCAGGCTGGCTGTTCTTGTATCCGATACCTGGTATATTTTTTATCACCAATGTAAAGATCTGCTGCTTGCAGATGGGTTTGCGTACATTAGGGATGGGCTTTGGTGTTGATATGGCGTTCATGGGGTCTTCTGTCATCTTTGTTTGGGCTATTTCTACCAAATTTCTCTGATTTAGTTTCCCTTTTCCAAATCCATTTAGTCTGATGCATTGGCTGGTCTGTCAGTCTTCTTAGTTTCTCAGCTTGCTGCTGGGCTCTGGTGTCTATTCCATCTTAGTTCTACAATTGGCATTGACTTCATGCCTCCTGTTATAATTCTCATGGGTTGGTTTTGAAGTCTGTTGATTTTATCAAAGTTCGCCTTTGCTGCTGTTGCCATGTCGGAACGCCATACTCGAGAACTGGTCTCACTCTTCCAGTGTACAGTTTCTTTAGTATTTTCTCATCTGCTCCCCAGCCAGCAAGTTTCCTCATGATTGCCATTCTTTGTCTTGCTCTCATTCGGTTTCTCTCGATCTGAGTTGTCCATGTCCTTCGCTGATCAAATGTGATGCCCAAGTAGTTTGGGCTGTCGTTCAGCCGCAGACATTTGCCATTGAGACTTATTTTGCTGTTCTGTGGTTTATTTGAAAGGAAAATATCGTATGCAAAGACTTTTATTCATTTATCTTAACCAGCCATGATTTCGCCCACTCCTCCATCAATATTAGGGCCTGTTGCATACGATTGCTTGCTGTGGTGAGGTTTTCCAGCCGACGCAGTTGCAAAAGGGCACCTGACATGCATGGCATGCTCCAGTAGCAAAAGGGCACCTGAATTACTTAGCACGATTTAGACAACCCAGCTGCAAATGGGCACCTGACTTATTTCAGTCGACCCAGTTGCAAATGAGCATCTGACTTACATGGAACACTCCAGTCGACCAAGCAGCAAAAGGGCACCTGACTTACATTGGACACTCCAGACGACCAAGCTGAAAAAGAGCACCCGGCTTACATGGAACGCTCTAAGCAACCCATCCGCAAATGAGCACCTGACTTACATGGCGCTCTTCAGTTGACCCAGCTGCAAATGAGTACCTGACTTACTCAAGATACTCCAGTTAAACAAGCTGTAAATGGGCACCTGACTTACATAGCACGCTCCAGTCAACACAGCTGGAAATGGACACCTGACTTATACGGGACACTAGAAAAAAAAAGAAATGAGAAAAAGTAGAAAAAAAGAAAAAAGGTGAAGTACAAGAAGAAGTAGAAAAATAGAAAGAAGGAGCAAGAAGGATAAGTAGTAGGGAAAAAGTAGGAGGAGAAGAAGAGAAAGGAAGAAGAAAGAAGATTTATACATTTTAGAACAGATTCTAACACAAATACCTAATTCATGATCACTCCAATTTTAAATTGGAATTATGAAGCCCATTTGTATAATTATGTAATTGTAAATCCATCAATTACTGATTAGCCTGACTGCATTAGCTGCGCAAATCGTGTTTAGATTGGATGTCAATCATGCCGACTTGGCGCCTGCTGTGGCAAAGATGGGATGGGTTGTGTGCAGGTTAAGTCCGCTCTGGGTGACTGCCACAAAGAGGGGGTGTTCGCTGGGGTGGGGGGGGGGGGAGATGCTATCAGGACCACTCCTGTTGCCTAATTAGCTAAATAATGTTTGTAAAGTTAAGTTGATCATAAAGTCACGTTGATAGCAAAGTTCCATCTTAATAGACTCAAACACTAGAGCAAAGTAGACCCACAGCCTGTTAAGTGTCATCTATAGCTGCTCAACAAATCATCTAGCCATGGCCGGTGTTATGCCATGTCAATTGACATAGAAACCAACTCTCTACCACTTTCATCGTTATTTGTTCTAAAAACGGACGTCTAGTGCCGTTGTGTCATAGTTTATAGCACGGCTGCGATATGTGCCTTTTGGCCTAGCACCATTTTTGGGAACAGGTTTGCCTTCCCTCTTCTACCCATACCCTCTTATACCCATACTCTCTTCACCAGAATGCATGGATGGTTACAGTTGTGTTGAAGCACAACAAATCAAGTGGTTTGGTCATTTAGTCAGAGTGCATTATTAATCAGCCTGCGCCTCAGGATGACGGCTGCTTTTTTCGAAAAAATAAAGGTTGATGTCTGACTGCATACGATGAAGAAGAACCAGCCTGCAGCGAGAGCATATCATATGCAGGTCCTCGGTCCAAGAGGCAGACCACGACGTTGAAGGATTGAAGGTGTCTCTGACACCGACAGGAAGTTACGCCTAACAACAGCACAAGCCTCCCACTTGGCGATAACAAGAAATCTGCGCATCCCACCTCTCTGCGATGCCATGAGGTAAGAGCAGTAGGACAAAAGAAGAAGAAGAAAGGATTGGGAATTGGATGAGAGTTAGTGAAGGGAATAACAATTAGGGAAATATAAAAATTTTGGAGATAGAAAGAGACGTGACACACTGCTGAGGGGGAAGTAGGCAGAAAGCGGGCAGGAGGAAGATGGCTACAAGCGGGGCGACGACAAGAGATAGATTGACAAGAGTCTGTCGAAGGGTACCATCAAGGCAGGAGAGAGGATGTTGGAGATCCAGTGGAGTCATCATAAGATGTGGAAACAGAACGCCCTATGGAGCATAGGTCCTCAACAAATACTTGAAAAGTTTTCATAATCCCTCACCCAAAAAAGGATTTCAAAGATGAAATTTTCTAGCCATGATGGAATTGATAAACCAGTTTTCTTCTATGTTCAACTCTTGTAGAATGTCTATAGCTGTCCTTCTCAGTCCAGGATATTCTTACAACAACAATAATGTTTGCTTAGGCGTCTGGGGCCTGTTGCGTCGGATGAACATCACCATGTCCAGTTGTAACTGCGTGCTGCCAGGCCTCCTCTAAGGCATATGGGACAGCTGCTACCTGTTCAAGCCAAGTGTTTCCTGGCAGAGCTGCACCGTGCATTCGCTCGCCCCCTCTGTGTTGCCTATGTGGACTTAAAGGCCGAGTTTGACTCGGTAGACAGATCTGCTCTGTAGAAAGCAATGCAGGGCATTGGCACTCCTGTCCTGCTACTAAATTTGATATTCTTAGGATCTTCTATATATTTAATATAAATTTAAAAGGTACCAATTTTATGGATTTATTTCTCAGTTCATTAGTTTCACATCTACACAGCTGTGATTTGTTTGAGATTAAAGATAATTCAATTGATATTTAATTTGAAATGTACTTATTTTCTCTGCAAAGTCTGTTCAGGATACATCTTCTCATCGTTTCTTCTTCTATTTCTTGCTCATCCTGATATGACAAAAGAAAAGTAATTTCTGAGATTCAAATAATACCCATGCTGTTTTCAAATTAGGAACATTAGTACAGTGTGAATGGTTATGAACAAGAAGGCGATTGCTGAAAACTTTAAAGAAAATACCTACATTAACGCTTAAGATCCTATAGGCATTTGTCATTATGGTCCATAGAATCCTGAATTAAATCAACAAAACCAATTAGACATTGGTGGTTGACTGACTTTACCTGTAACTTTTATATTTATTATGATACTGGAATAAATTTTGAGTATGTTATGTATGAATGTCTAAACTGTTATGCTAGTATGTAAAAAGTAGACGAACGCGTGCACCTGCTACAATAAAAGCATTGGGAGCATGCACACGGAACGTGCAACCCTTGCGTTGTTCCCACTAGTGAAACTAGGCCTACGATCACACCGCATGCTGACCCAACCATCAACAATACGATTGCTGTGGTATAGATCTAGCTCATTGTTATCACTCTATCTCAATATCTGATTGATTATCATCATAATCAAAGTCTAGCTTGTCAAATAAATCTGACAGATTTCGTCTTGACGGCCTTGCATTATCACCTATCAGATAAATAGCTAATTTTTGTGTGAAAATGCACTGATTATAACTTCCAAGCTGTTTTCGATACTTTATCGACATGAGTTCAAACCCAAAGGGAACAATAGGCGAAGAAATCGAGAAATGAGCACAATGAGAACAAGCAGATCATCAATGTAGAAGCTAAACATATTTTATTTTTTATAAATTAAAGTATTTTTTGTCAACTCTTCCCCCTTTACTTGAAAAAATAAATCTACAATGTCTCACGTAATATGGGCATTGTCTTTTGTAGTTCACAAATAGATCCCAAAAGTATCTATTTTAGCATTGTTTCTCTAGCCTAGTAAGTTTGCCTCTATATATCATATTCGGGGCAGTTCTGTATTATGTGCTCTGCAGCAGTCGTGCTTGTTCGCTCATACACATTGTGAGTTGTCAATCTTCAATTGAGTATACATACAGAGGAGCAGTTGGTTGTGTTCTGAGCACAAAACAACAGCTTGCTCTTGTCTGTTTATATCTTCCCCAGGTGAGGAAGACTAACATGTGGTCAGGCAAAACATACTGATCAGACATGTTAGTCAGGGTCAGGCAAAAAATACTGGCCAAGACCCTTACCTCGGCTTCCTAATAGCCCGCACTGGAAACTGGTTGTTTTCATTGCAGACTGGTTAATGGTGTGATGTAGTAGTGAGCAACCTACAGACGAAGCAAAACATAGCACAACCATTTGCACCCCGAGTCCACCTTCATCAGCACACTTGGGATGTGAGGAAAGCTACTGCAACCCGCCACTTAACGTCCTTTTTAGGGCACACAAAAGAGTAACCTACTCATTGTGGGCATTTGCAAACAACAACAAAGTATAGTATTTATAGTAATCACCTTGTTAATGTCGGTGGCTCTATAACTGAGTTGATCATCCTTTTCTTCGGTTGATATGTGAATGGTACAGCTGGTTGCTTGTCTGCAGCAGACTGCCTTGTCAATTGATCTGCTATCTTGTTTACCAATACTCCACAATGAGAATGTGTTGGCAAAAGAAAAATAAATTAATGAGATTCAAATAATACACAAACTGCTTTCATATTATGAACAATGGTACAGTGTAAATGGTTCTGAACAGGACAGCAAATACTGAAAACATTTGAGAAAATATCTACAAATACCAATTATGGTCAAAACTGTTTTAGTTATAAAAAACAACTTTACACAAAAATTAAAATAGAAGATTATCAATGTTGAAGCTGAAGATTGACATAACATGTACTAGACAAACATATTTTTGTATACATAAATGTATTTTATTGCAGATTCTTCTTCCCTTACTTGAAAATGTAATGTCTAAACCTACAATGTTATCTTACATAAAATTGTTATTAGCTTTTGTAGTTCACATATAGATTCAAAGAGTATGTATTCCAATGTTGTTTCTCTAGCCCAGTGAGTTTGCCTTTTTATATCATATTTGAGGCAGTTGTGTAGTATGTGCACTGCAGTCTTGGGTGCCTGTCCGCACGTACACATGGCTGAGTTGACAATCTTCAATTGTGTATACATATGGCCATAGTAATGTGTCCTGCTCTGATCACAACAGCTTGTTCCTGTCTGTTCATATTATAGTAATCACCTTGTTAATGTTGGTGGCTCTCTGACTGATTTAATCATCCTTTTCTTCAGTTGGTATGTCACTATGTGAATGGCACAACTGGTTGCTCATATGCAGAAGACTGCCTTGTCAGTTGATCTGCTATCTTGTTTTCCAATACTTCACAATGAGACTATATGCTATCATGCACTGGTTGCTAAATTCATACAGTGGAGTCTGTAGACCTGACAGTTTTCTGGACTTTAGTGGTTGGAGTTATGATTATGAATACTCATCACTGTCTCAGTTGTCACCTAGATTGCATGGATTTGTGGATCATAAGTATAACATATTTTTCTGGTCTGGCATCCCGAACTATATGTTATCAAGGCTTATTACACAGCATGCTAGTTTTAGCATTAAATCTGTCTTCCAGACAATTTTTTGTGAGGTCAAATTCCAACTGCGTCGATGTGTCCAATCTTTCGGAATCAAAACTGATTTTCGTTCAACTCAGATTATATATAGATTTCAATTCTTCTCTTAATTACTTTCAGTAGGTTTCAAATCCTGTACGATTTTATTAATTATTATTATTCGTGATTCAATTCGAGTTTTGTTGGTAGGCGATGATCACTGATGGGGTATCAGGTATGAACTATAATTTGTAGCTACGCCAAACATCTTCAAGATAGCAGATAAAATATAATTTATATGTATTATGTGCTATGTTGAAGGTGTTTGGCGTAGCTTAAGTTAAGATCATAGTTCATATTAATTTATTAAACAGTTAAGTATTATACAGACTCTGTAGACGTAGATCCTTCTAAACCAGTTTAATGAAGTTAAGTTAAGTTAACGTTTATAGGTTCAATTATAATTGAAAAGATACATACTTTGAAAGTGTACCCTGGAACAAACGTGTCCATAGACTGACGACGCTTTGGATAGTGAGAACAGTTCAACAATCTTTGTTTACATCTCACTTCTGCAGAAGCGACGATGCCAGATTCGTTTTGTAAGCCATGCTAAACGATTAATGAAAATGTCTGGAAAATGGCAAATATTTGGATTTCTTAATGCTTTTTTTTCTTTCTTTTGTCATACTGTCCTTGCCATTCGGTGATGCAGAGAGGTGACATGTCCTACGGCTCTTGTCATTCGACGTCGCAGAGAGGTGGGATGTCCTACGGCTCTTGTCATTCGACGTCGCAGAGAGGTGGCATGTCCTACGGCTCTTGTCATTCGACGTCGCAGAGAGGTGACATGTCCTACGGCTCTTGTCATTCGACGTCGCAGAGAGGTGGGATGTTTTACTCCTCTTGCTATACGGCGTCGTAGAAAGATGGGATAGGTAGATTTCTTGTTTTAATATATAGACAGACATACGAGGCATGAATAAATGCAACCGGACCTAACTGCACCAGGTGAACATGCGTACGATGGGCATGATGACGTTGCTTCAGTTGTAGACAGCACATACCAGCCGTCAAGTTTGCAAAATGTCATTATCTTTCGACTCATAGTTTGTTCAGTAGACCGTTGAAAACATCGTGGGTGTGATACTGAATCCGTCCAGAGTTGATTAGCGAGCGGTGATTCGGTTTGCAACAGCTGAAGGAAGGATGTCGACCAGTTGACATTCGTCGCAGAATGCAGGCAGAGCATGGCGATAAAAGTGTAGAAGACAATAATGAAGAACTGGACAATGATGTTTAAAACAGGACGTGAGTTAACAAAAGATCTTCCGATACCAGGTCAGTGTATATTGTTGCGTTAACTTACATCCTTCTTTAAACGTCGTTGCCCAGTTCTTCACTGTTGTCTTCATTATATATATATATATATATATAAATATATATATGAAACTCTAAACAAATATAGTTTTAACTACGTAACTACTATCTTGTTATCTTGTATTGAATCTCGTGTTGCCCTTTTGGCAGTTGGTGCTGATGTTGATCTCCGGTTGTCGCCGGTTTTGGGCTGTACCATGAAAGCTTTCTTGCTACGTTCGTGCGTGTGCTCCTTGAGGAGTCTTAAGGGGCATTTCACTTTGACTCAGAAAGCTATGGCCAACTCGTCTGACCAGACTCGTGCATACCATCTCTTGTATCACGATCTCAGCAACAACTCAAGAACTGTCTTCTGCTGAACTGCCACTGAGTTTATCTCTCGTCCTCACAGATCAGAGCGATCACTGCGCGATTTGTGGCGATTCTTTCCCAGTCCAGGAAAGGCGGACTACATGTCCAAATAGGACTAAACGGCGACGGTTTAGCGGGGTGAATGTGCTCTTGAGGCATGTCCATTTTGTGGCGTCGTTGTTAGTTATCCTGGCATGCACAAGAATGACTAATTACTGAACTGGGAACGTGGTTTCGGGCCAAGACGGAGGAGTTCTCCAATCAGGGCTTCAGGAAAGTGAAGAATAGATGGGAGAAGTGTATTACCTTGCAGGGTGAATACACAGAGAAGGATTAAAGTAAACATATCCCCATGGGAGCTGCTTTGACTCCTTCATACTTAATTGCACTACTTTTCGATCACCTTCGAACTATACCTCAGCATTTTGTAGGTTGGTGTTGTTGTTACTGTTTGTGGTTGTGGTCTTGATTTTGCTACTTGGAATCCTGGTATACAAACAGGCATGTTAGTGCCTGCTGCCAGGTAGCCGAAGGCTTCGGTTATATGTAGAGGGTATTTTCGAACTTCCTGCGACTGACTAGGCCTGGGGGAAGATGTTGTTATTGACGCTGTTGGTATTGTTGTTAGTCACTCGTACGTAGTTAATTTCACTCTGTAAACTCTCTCAGTAGCAGGTTACAGTGGCTGTTCCTATACACCGATGCGTATTTAAGGAGATGGACAAGGGTCCTCTTGTATGTAGTGCAATGCAAGGCTGTCCGGTGAGCTCATCGCTATGGGGATCACAGTGTCGATCCCCGCCTCGTTGATCAGGATGCTGTGAAACAAATTGTTTTCAGCAGTGGGACTTGGCCGAATCGTGTGAGGAGTTGATCAGTTTATCTTGACCCTGGTGTTGTTCTTCACTCACAGAGAGGTGGAGTATTGGGATCTTGGGGTCTTGGGGACCTGGGGTCTTGGTCAGTATGTTTCTCCTGACTCTTCACTCCTAGAGAGGTGGGGGCTTGGGGTCTTGGTCTGTATGTTTCTCCCGATTCTACACTCCTAGAGAGGTGGGGTCTTGGTCAGTATTTTTCTCCTGACTCTTCACTCCTAGAGAGGTGGGGTCTTGGTCAGTATTTTTCTCCCGATTCTACACCCCTAGAGAGGTGGGGTCTTGGTCAGTATATTTCTCCCGATTCTACACTCCTAGGGAGGTGGGGGCTTGGGGTCTTGGTTTGTATGTTTCTCCTGACTCTTCACTCCTGGAGAGGTGGGGGTCTTGGTCAGTATATTTCTCCTGAATCTTCACTCCTAGAAAGGTGGGGGTCTTGGTCAGTATGTTTCTACTGAATAATCACTCCTAGAGAGGTGGGGGTCTTGGTCTGTATGTTTCTCCTGACTCTTCACTCCTAGAGAGGTGGGGGTCTTGGTCAGTATATTTCTCCTGACTCTTCACTCCTAGAGAGGTGGGGGTCTTGGTCAGTATATTTCTCCTGACTCTTCACTCCTAGAGATGTGGGGGCTTGGGGTCTTGGTCTGTATGTTTCCCCTGAATCCTCACTCCTAGAGAGGTGGGGTCTTGGGGTCTTGGTCAGTATGTATATCCTAACTTTTATCTCCATTTGATCAAAATCTTGTTCCTTCCGTTGTCCCCTCCTTAACACAGGTACCGATTTACACAATACACATGAGCTTGTCGAGAGCGGGGGTTTGAGCCAAGCCTATTGACTCGCGAGACATAACTCGTCAATCAGCTGTACCAATAAAGCGATGTTTAAGGCCCTAAATGAACAAAGTGTTTACGTGTTTATAAGCCTCACAAGGAATGGATAAATTGACAATAACAAGTTGTTTTTTTAATACAGCCACTCACAAAAACAAAAGGGCATAGCTATAAGTTGACTAAAGAGAGGTCCAGATTAGATATTAGGAAATATTTTTTTCTTAATCAGAGAGTGGTGAATGCTTGGAATGCATTGCCAGGGGAGATAGTGGAGGCAGGGACAGTTAATGCATTTAAGAATAAACTGGATGCGCATAGCTTTTAGAGCAAGGTGATGTAAATTTAACTGGTTGTATTCAGACTCTGCAGGGTCTTCTAAACCAGTATAAAAACGTTAAGTTAAGTTAAGTAAGGCAGTCGTCTCTCAAAGCGTTGAACGGAAACGGTGGGCGATCGAATCCCGACAACTTTAACGTGTAGACAAGAAACAACAAGCGAACGAGAAGAAGATCATCTTGTTAGCAGTGGAGTGATCACTTCAGGTCATAAGGGATACACACCGAAGAACGAATCAATTATTGACATTTATAATGACATTGTAAGAGACGAATCAACAATTCCCAGACTGCATACACAACTTAACTTAACTTAACATTTATACTGGTTTAGAAGACTAGGCAGGTTCTGTATACAGCCAGTTTCTTTTACTCCAATTGATCTAAAAATAACTGTGTGCATTCAATATTTTCTTGAATGGATTAACTGACCCTGCCTCCACTATTTCCTGATGCAATGCATTCTAAACAATAAGCATTCACCACCCTCTGACTAAAAAATATTTCCTTTCCTAATATCTAACCTAGACCTTTCTTTAACTAATGTGTAGCTGTGTCTCCCCCCCCCCCCCCCCCTCCCGCCTTGTTCTTGTAGGCGGTTGCATTTTCAGAAACTTAGTATAGTCTCTTTTATCCTTTCTCTTTATTATCATATCCGATGATGATGATATTATATTATAAACCTGTATTAAATCACATCGAATTCTTCACTTTCCTAAACACCGTCAGCAGATTTTTCTGTCTCTCCTTAAAACGAATGTTAAATCCAATCAGAAACAGTCAGGATGGGTTTAGAGGAAGATCGTGCTTAACAAATCTATTGGAATTAACGGAGGAGGTTACTAAAATGATAGATAAGGGGGAACCAGTAGATATTATTTATATCGATTTTGCAAAGGCTTTTGATAGAGTACCTCACTGGAGATTATTTCAAAAGTTAAAGTCACATGGAATTGGTGGGGAAGTTGCCGAATGGATTTAAAGTTGGTTAACGGGAAGAAGGCAGAGGGTGGGCATAAATAAGGAGTACTCTGAGTGGTGTGAAGTAAAAAGTGGAGTGTTACAGAGCTCAGTTTTGGGACCAATTTTGTTCTTGATATATATATACACGATTTGGACATTGATTTAGGATCCATGATTGAAAAATTTGCCGACGACACAAAACTATGTAGGAGTGTTTCATCTATCGCAGAAGTGGATATATTGAGGTTGGATTTAAATAAAATGCGAGAATGGTCTGTGAGATAGCAAATAGAGTTTAATAAAGATAAATGTACAACCATCCACATGGGTAGATCCAATATGGAACATAATTACAGAATGGAAGAGAACAATATTAGAACGATAGATACGGAAAGGGACCTATGGGTTATAATAAAGCATACAGGTAAAGTGATTGAGCAAGTCCAGGTGACAGCGTCTCCCAGTACAATCTTATTGTCGTTAGGTGATTTTATCTTCATAATCTGTGGTTTTTTTTCCTCTATGTACCCTCAGACCTAATTTAAGTGAGCATTCAGTAAGTATACAATACAATACAACATCCTCGACTTCAGTCCGACAGGTGTCCCGTTTGCGAGGTAGTCAACAATGTCCTGTATGTAGTCAGATCCTTTGGTTGTGTCGTACCATTTCAAAAAACCTAGATCTCTCAACAGACCATCTGGCCATAGTATGAGCGGGCACCCGCGTGGTCGTGTATAATTATATGCCCACCAAAACGTCGTTCTGAGTGTCCATCTGTTATCTGGTATGCGCACCACGTGGCCAAGTTGTATTTGCCAGACAACGCAGCCTCCAATACGTGTCGAAATAGAGTGTAATTTATGATTTCAGCATTCTTTATTTGATCTCTGTTCGAGATCCCGAGGACGTGTCTTTCCATCGCTCGCTGTGTGATGCGTAGTTTCTCTGCATCCGCGTGGCATAGATTCCATTCCACACTTCACATCCGTAGATCATGGCTTGTATGACCACATCATTGAAAAGGTGTGCCCTAGCAATGATGTCTTTCAGATACAGAAGTATAGGTTTTATGACATTGAAGCTAGAACAGGATACAGCTCTTCGTCTGGAAATCTCCTGGTCTAGGGTGTGGGTGGCATTTATTTCCTGCCCCAAGTACTTGAATATGTAAGCGCTGACATCTTTGACCGTCTTATTCCCCAGCTTGATTTTGCACTTTAGGCAGTATGGGTTTCAGAGTATATTTATTGTATTTTGCAATTGGTTCCAGTTGTGACACAAAAGAGCTAAAAGATATCAGCAGAGTGCAGATCACCAGATCTTATCGTCAAAAGCCATTGCATTCCATTTTCGCACGTAGAAGTCGTGTTCTTGATAAACCAATATCTTCTTCTTATTCGTTTATCCTCATCAAGGTTCCGGTTTCTCTTACAAAGGATGCCGTTATTTGTAAGGCTGTTTTCTCTCCATATAGCTTTTGTCTCATATCTGTCTCGCGAGGCCAATATTATTCTCTCTTTTCCTGCGTGAGCGTGCAGCTTTGTGGGATGTTTTCCGTGGTCATGGTATGCTCCCCACATGGGCACCTGGTATCTGTCCCAATCCTCATTTTGTTGTAGAGATGACCATTTAGTCTGTTATGCCCAGTTCTCAGGCTTAAGATGATGATTTGCTCTTCTCTAAGTGTTAAAGTAGCTGTCTTCTTTTCGGAAGTCGGGGAGTTAATCAGCCCATTTTACCCTGACGTTGGCTTTAATTGTGGTCTTGGCCTCATTATATCCTCAGGTCTGTATGGGGGGATGCTCCTCCACACTTTGCTAGTTTGTCTGCAGCTTCATTGCCTTTAATATTGCAGTGGTATGGGATCCGCTGTATGACCATTCTTGGGAGTCCTGCTGAGAGTTGTGTCAGGGAGAACATGCATTGCTCGATATCTTTATATTTGTGTTGTTTTAGCGCTGCTAATATAACGAGACATCAGTCAGAAATACTATGTTTTCTTTGTGGTTATCATTATCTCATAACTCAATTATAGTCAACAGAAAGAGGAATGTTGATTAGAGACAGCACTTATCGAACACCAAATTCTTACTTCAGATAACTCCGAAAGCTCTCTTTATCATGTAGAATTCCTTCCCCTTTTCTAATGTTTTCTTAATTATGTTAGTAAACATCAGGAGTAGCCGATAGGGCCTGAATAGTTTCCAGAATGATTGCCTGTCTAAACTCTCAAATGCTTTCTCACAACCGACGAATCCAATATAATGTGATGTGTTCCCTTCCACACTTTGTTCAACAATTATCCACAATGTAGCTATTATATCTACACTTGTTCTATTTTCACGAAAACACACCGATTCGTCCCTCAACTTAACGTTTTTATACTGGTTTATAAGACGCATCAGAGTCTATATACAACCAGTTACATTTGCATTGCCCTGCTCTAAAAGCTATGGGCATCCAACTGAAAATTTAAAAAAACAACTATCACACGAAATTTTTCCGTTTGCTGGGGTAGTCGAGAGGTTTGGAAGGCTGAGGACTACAGGCCGCTTCACCACTGCTGTCGTCGCGTCGTGTGCTGGCTATGTTTGTTTATTTCACCCCCAACAGAAAAACAACATATGCCATATCGGGGATTCGAACCGCTGCATTCCTTGTCGGCAGGCAGGCCTCGAAACCATTCGGCCACGAATGGGCATCCAATCTATTATTAAATACTTTAACGGTCCCACCGCCCCCACTACCTCCTGGGGCAATGCATTTCAAGCATTCACAACTCTCTGACTAAAAAAATATTTCCTAATATCCAATCTGGACCTTCCTTTGGTTAATTTGCATCTGTGCCCTCTTATTCTCGTTGGTGGTTGTATTTTGAAGAAAAAAACTTGTTTTAGTCTAATTTAACCTTTCCTGCGATTATCTTATAAACCTGAATTGTCACCTCAAATTCTTCTCTTTTCTAGACACTGTAGCTCGGTTTTCTGAGTCTTTCCTCATAACTGTAATTCTGGAATCCCACTATCAGTTTTGTAGCTCTTCTTTGTATCCTTTCCATCATGTTTATATCTCCTCTACAATAAGGACTCCACACATGTACACAGTACTCCAATCTAGGTCTAACTAATACTTTATACAGTTTGACTATCATTTCATTACTCATTTGTTTAATATTTCTTTTTATCATACATAACATTGCATTTGCCTTATTCACTGCTACCTGGACTTTCTCACTCACTTTACCTGTATGATCTATTATAACCTCTAGGTCCCTTTCCGTATTTATCTTTCTAACATTGTTCTCTCTCATTCTGTAATTATGTTCCATATTGGATCTGCCCATGTGGGTGACTGTACATTTATCTACATTAAACTTCATTTGCCAACTTACAGACCATTCTCGAATTTTATCTAAATCCGACCTCAATATATCCATTTCTGCTTTAGATGAGACACTATTGCATAGTTTTATGTCATCAGCAAATTTTGCAATCATGGATCCCATATCAAATTCTAAATCGTTTATATATTTCAAGAACAAAATTGGTCCTAAAATTGAGCCCCGTGGCACTCTACTTTTTACTTCACACCACTCAAAGAACTCCTTATTTATGCCCACTCTCTGCCTTCTTCCAGTTAACCAACTTTAAATCCATTTGGGGAAGTCCCCACCTATTCTATGTGATTTCAACTGTTTAAATAATCATCACTCTATCAAAAGCCTTTGCAAAAGCTGGATAACTAACATCCACTGGTTCCCCCTTATCTATCATTACAGTAACTTCCCCCATGAATTCCAATAGATTTGTTAAATCTCCCTCTAATAAACCCATGCTGACTATTTTTGATTAGATTAAACCTGTCTAGATACATTACAATGTTTTCTTTGATTACTGATTCTAACAATTTATAGACTATGCTTGTTAAACTCACCGGTCTATAATTCGCTGGATCTGTTTATCTGTGCTATTTATGAGAGTTCCTACCTTGACTTTCGTTTTTTGTTTATTTCTAACATAAGAAAAGAAGCGTTTACTATCTGTCTTGATCATATTAGCAAGTTTTTTTCGAAGTTTATTGTTGCTGTTTTATTCACTTTCTGAGCTATGTTTTGCTTGTCTAAATATTTGAAATATGTTTCTTTCGATTTACCTGCCTCTATATATTTTTTCCATGCTCTATTTTTAGCTCTTTTACATTTAACAACAAATCTAGTTTCCCGCTTTTTATGCTTGGTGTTTACCTCCCTACATGGAACACATTCCACTTTTAGTTGTTCTAAAACTGTTTTGAAACTCTCCAACTCTTGAACAACATCTGGTCCCCTGACAACATCTTTCCAAATTATGTGGAATTGTTTATCTATGACATCTTTCAACCTCTCTAACATGATCCTGGTCAATATATTTCCAGAGATGGTTAAGTACATTATACCTCTATCATTTGTGCACTGTTACAAATCCCCTTTCTTTTGTAATTTAACAACATAGCTTTCCTTTCAATCCACTGGTATTTCTTCACTATCCCAAACCTAACCAAATAATGTATATAATATCTCTTGTTGAAATGTGGATGTCTGCTTTGATTGTGTCCACTGAGAAACCGTCAAGGCCAGCGAATTTACTATCTTTGAGAAATAAAATTACGTTCTTAACTTCTTTGCTAGTCAGTTTCACACAATTTACTAATTCACTCCTGAATATTTTGACCTCTTGATCATTGAAAAGCATAGAGGGACAGATTAAGGACAAAAATGCACTTGAATTATTACAAAATATGCCTGCTGTGAGGTTGAAATTAGAACTCGGATCGCAGTAGCAAAAACTTCTAACTAAAAATAACATCAATATTGAGCTTCAAAAAAGAATAATGACTACACATATCTGGATTGTACAGCTCTTGAAACATAGGCTCAAAACAAAAAAGAGTTTACAGCTCTTGAAACATAGGCTCAAAACAAAAAAGAGTTGTACAGCTCTTGAAACATAGGCTCAAAACAAAAAAAAGAGTTGTACAGCTCTTGAAACATAAGCTCAAAACAAAAAAGAGTTAACAAATATGAAAAGCTTTTGAGATGTGGTGCTATTGCGAGATACAAAGAGTGAGCTGGATAGAAAACGGCAAATGAACAAGTGCTGAAAGATACAAGGTCAATGATACAATTAATGACGAGTATAAAGAAAGGTAGATTGTCTTGCCTTTGTCATAACATGAGATATAGAGGCCTATTATTGAACAAATAGAAGGCAAAATTCAGGGGAAAAAATGAATAGGACTTCCAAGAAACAATTATATCACACATGATTGCAAGACGTATGCTGAGTTGGTACCAAGATGCTGAGCAGTACATGAGCTGTATTGGTCAAAGCTGGCCGTAAACTAGGGCACACCGCATTCCGTTTTGTGGGCTACATCCTGCTACTTGCAAAGTCATTTTCAGGGCTTTGTAGCTGGAGTTTGAGAAAGAAAGACAAAGAAAACAAAATACTGAGCTGGAGATCTGTTATAAACAGAGGACAGTGAGATGATCAGACGACTTCAACACGTCTACGGACTGACTAACAGAGGACAGTGACATGATCAGACGACTTCAACACCAGTCTATGGTCTGACTAACCTGATGATAATATATACATTTATGTTTGCAATGTGAAACTATTGGTAGGATGTACATGCACATGTATACATTGAGAAAAACTTGGTAATGAGAAACTTTTTATATATGACGATTGTTCAAGCCAAAAAAATCGGCTAAGTGGCATTCTAAGATATATTGTGAGCCGATGTATCATCCCACGGAGGGAATCAGTTTACTTGCAGTTTCAATTCCGCTTTAAAATGTCTGAGGGATCATGTGGAACTGGTATATGTTGGGGTAATGATAACCATAGCTTGAAAACCACTGTCCCAGACACGTAAGACGAGGTTGAACATTTTGTAAGACTTATACCAATGCGTCAGTCACTTTTTGGGGAAACAAGTAAACCTTGTTGAATTATTTTATTGAAACATGAAATATACACTAATTTAACAATCTCAAAGAACTTGACATAGTCTCTCACCTATTCTAGTTTTGCATTTTATCAATAATCGTGGTTAGAGGAACCAAAAATAAAAATTCAGTTAATCAAATTTATTTGGATGTTCACTACAATTCATCATCCCTGGCAAGGAAGTATCCGTAAACAATATGGCGGCCGCCGAGTTGGTTAGGCAAGGCTGGTACGTTTCTTGATTTTCTTACTTGTATTTGATGCAACAGTTGATTCATTTTATGCTACAACAAGAGGAAAGAGGTGGTATTGCATTATGAGAGAATGCAAAGTGTTTTACTTTTTTTATTGCGTTTAGTTTAATGAAATCCTCCAAGTGTTTGACACGGTACCGTCAGTTTAAATTCTACTGAACTTTCTTTTTTTAAATCGTTGATTTGCCTGACTGTTTTATCAAGTCAATGTACTATGTGGTATTGTGTTGGTTCAATTCTTCATTTGCCACATTCATCACACGAATCCTCCTTTGCAACTGTTTATAAATACTTGCAAGCTATCTTTTAATTCGACAAGTATAGTCTATCCTCTTTTTCTTTTATCTTCGGTCTTCAACACTATTTTCAAATTCAATAGACAACTACTACTACTAGTTACTAGTACTACAAATTATTGAAAAACAGTGGTGAGCACATTTGCGTAACAAAAATTAGAACTTGATGATTTCTTTTAATCTCTTCAGTCTTGTTAAAAATTTCTTTGGTTTCCCTATTTGGTGCAGCTGTCAAATTAATCTAGACATCCTTCCTTCAAGAAAATAATAATTCTTTCCTTCCTTTCTTTTTTTCTTTCTAACCATGTTATTGTTAGGTTCGAGACATTGTGTTGGTTATAATTTTGCGTTCTTCTGAAAAATGGAAATACTATTCACTGATTTATTCACCACTCCAATATAGTATTATATACACATTACTCCACTATGTTGACTTCTGGGTTTGAAAGAATACTAGCATACACATAATATCCTATTAATGTCACTACTCTTCTACTCTGAGGAGGGGTAAAGAGGTCTTACAGAGAGATCGCTAGATTATTCTATCTGCTGTCCTTCTCCTGGCCTGATTCTAGTTAAGTCCTCAGCCTCTCAGGGACTGTTAAATGTGGTCTTCCCAGCATACTTTGGAACATCCTGGAAGTCTGGATCCCTGGCTCTTGGTTGCCATGGTCTCTGGTCTTGTCTCATTCTACAGATATGGTCAAACCACTGCAGTTGAACCAACTCCACCACTCTGGCCTGTAGGGGTTGCACATTGAGATATTGATGTATTGTCTGGTTATGGATCTAGTCCCTTGGACTATATTTCTTGAGGATTGTAGCTGGCATTTTGGGGTTATGGTCATTTCTCATAACTCACATGCTCATATGTGGACGTGTATACATTCATCTTTGCTATTAATGATTCAGTGAATAAAATAATTAATAGGGGACGTCGTGGGTTAGTGGTAAAGTGACACAGCTCACAATCCGAAAGTGCTGGTTTCTATTCCCATCACAGCACCAGCCATTACCCCAGGGAAGCAAACCCTTAGAAATTGCAGGAGAAAGCAGACCCTTACATAAAATGCATGCTGAAGTCGGATACACTGGGCTGCCAGGCGCAAAATAAAATCCACAGTGCAATACGCACAGCCTTGTGGATTAGAAAAATGAGGCAAATGCAAAAAAATAATAATTTATAACTTTTTTTCCTTGGAGATAAAAAGAACTTGATCTGATACAAAGTTTTAACAATATCTAACTATAAAATGTCATTTTATGTGTTTGATTTCAGGCATTTGACAGACGAAGGCATCAATGGACTAGGAAATAAAGGAGCTACTGACAGCATCGTTAAGAAAGCTCTTGATGTAAGCAAAGCTATGAGTCATTATAATTGTCATTGTTGTCATTTCGTTTTTACTACTAAAGGAGCATGATGACTGAGCATGGTGATTCACCTTTGCCAAGTGAAGCATAGGACCAGTGCTACAGTTGGTCATTAACAGGGAGTCTGTATCTAAGTATTTGCAGTAGTGGTTTCAATAGCAGTGATTTTACATGATGATGTTGGGGAGGAAAACTAACATCTGAAAGCTACTGCAACCTGCCATTTAATGTTCTTTTCAGGGCGCACAAAAGAGTAACCTACTCATTGTGGACATTTGCAAACAACAACAGGATGATGTTGCTAGTTGGGGACGAAGATGCAGCAATGAATAAGCTGACAACAGCAACTCATAGCTGACTGCTTGTATCAAGGTCAATGAATGATACATGAGACAGCAGCAAGCAGAGAAACTAAGAAGACTGACATACCATCAAATGCACCAGAGACTAAAGGATTGTGAAAAAGGAGACTAAAGCGACGAAATTTGGTAGAAATAGCCAAAACAAAGATGAGAGAAGACCCCATGAACACCATATCAACACCAAAACCTAGTCCTTTGGTACGCAGACCCATCTGGAAGCTGCAGATCTTTCCAGAGATGATAGAAAATATACCAGGTATCGGATACAAGAACAGCCAGACTGAAAGGGAAAGAAGAGACTTAACCCTGAAATACATAGAGAAAAACTACTCAAGCACAGGCTGGACCCATACATACGCTGACGGTTCTGCAACAAACGCAACAGAAAACGGAGGGGGAGGGGTATTTTTGAGCCTGATGAATGGTAGAAAGATAACACTGTCAGTGGCAACTGGAAAATTCTCAAGCAATTTCAGAGCAGAGGCATTGAAAGCTGGCAGTAGAAGCAATGCTGACAGGCGAAAGCAATGAAAGCCAGATAGTCTTTTTTACAGATGCCCTGGCCGTGGTTACAGCTCTAAAAAGCTGTAAAAATATAGAACTTAATGACTTAAGATCAGTACTCTGTCAACTATGCCAGCAATCCACACCCAAAAAGAGTAGTGGTACTCTGGGTTACATCTCACTGTAACATGCAAGGCAACGAGTTGGCAGACAGACTGGCAAAAGAAGGTGCAAGGTTACCACAACCAGATTCTAGTGTGACCTACGATGAGTCCAAAAGGTTTATTAGGCCCAGATACATGGACAAATGGGAAACAGAGCATACTGGCTACACAAAAAATGTTGCTTATTACGTTACTACCAGAAAATGGTAGGTGGTGGCCTTGAGACTCCGCACAGGCCACAATAGACTGATGTACCATCTATTCAATAAACTGAAGATAGGTGCTACTGACGAATGCACTTGTGGTACAGGGAAAATAAACCCTGAGCATCTTCTGCAAAATTGCAGGGCATACAAGGACCAGAGAAAGCACATGGGGCCTATGGCAGTGTTGACAGCCTCAGGATGATCGCTGCTTTCTTCGGAACAAATTCAAGTTGACATCTGACAGTGTATGAAGAAGAAGTATCAGGGTCAGCTGACCAAGACACTATTCTGTTATCAAGTGGTGCTCCTGGAATCAGACTGCACTAGTGTAGTCTGGCTAAGGAATAGCGATTATAGTGCAAAGGCAGACCCTGAAAAAGCTAGCTGGAATCGGGAGTATTGGGCGTCACTGTAAACTACCACACGTCCTTTTCAGGATGACGCTTAAGAAGAATATGTCATCTCTGTAATAAATTCAAGATTGGCATTATAGACCTTTGTACCTGTGGCACACATATCCACCATGACAGCAGAACATCTATTACAGTCCTGCTCATCATACACTAGTGAAAGAAGTATCAATTGGCAACAGCCAGTATCCTTCCATGAAAAACTGTACAGAATTGTTCAGACTCTTGAGTTGACTGCTGCCTTTGTTAGGGTCATTGAAATCGAAATCTGAAAATGAATGATGAAAAAGATATTAAGAGATTACAGGGCTTCATCAACAAATCTCTGAGAAAGATTCATGCAGGGGTTCAACAAAGTTGCAAACAAAAGCTTATAGGGGAAAAGAGGAGAATGCAAAGTTAGGTGGAACAAGAAATATTTATTAGGAAGAAGATGGTGCTGGATAGACCATACATTGGGCAAACCCCAAACTAGTGTCACCAGGCAATCTCTGTCATGGAACCCCCAAGGACAAAAAAGCAAAGGAAGGCCAAAGAACAGAGAAAAGACCAAGATACTGATACATACAAAATTGAGAGATTCTGAAGAGAAATGAAGAAAATAGCAGTCTGCATGAAGGTGTCCTATGACCTCAATGTAATAAAGAAGAAGAAGAAGAACAGGTCCCAGGATTCTAGACTGTTCTCAAGCTAGTCATAAATTAATTTACATATATTTTTGATTTCAGAACGATCTGAAGGAGATTGGAGCTACCTGGCTTAGCGATGACATCAATAGGGGCAGATTGGATTATGTAAGTATGAATGAATTCAGCTTGAATCATTGCATGAAATCACTTGACTTTAATCATTGCATGAAATGACTTGACTTGAATCATTGCATGAAATGACTTGGACTTGAATCATTGCATGAAATGACTTGGACTTGACAACGCTTTTATACCTAGGGGTGTACTGGTCCTTTTTACTTTTGGCATATATTTATTCTTCTTCTTCTTCTGTGTTCGTTCTCAATCTCCTGTTACCAAGCTCTGCACAAGGCTTTGCAAGAAGCAGGATGTAGTCCGGAGAACAGAATGCGTTGTGTCGCTAGATTACAGTTTGACTGCGATATTTGCAAATTTCAGTCAGACACATCTGTCTTTGGCAGGCTTTAACCCTTAAAATCCTATAGGCGTTTTTCTTAATGGTCTATAGAATCCTGAATTAGATCAACAAAACCAATGAGAAATGGGTACTTGTCTTATTTTATCTGTACCTTTTATATTTATTATGATATTGGAATGAATTTTGAATATGTTAATGTGTGAATGGAGGAGTGTCTAAAATATAATGCTAGTGTGCAAAAAGTAGAAATTGTTGTACGTATGCACATGCTCCACCCATGAGGAGCAGTGCACACCGAACATGCATTCCCTGCGTCGTTTACATTAGTGTCACTAGGTGTACGATCGTTGTCAACTGATCCAACCATCAACAATACCATTGCTGTGGTATAGATCTAGCTCATCGTTAACACTCTCTTTCTCAGTATCTGTTTGATTATCAGCATAATCAAAGTCTAGCTTGTCAAATAAATCGGAACAGATTCCATCTTGACGGCCCTTCTTGCTCACTATCAATTAAATCACTCATTTTTTGATGAAAATGAACTGGTTTTAACTTTCAAGTTGTTTTCAATACTTTATCGATACTTTCAACTTGCAAACGAATTCAAAACAAAAGGCAACGTTAAAAGAGAAATGAACACAATGAGAACAAGTCATTTTCAGCGGTATAGAATTTGAGGGCGCCAGCGGTTTCCAGGGGCATAGTGCCTTAAGGGTTAATACCCGGCTTTGCCCAGCATAACGTTCTTAACCTTAACCACCCTCCATTAAAAATGAGTGCATTTTCCACTTGCAGATAATTATTGTTCAGTATGGCGTGTTTTACTGTGGTTGTTGACTTTGAGAGCCTGTAACATTTTTATTTGTTAGTCTGTAGGTATGATTTTTGTGTGTATGGAGACATAAATTAATAAAGAACCTGTTGGTGTTGTTGTTTTTGTTGTGTGTGTGTGTGTTAGTTTCAAAGATACAAGAAGATGGTGAAAAATATAATAAAAAAACATTTAGACTCATCTTTCGGGTATGTCTGGGTCCAAAATATTTTTGGATTGCCGGAGGGAGCCGCTTAGCGCAGTGATTAGTGAGCTGGCTTCGCATCTGAGTGGTATGGGTTTCATTCCCCAGTTGAAGCGGAAATGCTTTTTCAGACCCCATCGGCTCCCGGTTTGATTCAGCATTAAATGGGTACCAGTTCAGTGCGGGAAGTAAAAGCAGCGAGGAGGGGGAGATGTCTACTGCCCTCATATAGCCGAGCCTTTGAAATGTGAGATCACTAACACCTCGCTTCCTTACGGCAGTAATGCTATGGATTACTTTACTTACACACCACTGATAGTGTTTACTTACAAGAATGGCATATCTGTTACTTTCCACTACAAACATATTTATAACATCTACATAAACACACTAAATAGATCTACCTTAGAAAAATCAGGTTCACCAAACCAGAGCTGACAAAGACTCTTTTCGCCTCTAAATGACGACCCTGGAAACAGGCTGCACTTGTGTAGTATGGTTAAGAGATTAAGGTTCGCAGGGGTAGGCAAACTCGAGAACAAAAAAAAGCCACCCTGAAACTGGATGTGCCAGCGCGAAAGGAGCAGATACCGATGCCTCGTAAGCACCGACACAAAAATCCTACTCAGGATGAATGTCAAAGAAGAAGAAGAAACAGTTATTAAGACCCTTTATCTCTTTGTCGTCATTTTTCTTTAGTTTTGTATAATACGAGGCGTGTTCAAATGAAACTGGGCTAACTGCATCGAGTGAATATATGTACGACATACATACGCATGATGACATCACTTCTGGTGTATACAGCACATACCAACCGTCAAGTTTGCAAAATTTCATTATCTTCCGACTCATAGTTTCCTCAGCAGACTGTTGAAAACATGGCGGGTGTGATACGGAATCCGTCCGGAGTTAATCAACTAACGGTGATTCGATTTCTAACAGCTGAAGGATGTCGACCAGTTGACATTCATCACAGAATGCAGGCAGTGTATGGTGACAAAAGTGTGTTGAAGACAACAGTGAAGAACTGGACAACAATGTTTAAAGAAGGGCTTGAGTTAACGAAAGATCTTCCGAGACCAGGTCAGGCGGATATTGTTGCGTCAGAAGATGCCATCGCCAAAATGTATGCAATTCGAGTGGACCGTCGCCGGAGCTTACGCTCGTTAGCAGAGCAAATCACTGTGTCGCTAGGTACAGTTTAAATGGTGGTTAGAAAGAAACTGAAGTATCGGAAGTCGTGTTAACAATGGGCACCTTGATTGCTAACCAACCACCATAAGGAAGAACGCATGGGGTGGAGTTTGAACCACCTGCTGCGATACGAAAAGGAGGGTGATCCGTTTGTTTTACGCATAGTGGCAGGTGAACACGCCTCAATCAATATCCTTCAGCTGTTAGAAACCGAATCACCGCTCGCTGATCAACTCTGGACGGAATCCCTATCACACCTGTCAGGTTTTCAACGGTCTGCTGAGGAAACTATGAGTCGGAAGATAATGAAATTTTGCAAACTTGACGGTTGGTATGTGCTATATACACCAGAAGTGACGTCATCATGCTCGTCGTGCGTATGTTCACTTGTTGCAGTTTGGTCTGGTTTCATTTGAAGATGCCTCGTAGTTGTCCACTGCAAATGAAGATGATGATAGTATCTAACGGACTGGTGAGATGTATTCTCATATGATTGTCAAGTCCAAACCAGGCATAGCAGACTCTGTCGCACTTGGGACACACGTGTAAAGTGTCGGCTGTGGAGTCCTGTATTCTGTTCTTTTGAGCAGTTCCTTTTCTCTGATCCTCACGATGATATTGCACTCTGCAACTTGAGCACTTGGTGTGATGCTAGCTTGGCAGGCCAAGTGGTTCCATTCAAGCATCTCCTCAGAGCTGACTTCAGTGTTGAAACTACTCAGAGATATTTTAAAGAGTTTATTCTGTTGCTCTGACAAGCAGCAAAGTTTGGAAAGGTGCCCATCAGACATGTCCTGTCCATCTTTGTTTTTTTTAATTTAAAAAAAATGTAATAATTTATTTTTTAAGATGGTGTGCGTTGCACTATGTTTTTATTTTGCTCCGATTGGCTCAGTGCATTCGACTTCGGCATGCATGTTATGTAAGGGTCTGCTTCCTCCTGCATTTTCTAAGGGTTTGCTTAGAGACCGGGCTAACATCCGGTGCTGTGATTTGGTGGTGAATCCAGCACCTTCATTTTGTGAGCCGAGTCACTTAACCACTAGCCCATCCCGTCCTGTCCATCTTATCTGAACTCTTGCTATGCCAGCTGGTCAATGATTGGGATGTGGCAGGGATAACAGAAATGGGTTTCTTTGCTAGTGAAGCAGTGGGTAGCATGTTTGAGACTCCTGGCTTAGAAGATGGCATCCTTGTATTTGCGAAAGGAACTTGTTCGAATAGTGATTTGAGTGTACATTGCTGACATTTTTTATTATAGGTTGAGGGCCCAAGTGTTTTACAGTTGTCTAAGTTGCGAATAGTCTCTGCACCGAAGGATAATGAGGATTCACAGGCAGCACCCAAAATTTATCGTCTCTCTTTGACTGATGGTCATGTGACCTGCTCTGCAGTCACGCTTGAACCAATCAAAGGACTTGGGTAGGTATTGTACTTTAAAATGACATTTCCTTTATGCTACATCCGTGTACATCGCATTGTTTTATGGCATGAACATTGTACATATCAAGTGTACAGGAGAGGGATGTCATGGATGACACAGGCAGAGAGAATGATTGGTCAGGTAACCACAAAGGGGAAGAATGGATTCACACTGGACATAAAGTGGTAGACTATCACCTGGTCATTGTCACTCTGGGGAGGGGATGAATGGACTGGGAAAGTGGATCGTCAGGTTGTTATTTGCGAATGATGTTAAGTGGCGGGTTGCAGTAGCTTTCCTCACATCCCGAGTGTGCTGATGAAGGCGGACCAGGTCCTCCAGGCGGTTGTGCTATGCTTGGCTTCATTTGTGTGTCACTCAATACTATGGGAATCACGTCGATCCTTCACCTCGTTAGCCAGGCAGTCATGCAAACATCCCGTTTCCAGAGAGGCCTACTAGAAAGCCGAGGGGAGGATCTTGGCCAGTATGTTTTGCCTGACCCTGACTAACATGTCTGATCAGTATATTTTGCCTGACCAGATGTTAGTCTTTCTCCCCAGATCGTGAGGTTAAACAGCTAATAAGGGAAAATGTCCAATATTCCAGGGGCTCAGTGGTCTCGAGGTATGGTGTCCGTCTCATTGCCGGAGGTCGCGGGTTTGTATCACGGTGGAAACCGAGATTTTTTCACGTGGATCTTCTGGTATAAATTCCCCTGATCTCTGGGTAGTGAGATCGGACTCCCGTGTTCAGTGTCGATAACGTTAACAATTCCTTGGCAGTTAGAAATTGAAAAGAGTAGGCTTGACGGCTGCTGCCCGGACTAAATTCAAAATATTATAGTTGCAAATCTACCCAAATTATGTGTACCTTCCCCCAGGTCTAGTGAGCCGCAGGAAGTTTTTTAATACCAACTACATGTAGACGAGGGAGGAAGACGAACTTCTGGTCAGACAAAACATACTGATCAGACATGTTAGTCAGAGTCAGGCAAAACATACTGGCCAAGACCCTCACCTTGGCTTCCTAGTAGCCTTCCCTGGAAACGGGCTGTTTCATGGCAGCCTGGCTAACGATCGATGTGATCCCCCGTAGTAGTGAGTGGTACGCAGATGAAACCAAGCATAGCACAACCACCTGGAGGACCACGGTCCACCTTCATGAGCACGCTCGGGATGTGAGGAAAGCTACTGCGACCCACCACTTAACGTTTTTTTCAGGGCACACAAAAGAGTAACCTGCTTATTGTGGGCATTTGCCAACAACAACGTATAATCTAAGCCTTCGACTACCTGGCAACAGACATTAACATGCCTGTTTGAATACCTGGATTCCAAGTTCAAGATTCTGTCGTCATATATACAGATGGATCTATGCTATATGGTGAGAAAGCTGGTTGGGGCTTCTCTGCCAGAGGGAGAGGAACGGTGCATACTTGACAACAATGTCCCATATCAGAATGGAGGTTGAGGCAGTGATTGTGGCCAAGAGGTGGCTGTCTGGGATGAGGCCTGTAATCATCTTGGACCTTCAGTTCTTGCTTCGGAAGGGCTAGCATGAGTGGACATAGAGACCTCTTCATGAAACGTGTGGATGGACCAACCAGCTCTGAAAGCAAGTCAAGGACATTAAGGATGGAAAATTACCCTCTCCATCATGGTCCTGCACCCACGACGTTCCACGCAACACCTGGCTGAGTCAAATCAGAAAGACATCATCCTCAACCATTCATCATGATCATGAATGATTGGCACGATGGACTATTGTCACCCAAGTGGACTGCCAACCAACCTACCTTTTCTGAAAGCACAAAATGTTTATATAAAGACATGCCCTAGCTTTGAATTCAACTTAAACTATGTCATATCCTGTCACTAAAAACGCCATGCTGTGAGAAGGGGAACATAGTCAATTATGGTTTGGCAGGTGGATAGCCAGTCCAGAAGGTAGCATACGCTGATGGCCTTCCGATGAACTTGGGTTGTTACTAAAAGCTACTTTATTACTATCCACCAGAAAACCACTTCTTCTGCGTTCATCCTGAAAAGGATATTTGTGTTGTAGTTTACAGCTAGGCTACAATATCAGTGTCTTTCAGTCTGACACATCCGATTTCAGCACTGCATTTTTGGACTGGGTTTGCCTTTCCTCTTTGATCCCTTATCTCTTAGCCAGGCTGCATGGTTGCAGTCAGATTCCAGGGCCACCACTTGGAGGCAGAATAGGGTCTTGGTCAGTTAAATGTTAGAGGTGATGGCTTGACTTCATTGCCACGGGTTTCCCCAAATGGCTCAGTTTCTCTACACAGAACATTATCCCATCTGCCGAGAGCATTGCACAAAGCACTAACTCCGTAGCTCCAGCGATGAACCCAGGGATCTCCGGAAAAATTGCCATCATGAACCTACCGTCGCAACTCGAATTCAAACCCTGACCGTCTGAACACAAGGCAAACGGCTTGACCACTTTGCTACAGAGATCCATCTTGGTCAGTTATGGGTAACTGGCATTGATGCAAGCAGCCAGCTAGCTATGTGCCGCTGTCAACTCATTCACTGCTGCATCTTCAGACAGTCCCCCGTCCCAACATCACATAAGCCAGTTATCCCTCACCGGGCTGCACTCAAAAATTGACGTATTTCCCCTGCAGCTGTACTCATTTTCAGCACGTAATATTTTACTAAGGTCGACTTTGAGAGCATGCAAACTGTTTATTAGTCGGGTTATAGATATGATTTTGTTGTGTGAAGAGACATACATTAATAAAGAATTTGTTGGTGTTATTGTTTTTGCTGTGTATGTGTTAGTTTCTGAGATAGAAGAAGATTAAGGTGAAAATTTATAAAATCAAACATCACCTATTAGGGGATGTCGCTCTTCATATAATCCATAGAAATCACAACAAGGTATTGATACTGTGTTTATAATATCAGCACAACTGTTAGTTTACACAAAAAAACGTATTTATTACGTCTGTATGAATGAACCAAACCGAACTATCTCACAAGGTCTTATACAATAACTTACTTCACCATCCCCAATAATGAGCCACACCGATTGAAAAAGAATAATATATAAAACTCTGTTTTATCAAAGTCGATCTCCATTTTTGCGGCTAAAGTTAGTAGTGAAGGAAGTGATGATTGTGTATTATCAAATCAGCTGCATTTTCATATTGTTGTATGTGTTATATATGATAACATTGTGGTTGATCAACATTGATAACATTTTCAGCCACCGGTGCAAAAGATTTTTTTGTTTGCAAAAATAACAGCCTCGGTGCACTAAAGGACACCACCACCAAACATTTTCTCTTATTTGATTAGTGATGTGGTTTAATGTTGGTATTTTTCATTGCAGCCTTAACACTCCCCCAGGCAGCAAGCTTCTATTGTCTGGCACGGTTGAAGTAGAAACAACCTTTCTACTTCTGACCAACAAGAACACAGTTCTACTCGGAGGGAGAGTCAGTCATTTGGCAGATTCATGGGAGCTAAAAAAGGTGAAGTAAGATTATATGTCACAAGTTTTGGTTTCCATTTGTAGTGTCTAAGATCACTTTATACAAGGTCTAATACAAAAGTTCAAGTTACCACTGCTGGAAAATCCCTCAGCATTTGAAAATCGAAAGAGTAAACTTAACGAGCGCTGCCTGCGCAAAATGATGTTTAAAATCCAGCCAATCTATTACGGCATTATTGTCGGTACTACAGAGTTTGTTTATTGTGCTGAGATTCTAAAGAAATATGGAGCAGAACAGAGCACTAATGGGTAAACCCGTATGCAATGACGTTAATTCTTCGACTAAGCTAAACTAACCAGTTTTTATAAATGATATGTACATTGTAAACTCAGTGTAACATGTTTTCCATGGCTTTTCTCTGCAGTCCCTAGCTAAACAGTCTCTGGCAAGGGCTAACGTGAGAGGTGAAGGTGGACCCCCACCATTTGTGCCATTTGGGAATAAGATCTCCAGTGATTTGCTACCTCCGCCAAGAAAAGGTAATCAGCATTCATTATTTTATGTTCCTTTTGAAGCATGGAGGGCCATACACTTGTAGAAAGCATTCACCACTGCATTTTAGTACTCTTATGGTAGAATAACATGAAGTCTAAATTCATTTTACTAGTCTCTTGACAGCCCAATGCCATTCTTATATAGATATAGGTCTTCTTTAATTTTCACTGCTCTGTACAGTGTGTTGGCAATTGTCGGCAGTGCTTGTAAGAATATTTTCCTCATGTCCACAAGCGTCTTGCACTCAATGAGTAGATGTCGAACAGTTTCATCAGGATGAGAGCAATGCCTGCACAAGGGCAGGTGCTGGGGATTGATGCGGTTTAAGTGGCTTTTGTATGTTCTGTTTGGAACTGAAAGATGAGACTTTGATCTCTTCTATGTAGTTTATTTATGTCTTTGTTACTTTTTGGCTGTGACATTTTGCTAAATATACTGTGACCTGTTGTTCCCGTCGCCCACCATGTTCATCCAGATGTCTCGAGTATTATTCTTAATAATTCGTTTTACAGTGTGGTTACTGCATTGTCTATCCAACTGTTGTTTCGAGGCTCCTGTTTTTGCCAATCTGTCGGCCATTCCCTAGTAGCCCACTATGTCCAGGGATCCATTGCAAGGTGACATTTATCCCGTGGGCAGTGATGATGTTGTTAATTGCCCTCCAGAACCGACCTGGAGTCATTAAAAATTACAAAAGAGTATGTTTAAGGCCGATGCCCGGACAAAATTCAAAATCTACCCAAATTATTTGCTCCCTCCAAGAAACTGGTTGTAAACAGACTCTGTAGAGTCTTCTAAACCAGTATAAATACGTTGTTATATGGCAAGCCCCACTCCAAATGACAATATAAATCAACTCACAAGGAAGGATCAGAGTACCATTTTCTGACTGAGAACCCAACACATCCATCCCACTTAACAAGCACCTGAAAAGAATCCAACCACAACACATTCCAGAGTGCCAGCTGTGTACACACCTATATGAAACCGTTGATCATCCTCTCTTTGAGTGATCGGCGCTCATCAATGTTATGACAATACTTCTTCCTCTGAGGCCAGATAAATGAAGCACTTTATCTGGCATTAAACAACTAACAAAACATTATACAAAATAAGTCACGAGTTTGGATTAGATATAAACATCAAGAAAACAAAGACTGATACTTGGGAAAAGTGACAAGAAACCATGTATGCAGATAACAATAGAAGGTCAACTACTGGAACAGGTACAGAGTACAGAGGCAGCTACAAAAATGAAATCAGAAAGAGAATAGGCATAGCCAAGATGGTATTTGACAACGTGTGACACATGCTGACATCCAAACAGATCTACCAGGATTTGAAAATGAGTATTGTACCAGAGATGATTGCTTTGATGGAGCTCTGTTGCAGATGGTAAAGGGGTCTGCTCTGTTCTATTTCACTCTACACTCACTCTAAACAAATTCAAGAAATACTAAATATAAACACAATACAACAGATTATTTATTCAGGTAACACAGTCAATATAAACTCTCTAACAACTTAAATTCTTTTTCTCACTCGCTTATCTAAAACACTCCTACCTCTAAACTTAACCTTATCGATACTGTTATTTCCTGGTTCTTTCTCCTCTCCTAATCTGGTCTGCTGAGATCGAACTTAGTTGTTGTGGATTGCCGCTGATAGTAAAGTTGTAGGTTCTGAACCCAAGTATGATGTCCATGGTCTTGTTCCTCTTTGTCAGCGGTAGATCAAAATGGTCTCAATGTGGTCAGGATAGACTGCATGAAATATGATCACCGCCTGTGTTTTTGTCCGTCTGCTTGCCATTAGCCATCCTGTTCGCGTGGTTTCCAGACGACGCAGATTCTTTCTATCTTCCTCCCAACTGTCACATGTTAAAACATGTCTAAGCTTTTTCTATCTTCCTCCCAACTGTTAGATGTTAAAACCTATCAAACAAACCCCAAAACACCAAATTACGTCTGAACGGCAAATACCTGCAGCCAAACGACAACCCAAACTACCTGGGAGTCACATTTGATCGGCACATGACATGGAAAAGTCAGATCGAGAGAAACCGAATGAGAGCCAGAGAAAGAATGGCAATCATGAGGAAACTTGCTGGCACAAGCTGGGGAGCAGACGAAAGTATACTAAAGAAACTGTACACTGGAAGAGTGAGACCAGTTCTCGAGTATGGCATTGCGGCATGGACAACAGCAGCAAAGGCGAACTTCTATAAAATTAGCAAACTCCAAAACCAAGCCATGAGAGTTATAACAGGAGGCATGAAGTCAACGCCAATTGTAGAACTTGAAAAGATTACAAAACTGCAATCCATGACCGACAGAAGAGACTGCAGAGCCCAGCTGCAATCAGAGAAACTCCGAAGACTGACTGACCATCCAATGCACCAGAGACTAAACAATTTCGGAAATGGAAACTAAAGCGGAGAAACTTTGCAGAAATAGCCAAAGCAAAGATGCACGAAAACCCCATGAACGCACTAACAACACCAAAGCCCATCCCTACTGTACGAAAACCTACCTGGAGGCAGCATATATTTCCAGAGGTGGTAGAAAATATACCAGGTTAATAGCTGTCCATCGTTGTCGATGAGGACCGCCGACATCATCCTTGTCACAGATTTCCCTGTTTGGTGTGGGTGCGCATGTGGCTGAACAGGCCAATGCGAGCACGAAAACATCTGCTACATATCGGGCACACGAGGTTTGCAGAAGGGGATGGTGTTCCCGCTGCTCGGGATTTCCGCGTCTCGCGTCTGTTCTGGGCTTTCACAACACGGTCATCTTCACCGGCAGCTACACCCGATTTGACTGCGCTTCTCCAGTCAGATCTGTTTTTCGCAAGACATTCCCAGGTGTCGAAGTCTATCTGGCAACTTTTTAGTGTGTCCTTCAGACCGTCTTTAAAACGTTTCTTTGGGCGCCCTCTCTCGCGCCATCCGTCTCTCAACTCGCCGTAGAGAAGCTTCTTTGGGAGCCGCTCGTCTGACATACGGACGAGGTGTCCGGCCCATCCTAGTCGTGCTTTTTCTAGCAGTGCATGTATGCTGGGCATGTTAGCCCTCGAGAGAACCTCGATGTCAGTGACACGATCTTGCCATCGGATGTGGAATATTCGCCTCAGGCAACCTGTGTGGAAGTGGTTTAACCTCCTTGCATGTCCAGAGTATACAGTCCAGCTTTCGCAAGCGTATAGTAGGGTTGGAATGATGGTTGCACGGTAGACTTTCAATTTGGTCTTGACGCTGATGCCACGACGTGCCTAGACCATCGAGCGCATTCTACCAAAGGCTGTGCTGGCCTTTGCTATTCTGCTTGCCACCTCATCGTCTAGGCTGACAGATCTCGACAGCGTGCTGCCCAGATATGTGAATTTGTCTACGGCATTCAACGTCTGCCCGCTGACTGTAGTCTCTGGCCTGGTGCTGGTTGGTACATGACCTCTGTTTTTTTGGCATTTATGGTCAGGCCAAAATTTTCGCATGCGGCAGAGAACTGGTCCATTCCAACCTGCATGTTCAGTTCTGAGTTGCTCATTAGAGCACAGTCGTCAGCAAATACAAGTTCCCTGATTATGTCGCCAGCCACTTTGGTTTTGGCCTTCATTCTTCTGGAATTGAGTAACTTGCCATCTGTGCGGTACTTTATGGGTATTCCAAGCTCCAATGATCTGAAGGCGTCTGTCATCGTGGCCGCGAACATCATGCTGAACAAAGTCGGGGCGAGTACACATCCTTGTTTTACTTCGTTTGATACTAGAAACGTTTTAGAGATTGCACCGCTGTCCAGTACACGAGCACACATGCCTTCGTGTAGCTGTTTCACCATTGATATGAACTTGTTGGGGCAGCCAAACTTAGACATTATCATCCACAGCCCTCCTCTGTTTACTGTATCAAATGCCTTTGTCAAATCAATAAATGTGGTGTACAAGGCCTGATTTTGCTCTCGACACTTCTCTTGTACTTGGCGAGCGGCAAAAATCATGTCCACTGTTCCTCTTCCGGCTCTGAATCCACATTGGCTTTCTGGGAGGTGGTGACTTTGTTCAAGGTGTTTGTTGAGCCTGTTTAGCAGTAAGCTCGCTAGGATCTTGCCTGCTACGGAGAGTAGCGATATTCCTCGATGATTGTCACATTCCTGACGATTGCCTTTTCTTTTGTACAGGTGAACGATTGAGGCGTCCTTTAGCTCCTGCGGAATTTTACCTTCAGCCCACATGTGACAGAAGAGTTCAGTGATCCTTCTGGTGAGGGATGGGCCAGCTGTCTTAGATACCTCTGCTGGTATTGCATCAGCTCCTGGAGTTTTTCCTATAGATAGTGAACGGATTGCCCTGTCGAGACTTCCTCCTCAGTAATGACTTCATCCAACGCCAGGTTCAGTTCCACCTGCGGCATTCGCCGGATGGCCTCTTTATTTATGGACGATGGGTGGTTTAGTATTTTGCAGAAGTGGTCTGCCCATCTGTCTAGAATCTGAACCTTATCTGTTAGCAGTACCCCATCCGCACTGCGAACTGGAGTATTACTAGAGGGCTGCGGGCCGTAGAGAGCTTTCAGTGCCTCGTAAAACCGTTTGGTGTCATGACGCTCGGCGAACATCTCAATTTCGTCAGCTCTTTTGCTGAGCCAGGAGTCTTGCATCTCTCTAAGCCTGGTCTGGACAGCTTTGCGAGCAGTATTGAACGCAGCTTTTGCTGCTGGAGATGGTGTGTCCCTCTGGTATTCCCTGTGCGCTTCAGGTATTGGAAACAAAAACTGCCAGACTGAAAAAGAAAGAGATACTACCCTGAGCTATATAATGAAAAACTACCCAAGCATGGACTGGACCCATGCATACACCGACGGTTCTGTAACAAACACAACACAGAACGGAGGGGCAGGAGCATTTCTGAACCTACCAAATGGCAGAATAATAACACTGTCACTCGCTACTGGAAAATACACAAGCAATTTCAGAGCGGAGGCAGAGGCAATGAGGGCGGCAGTGTGAAGAAATGGTGACAGGTAAAAGTAAAGAAAGCCATATAGTCCTGCTTACAGATGCCTTGGCCGTAGTTACAGCACTAAAAAGCCAGAAAAATACTGAACTTAATGATTTAAGAGCAGTACTCTGTCAACTATGCCAGCAGTCCGCACCAAAAAGGGTAGTGATACAGTGGGTTCCAATCCTACTGCAACATCCAAGGCAACGAGGAGGCAGACAGACTGGCAAAAGAAGGTGCAAGACTACCACAACCAGATACTAGTATGACATACGAAGAGTCAAAACGGCTTATTAGAGCTAGATACATGACCAAATTGGAAGCTCTTTCTATCTTCCTCCCAAGTGTTACATGTTAAAACATATCTACGCTCTTTCTATCTTCCTCCCAACTGTTACATGTTAAAACATGTCTACGCTCTTTCTATCTTCCTCCTGAGTGTTACATATTAAAACATGTCTAAGCTCCTATCTATTTATTGGTCTAAGCTCCTACCTACATATTGTCTGTACAGCTAAGATCTGTTACATGTAGAATCGTCACTACTGTATGGCACAGAGACATGGACCCTGAATAAGAAGTTGGAAAAGAGTTTATAGCATATATATATGTGGGCACATAGAAGATTGGGTCACATTTTTGGAAAGAGAAGAAAATAAATATTGAGGTATTGACAAAGTTGGGAATGAAACAAGAATTAATGACCGAAATCAGGGCTAGACAGTTAAGTTATTTTGGTCATATAACAAGACTTACTTCCTTGTTGAAGACAATACTGGAAGATAGGGTGAAAAGCAGTCGTTCAAGAGGCATTTTAAGTGAGTGGATAACATCAGGAGATGGACTGGAAAACGCCATAGTGGCAAGAAATGAGTACACTGGAGATCCATTGCAGCCAACCTTCGATGCACAGATGGCACTTGAACTGAACTGAAACAAACGTGCAGATACCATTACATGGCATTGGGCTGAAGAGCGAGAGCCCGAATGTTGCTGGATCCATAACAACAACAGCGATGTTCCCCACAGTACAGTCTTACAAACAATAGAACATACTTGACATTAGAGTGAAGATCTGTATTTTTGTGGCGGACTTAATTTCTTTTGATTTCCACAAATTCCCTGAAGCAATAAAAGCCTGTTTTGTATTCTCAATTTGATTTCTTTATCACACGCACATCTTTTATTGCTGGTTGTTATTCTTTTTCTTTCTTTTCTTACCTTTGAAAGATAACTTCAAATCTTTGGAAAGCAATAAAGAAAAGAAAACATCAGAAGGGGATGCAGAGTTTCAACAGCAGAGGCAGGCAGCTCTGAATGAGGCACTCCAGGCTAAGGGGTCCAGCAGGGGAGGCAAGACGTTTGGAGGAGGGAAAGTTGTAAGTGATTCATGTTAATATTGTGACTGTCGTTGTAGTCGACCTTCTTTTATTTTGCAGACATGGCCACACCACTAAAATTGAGATTGCTCCATTCGAATCTGCAACGTCTGGGTTTCTATATCATGTTGTTGTTGCCGTTTTTGTTTAATGCTCACAATGAGTAAGTTTACTCTTTTGTGCACCCTGAAAAGGACGTTAAGTGGCGGGTTGTAGTAGCTTTCCTCACATTTTGAGCATGCTCAAAAAGGTGGACCGTGGTCCTCCAGGTGGTTGTGCTATGTTTGGCGTCATCTGCGTGGCGCTCGTTACTAGAAGGGATCACATCAATCCACATCTCATCAGCCAGTCTGACTTGTAAAACGTCCGTTTCCAGGAAACGCTACATGGAAGAGAGGTTGTGGCCTTAGTCTATGCCTGACATCCTGGCCAGTATCTTGTGCCTGACTAGACTGTGTCTCAGTTCCCCCTCGATATCATGTAATATTATCTGTCTCTTCTTGTTACTTGGACCAGGCCCACATTCTTATGCGGCCCTCAGAACAGAACCCAGAGAGAAACCGTATCAAAAAGTGGCGTCAAAAGAGCGGTGAAGGCTGGATGGAAATTAAAGAAGAACTCACGCCAGGACATCATTTGCCATATACTACGTGGAGGTCTCTAAACAGGTTAAGGACGGGTGTGTCCAGATGTGGGTCTAACCTGAACCATATACTACGTGGAGGTCTTTCTAAACAGGTGAAGGACGGGTGTGTCCAGATGTGGGTCTAACTTGAACCAAATACTACGTTGGGGGTCTAAACAGGTTAAGGACGGGTGTGTCCAGACGTGGGTCTAACCTGAACCATATACTACGTGGAGGTCTCTAAACAGGTTAAGGACGGGTGTGTCCAGATGTGGGTCTAACCTGAACCATATACTACGTGGAGGTCTTTCTAAACAGGTGAAGGACGGGTGTGTCCAGATGTGGGTCTAACTTGAACCAAATACTACGTTGGGGGTCTAAACAGGTTAAGGACGGGTGTGTCCAGACGTGGGTCTAACCTGAACCATATACTACGTGGAGGTCTCTAAACAGGTTAAGGACGGGTGTGTCCAGATGTGGGTCTAACCTGAACCATATACTACGTGGAGGTCTCTCTAAACAGGTGAAGGACGGGTGTGTCCAGATGTGGGTCTAACTTGAACCAAATACTACGTTGGGGGTCTAAACAGGTTAAGGACGGGTGTGTCCAGATGTGGGTCTAACCTGAACCATATACTACGTGGAGGTCTCTCTAAACAGGTTTAGGACGGGTGTGTCAAGATGTGGGTCTAACCTGAACCATATACTACGTGAAGGTCTCTCTTTAGGACGGGTGTGTCCAGATGTGGGTCTAACCTGAACCATATACTACGTGGAGGTCTAAACAGGTTAAGGACGGGTGTGTCCAGACGTGGGTCTAACCTGAACCATATACTACGTGGAGGTCTAAACAGGTTAAGGACGGGTGTGTCCAGACGTGGGTCTAACCTGAACTATATACTATGTGGAGGTCTAAACAGGTTAAGGACGGGTGTGTCCAGGCGTGGGTCTAACCTGAACCATATACTACGTGGAGGTCTAAATAGGTTAAGGACGGGTGTGTCCAGATGTGGGTCTAACCTGAACCATATACTACGTGGAGGTCTCTCTAAACAGGTTAAGGACACGTGGGTCTAACCTGAAAAAGTGGAAATATGCAGATGACGAATCCTGTGAATGCAGGATCTCATTAATTGTTCCAGTATGCAGGACCTCATTAATTGTTCCAATATGCAGGACCTCATTAATTGTTCCAGTATGCAGGACCTCATTAATTGTTCCAGTATGCAGGACCTCATTAATTGTTCCAGTATGCAGGACCTCATTAATTGTTCCAGTATGCAGTACCTCATTAATTGTTCCAGTATGCAGGACCTCATTAATTGTTCCAGTATGCAGGACCTCATTAATTGTTCCACTATGCAGGACCTCATTAATTGTTCCAGTATGCAGGACCTCATTAATTGTTCCAGTATGCAGGACCTCATTAATTGTTCCAGTATGCAGGACCTCATTAATTGTTCCAGTATGTAGGAACACTGAACAATTGAAGACCTGATGGTGGCAAATGAAAGAACATCCACGGTGACTGGATTTTGGGTTCATACTATTTGAGGTTGCTGTACACGGAAAGCAATTATCTAGGAAAACTCTTGATTACAAACCAATTGCTGCTTCACCGGTAGTCCAATGACAGTTAACGAGTAGGGAGATTAACTTTTAATGGTAAATTGCCAATGAAACTGACTTGCAGGAAATGATAAACATGGTAGTTCAGCAAAGTGAAAACAAAGTCTTCAATTTAAATAAAAAGAAATCGGAGGTGATGGTAGTGACCAAGAAACCTGTCAGTCTAAAATTCTGCATCAAAGCGAACGGGAATCGAATTGAGACAAGTTGACACGTTTAAATACCTGGGCAAATACATAACATCAGATGGAAAATACTTACTATCAAGCAAGGCGAAAACTTGATCACAGGTAAGAAAGCCGCAAACGCCTTTGTCGATCACTATGCCAGAGCAAACCACATCGAGGTCCCTGCAGATAAGCATACAGACATTAGCGAAGAGCTAAAGGGGCACGAAAACATAAATACGGCTCCTGAAGAGCACATGATGGCCAAACTAACAATGCGCGAAATGGAAGAGGCTATGAGAACACTAAAGAGAAGGAAATCTCCCGGAAAAGACGGGATAACAAACGAAATGCTGATGGGGCTGGGCCAAACAGCGAAGGAAAAACTACTATCAGTCCTGAACCAAAGCTGGAAAAGGGGTATTGTACCCCAGGCATGGAAAGATGCAATACTGGTACCAGTACCAAAAACAGGAAAGGACAAAACAGATCCGAATGGATACAGGCCCATAAGCCTACTGAGCTGTGTCGGCAAGCTGATGGAACGGATGATAAACACCAGACTGATGTGGCATCTGGAAGAAAAACGAATACTAATTCCACAGCAAGCCGGCTTTAGACAGCACAGATCCACTGAGGACCAGGTCATCCTCATAGCCCAGGAGATAGAAGATGCCTACCAGGCACAGAAACACACAGTAGCTGTTTGGGTGGATCTGGAAAAGGCATTTGACAAAGTCTGGAAGGATGGACTTAGAGTCAAGCTAAGAAGAAGTGATGTTTGTGGGAAGATGTACAAGTGGATCAACCACTACCTCAAACAAAGAACGGCCAGAGTCCAAGTACAAGGGCAGATGAGCAAAAAGGTGACACTCGAGCAGGGAGTACCACAAGGGGGAGTACTGTCACCCACACTCTTCCTGGTATATATAAACGATATTACAGAGAATATACCAAGAAGAGTCCATAGCTCAATGTTTGCAGACGATCTGGCTATGTGGACCTCTGAAAAGAATCTCACCATAGCAAGAAATCGGATGCAAACGGCCCTAACATCGCTGGAAGAGTGGGCGAACTCATGGCTGGTCAAAATAAACGAGGAGAAAACCACGTGCACAATATTCTCGCTCTCATTAAAACCCCAAAGTACCAAATTAAGCCTAAATGGCAAAATCCTGCAGCCAAACGACAACCCAACCTATCTGGGAGTCACATTTGATCGGCGCATGACATGGAAAAGTCAGATTGAGAGAAACCGAATGAAAGCCAGAGAAAGAATGGCGATCATGAGGAAACTTGCTGGCACAAGCTGGGGAGCAGACGAAAGCATACTAAAGAAACTGTACACTGGAAGAGTGAGACCAGTTCTCGAGTATGGCATCGCGGCATGGACAACAGCAGCGAAGGCGAACTTCGATAAAGTTAACAAACTTCAAAACCAAGCTATGAGAATCATAACTGGTGGCATGAAGTCAACGCCAATTGTAGAACTTGAAAAGATTACAAAACTGCAATCCATGACCGACAGAAGAGACTGCAGAGCCCAGCTGCAGTCAGAGAAACTCCGAAGACTGACGGACCATCCAATGTACCAGAGGCTAAACAATTTGGGAACTGGGAAACTAAAGCGGAGAAACTTTGCAGAAATAGCCAAAGCAAAGATGCACGAAGACCCCATAAACGCACTAACAACACCAAAACCCATCACTACTGTACGAAAACCTACTTGGAGGCAGGACATATTTCCAGAGGTGGTAGAAAATATACCAGGTATTGCAAACAAAAACTGCCAGACCGAAAAAGAAAGGAGAGACACTACCCTAAGCTTCATAACGAAAAGCTACCCAAGCATGGACTGGACCCATGCATACACCGACGGTTCTGTAACAAACACTACACAGAACGGAGGGGCAGGAGCATTCCTGAACCTACCAAATGGCAGAAAAATAACACTGTCATTCGCTACTGGTAAGTACACAAGCAATTTCAGAGCGGAGGCAGAGGCACTGAGGGCGGCAGTGGAAGAAATGGCAACACACAGTGAAAATGAGAGCCACATAGTCTTGTTGACAGATGCTCTCGCCGTAGTCACAGCGCTAAAAAGCCAGAAAAACACTGAGCTTAATGACTTAAGAGCAGCACTCTGCAAACTGTGCCAGCTGTCCGCACCAAAAAGGGTAGTGGTACAGTGGGTTCCGTCACACTGCAACATCCAAGGCAACGAGGAGGCAGACAGACTGGCAAAAGAAGGTGCAAGGCTACCACAAACAGATACCAGTATGACGTACGAAGAGTCAAAACGGCTTATCAAAGCCAGGTACATTACCAAATGGGAAACCGAACATACTGGTTACACCAAAAACGATGCCTATTACCAGTTGAACCGAAGAGAGCAGGTCGTTGTCTTCAGACTTCGCACTGGCCACAATAGACTGAGGTACCACCTATTCAACAAATTGAAGATAGGGTGTACCGACGAATGCCCGTGCGGTACTGGTAAAATGACTACTGAACATCTGCTGCAGAACTGCCCGACATACGGGGATCAGAGAGAGCAGATGTGGCCATTGCCAGTGGAACTGCAAGACAAGCTCTATGGTAGTGGCGAGAGTCTCAGGACGACCGCCGCTTTTTTCGAAAAAATAATGGTTGCTGTCTGACTGTGTACGCAGAAGAAGAAGAAGAAGATGGAAAATACAATTATGAAATAAAATTAAGAATAGCCCAAGCAAAGTCGGTCTTCCAGATCATGAAGGGAATCTTGTGCAACATAACTTTATCACTGGAACTGAGAAAGAGAGTACTTGGATGCTGCATGAAACCAGTACTGACATATGGTAGTGAATCATAGACAATCAGCAAGCAAGCGTATAGATATTTGGAAGCAACGGAGATGTGGTTTTACAGAAGAATGATGTGGATCCCATGAACTGCAAGGAATACTAATGATACAGGACTTGAAGTGGCACAAACACAAAGACAACTTATTGCAAGGATCAGAACAAGGTAGTCGTCCTTTTCTTCGGGAATCTTATGAGAAGAGGTGGCTTGGAGCACGTTGTGACAACGGGAAAGATAGCAGGAAAAAGAGACAGAGGAAAGCAGAGAGAGAAGATGTTGGACAGCCTGAGAGAATGGCAAGGGCAACAATCAACAACACAGTTGGTAAACAACACATGTGATAGAAGTGGACGGAGGCCCATGATCGTCAACGCCAACCAGCAGGGCACCTGATGTTGATGATGATGAGTTGTCCATCACAAGTGAAGATGGCAACAGCATCAGACTTGTGCTGCAGATGTAATCTCATTTAATTGTAAAGACCAATCCGGACATGGCAAACTGCCGCACCTATGACATATATGGGGTGTCAGCTGTGAAGTTATTGTGCGGCTAGTTTTCGCTGAGCCTTGACAGTGGAGTTTTTCTCAGCGATCTGAGCACCCTGTCTGATGTCTAGTGTGCCAAGTGAAACACTTCTGTGGAAGCATCTCCTATGAGATAATATCAATGTTAAAGCTTCTCAGAGACTTTCAACGGGTCTCTAGCGTTTCTTCTGTTCCATGAGGACTGTATGCCTACTCTGAATTCACCATATAGCAGTTGCTTGGGGATTGACTCTGCACAGTCCAATCAAGTGGCAGAACATGGTGAGGATTGATGACCTCTGGAAAAGGAGCCAACAACAGTCACTAGATCAACAAATTCAGAGAAGAAAATGGGACTGGATACAGCACAGGATGCAGATTTTTCCTCAGGGTTTATTCCCGAAGTCTTTCTCGTAAATGTGTTCTAGTCCATTATATTCGTGTCTAAATTTCACAGTCACACCAAAACCGACGCTGTCTGCAGCTAGAGCGAAGAGCGCCAATCTCGTGAAGACCACGAAAATACGACACAGGTTTAAGCATAGTGCTTGCTAATTCATATAGCCGAATGTCCAGGCCAAGATAATCGGAGGAAAGAAAACAAAAATCAAACGATTAACCGTGAACACAAGTGTAAGTCGCCAACTAATGTGAATTCCAGGCAAATCCAAGACCTGACGACATCCATAATGAACTTCTTCTTCTTCGTACGCAGTCAGACAGTAACCATTATTTTTTCGAAAAAAGCGGTGGTCATCCTGAGGCTGTCGCCACTGCCATAGAGCTTGTCTTGCAGTTCCACTGGTGATGGCCACATCTGCTCTCTCTGATCCTCGTATGTCGGGCAGTTCTGCAGCAGATGTTCAGCGGTCATTTTCCCAGTACCGCACGGGCATTCGTCGGTACACCCTATCTTCAATTTGTTGAATAGGTGGTACCTCAGTCTATTGTGGCCAGTGCGAAGTCTGAAGACAACGACCTGCTCTCTTCGGTTCAACTGGTAATAGGCATCGTCCATAATGAACTAAAACAGTAGAGTAATGTAGACTCGCAGCTGGTAGGGTGCCATCTTTGCTGCTCTTCACATAATACGCTGAGGAGTGGGAGAGTTTTAAAACAGTTCTAGAAACGCTAAAAGAGGAATGTGTTCCATGTAGAGAGGTAAACCCCAAGCGTACAAAGTGGATAACTAGATTTGTAGTGAAATGTAGAAGAGTGAAAAATAAGGCATGGAAAAAATATATAGAGGCAGGTAAATCAAAAGAAACATATTTAAAATATGTGGACAAGCAGAACATATCTCAGAAAGCGAATAAAACAGCAAAAATAGACTTTGAAAAAAAAACTTGCTCAGAGGATCAAGACTGACAGTAAACGCTTCTTTTGTTATGTTAGAAATAAACAAAGAACGAAAGACAAAGTAGGCCCTCTCATAGACAGTACAGGGAAAATAATAAGTGAGAATAGGGAGGCAGCTAACCTGCTCAATCACTACTTTGGCACAGTCTACACAAAAGAGGACTGCTCCAAGATCCCAGAGCCTATAGATATTTTTCAAAGAGACATGGATACAATGAGATTAAGATCAATCTGTATTACAAAGGAAATGGTTTTAAAAAAATTGGAGGGGTTGAAAGTGGATAAATGTCCAGGTCAAGATGGTATTCATCCAAAATTGCTGTATGAAATTAGAGACCAACTAGCAAAACCATTGGCTATATTATGTTCTCAATCACTTACAAAAGGGATTGTTCCACAGGATTGGAAAGATGCAGGCTTTATTAAAAAATGGCAAAAAATCTGATCCAGCGAATTATAGACCGGTGAGTTTAACGAGCATAGTCTGTAAATTGTTAGAGTCAATAATCAAAGAAAACATTGTAATGCATTTAGACAAATTTAATCTAATTAGAAATAGTCAGCATGGATTTACTAGAGGGAGATCATGCTTAACAAATCTATTAGAATTCATGGAGGAGGTTACCAAAATGTTAGATAAAGGGGAGCCAGTGGATGTTATTTATCTAGATTTTGCAAAGGCCTTTGATAGAGTACCTCATCAAAGATTATTTCGAAAGTTAAAATCACATGGAATAGGTGGGGAAGTTGCCAAATGGATTGAAAATTGGTTAACGGGAAGAAGGCAGAGGGTGGGCATAAATAAGGAATACTCTGAGTGGTGTGCCACAGGGCTCGGTTTTGGGACCAATTTTGTTCTTGATATATATATATAAATGATTTGGACATTGATATGGGATCCATGATTGCAAAATTTGCTGATGACACAAAACTATGTAGTAGTGTCTCATCTGAAGCGGTAGTGGATATATTGAGGTCGGATTTAGATAAAATTCGAGAATGGTCTGTAAGCTGGCAAATGGAGTTTAATGTAGATAAATGTACAGTCATCCACATGGGTAGATCCAATATGGAACATAATTACAGAATGGGTGAGAACAATATTAGAAAGATAGATAAGGTAAGGGACCTAGGGGTTATAATAGATCATACAGGAAAGGTGAGTGAGCAAGTTAAGGTAGCAGTGAAGAAGGCAAATGCAATGTTAGGAATGATAAAAAGAAATGTTAAACATAGGAGCAAGGAAGTGATCGTCAAACTGTATAAAGCTTTAGTTAGACCTAGATTGGAGTACTATGTACAGGCGTGGAGTCCTTATCATAGAGGGGATATAAACATGCTGGAAAGAATACAAAAAAGACCGACAAAGATGATAGTGGGATTCCAGAATTACAGTTATGAGGAAAGACTCAGAAAAACCGGCCTACGGTGTCTCGAAAAGAGAAGAATTCGTGGTGAGTTAATACAGGTTTATAAGATGATCAGAGGAATGGGTCAATTAGACTATAACAAGTTTTTAAAAATACAGCCACCCACAATAACAAGAGGGCATAGCTACAAGCTGACTAAAGAGAGAGGTCTAGATTAGATATTAGGAAATATTTTTTTAGTCAGAGAGTGGTGTCTGCTTGGAATGCATTGCCAGGGGAGGTAGTGGAGGCGGGGACAGTTAATGCATTTAAGAATAAACTAGATGCGCATAGCTTTTAGAGCAAGGTGATGTAAATGTAACTGGTTGTATACAGACTCTGCAGGGTCTTCTAAACCAGTATAAAGATGTTAAGTTAAGAAAGCACTGTCCAACATAGCTAGGCAGACTCTCATGTGGAACTCTCAAGGGAAGAGAAAGAGAGGTAGACCAAAAAGTACACGGAGAAGAGAATATGAGAAGGAACTAAGATTAAATGACTACACCATGAGAGAGGTAGAAAGAGCAGCCCGGAGCGTGTATACTGGCAAGATGTTGTCAATGGTCTATGTACCAAGAGAAGCGACGGGCTTTGATTGATTGACAAAAATAGTGAACGAAGAAGTAATTATTAAGTTGCCATCATTTAATCGCTTATCACTCTTCATCGCCTTTTTTCTTGCTATGCCAGCTGGTCAATGATAGAGATGTGGCCAGGATAACCGAGATGGGTTTCTCGGCTAACGAGGCAGCTACAGCCCTGAAAGCTTCCAGTGGGGATGTGAATGAAGCTATCAATTCCCTTCTGTCTGGAGGGCAAAGGTTTCACAGAGGTGGAGATCGAGGAAAACCAGGTTAGGCAAACTTTTCATATAAATATAGTTCATTATTTCAGCTTTAGTTCATTACAGATCAGTCTGATTTTATCTTCTTATTTTTTCATGTTTCTCTTCTTATTTTATGTTCTATTTTCTTTACAATTTTTCTTCTCAATTTTTCTTCTTCTAATTTCTTATTATTTTTCCTCTTATTTTTTATTCTTAGTCTTATTTCTTTTTCTTATTTTGTCAAATTTTTTTCTTCATTTTATTTCTTTTTCTTCAGTGTTTGTTCTGAAAAGGACGTTGTAATGTTGAATTGTTTAAGAATAATACCAGGGAAATCTGGATGAACAACGACAAGAACAACGGGTCGCATTGTATTTAGCAAAATGTCACAGCCAAAAAAGTAAGGATGACATAAATAAACTACATAGAGGAGATCAAAGTCTCATCTTTCAGTTCCGAACAGGATATACCAGAGTCAATCCCCAGCACCTGCCAGGGATGCAGACATTGCTGTCATCCTGATGAAACAGTTTGTTACACCTACTCATTGAGTATAAGGCACTTGCAGACATGAGGAAAAGATCCTTACAAGCACTGCCGACAGTTACCAACACACTGTTGTTGTTACGAATGCCCACAATTAGTAGGTTGACTCATTTATGTGCCCTGAAAAGGACGTTAAGTGGTGGGTTGTAGTAGATTTCCTCATATTCCGAGCATGCTGATGAAGGTGGAACGTGGTCCTCCAGGCGGTTGTGCTATGCTTGGTTTTATCTGCGCTCACTACTGCTGGGATCACATTGATCCACATCTCATCAGCCAGGCTTTCCTTGAAAACAGCCTATTTGCAGGGAACGTTACTTGGAAGAGAGATTGTGGCCTTGGTCAGTGTATTGTGCCTGACCTTGGTCTCAACGTCCTGGTCAGTATGTTGTGCCTGACTGGTCTAGTGATTCAGTCCCGAATTGCAATATTGAATGTCCATGTTTTGCACCCATATTTTGCCACAGGGAAAACTCATGTCCTAATCAGTTGAATCTTTGTCCTCTTTGTGGTGTTTTGCCACAAACTCTTTCATCTGCAGTAGTTTGTGTGTGGTAATTGAAAACCTTCGGTTGATTTCTGCGGTAAAGAGCTAATTAATGGCATGATTTATTGGCATTAAGCATATAGTAAAAGGCGACTTAATAGGGCTGTGCATGGGGTTAACAACCTCATCATGTAAAATAATTGTTATTTAAACCGTCACTGCAAATACTCGAGTAACTGACTTCCTGTAAAAGAGCTAGATGTAGTCGTGGTCCTTGGCTTCGTTTGTAACAAGAAGACAAATCATGATTGGAGTTCAAATGTTCATTTGCAGCTGGACGTGGCGGGGGATTTGATGGACGAGGCGAAGGGCGGAGGAGAGGACGAGACAGGGACTTTGACAATGATGTAGATGATCCAGTCAACACTAGACCAAGTGGACCGGCTACTCTCTTCGATTTTTTGGAAACAAAGATACCAGCCAAAAACGGTAAATTGTGTTTGTTGTAAAACATTTTCCCATACTAATGTATGAACTTTCTGAGATATGTTCTGCTTGTCCACATATTTTAAATATGTTTCTTTTGATTTACCTGCCTCTATATATTTTTTCCATGCCTTATTTTTCACTCTTCTACATTTCACTACAAATCTAGTTATCCACTTTGTACGCTTGGGGTTTACCTCTCTACATGCCAAATGATTCTTCTCAGCACGTCACGTTTTACTATGGCTGTTGACTTTAAGAGCCTGTAGCATTTTTATTTGTTGGTTTATAGATATGATTTTGTTGTGTGTATAGACATAAATTAATAAAGAACTTGTTGGTGTTGTTGTTTTTATTGTGTATGTATTGGTTTTTGATATACAGAAGATGAAGGGGATAGTGTTGAAAAACAGCACAAACATATAGATGTGGCGTCCCTTATTTGAACATATTTTTTTTTAAAGTTCCACAGAGGACAGATATTCAATGTTTACAAGATCTGCATATCTGTTAGTTTCCACATAAACGTATTTATTATATCCACATAAACGTATTTATTATATCCACATAAACGTATTTATTATATCCACATAAACAAACTAAATAGATCTATCTCAGATCAATCTGCAGGGGACGGCGTGGCCTAGTGGTTAAGTGGCACGGCTCACAACCAGAAGGTGCTGTGTTCGATCCCCATCACAGCACCGGCCGTTACCCCGGGGAAGCAAACCCTTAGAAAATGCAGGAGGAAGCAGACCCTTACATAAAATGCATGCTGAAGTCGGATGCACTGGGCCGACAGGCGCAAAATAAAAACCACAGTGTAACGCACACACGCCTTGGGGAATAGATAAATAAGGCGAACGCAAAAAAAAAAAAAAAAAAAAAAAAAGATCAATCTGCTGCAAAAACTTTAACTTCCCCATTATCAATAATGGGTGAATCTTCAAATCGAAGTGAAAATCAGAAAAAATAATTTCCAAAAGTCTTATAACTAATTTCAAAATCTCTGTAAACTGGGACACAACTTGACAATGTCTTTTTCAGGACGAATACTGCAGAAGAAGAAACTGTCTTCTTCTTGGATACTTGGTAAGCGACTGGCAAAGTGGTCAGTGAGCCATTATGCCTGGTGGCATCTTTAATGGCAACAACAGATCCCCTCTACTTTGTCTGGTCTGCAGCCATCTTTTGTACAGTGTCCCAGCTATGATTCATGGTGGTTCATGGTGGTTTTGTGCTGAAAGAATTAGTCAACTGATAGTTGTTTATGGGAGTTATGAGTGTTGGCATGTACTGGAAGAAGACTTTATGGGAGTTATGAGTGTTGGCATGTACTGGAATGAAGACTGTATGGGGGTTATGAGTGTTGGCATGTACTGGAATGAAGACTGTATGGGGGTTATGAGTGTTGGCATGAAGACTTTATCAGAGTTAATGGTGTTGGCATGTACTGGAATGGAGACTTAATGGCAGTTATGAGTGTTGGCATTTAACAAAAGGAAATTTATATACGCTGATGACACAGCAGTCGCTGCTCAGGCTAATGGCTTCGAGGAGGTAGAAGGTAAACTAACATGCTCTCTGAATGACCTCGCAGAGTATTATCGGGAAAACCACCTAAAACCCAACCCTAGCAAAACTCAGGTATGCGCCTATCATCTCAAGAACAGAGAGGCAAACAGAGAACTACGGATTAGATGGCAAGGACAGGATCTTGAACACTGCCCGGCTCCCAAATACCTGGGTGTAAAGTTGGATCGCACATTATCCTATATGACACTGCCAGGAGACAAAGCGTAAGGTACATGTGAAAAACAACATTATCCGAAAATTGACTGACACAACATGGGGTGCTCAGCCATCAGTCTTACGCACATCAGCGATTGCCCTGTGCCTTTCCGCAGCGGAATATGCAGCCCCAGTCTGGAAAAACTCCGCCCATGCAAAACAAGTTGATACAGCTGTGAACGAGATGGGCAGGATAGTGTCGGGGCGCCTTAAACCCACCCCCACAAACAAAATATATCCCTTAATTGGCATTGCACCACCTGATATAAGAAGAGGTGTAGCTGCGGAAATCGAACGAGGGAAACAGGAAAACGACCCTAGACACCCGATGTTTGGCCATCAGGAACAAGCCACAAGACTTAAATCAAGACACAGTTTCTTAAAATCGACAGAGACCGTCCAGACAAGCCCGGAAGGTCGACGCATTGAGAGGTGGCGCAAAACAATGCAGGATCCATGGATAGAGCTCAAGGAAGAGGCTGCGCCTGGACACCACCTGCCCTACGCTGTGTGGAAGGCAATGAACAGACTTCGAACTGGTGTCTCAAGATGCAGAGCGAACTTGAAGAAATGGGGATACTCAGATGTCGACACATGTGAATGCGGCGCAGTTCAGGACCAAGATCATCTGATGACCTGCCCCAACCCCCCTGAAACCTGTGACATGAACAACATGATGGAGGCGAACGACAAGGCAGTTCAAGTTGCTGAATACTGGACGGATGTTGTGTGACATGGTGTTTGGACACGGAAAGTAAGTAAGTAAGTGAGATTCATGATTTCTAGTCTGGCTCACATGATTCTTCACCAAGTTATCTTTGGTCAACCTCGCTTTCGTCTTCAGTCCGGTGTCAGTGCCATGGCGAGTTTGGTGATCAGGTCAGACTTTCTCCTTAATTCCACGTCACAGTTAAGAAATTAATAGATGGACACGTAGAGTGACGTCGTGGTAGCCATACAACTTTAGCCCCCCCTCACGGTTGACTGAGGATGAGGTGCAGAGATAGCATAATGTAGGTCCTGGGTCCAACATCGTACAAGGCAAAAGAACGAAATGCGTTAACTCAGTATTTGGCTACCTGGCATCATACACACATGCCTGATTGAATACCAGGATTTTGAGAATTTGAGTTAAGAAATTTGGTGTTGCACTTATAAAACATAAAAAACTGAAACCAAATGTGTCAGGTCATTAATGCATAGATATTGCAAGCCTCTCTGTGAACTACAACACACTGTCACAACATCCTTTTCAGGGCAAATGCCAAAGAAGACGAAGAAGAAGAAAACATAGTGGAATACTTTTTAAATGTTAGTCACACTTAAGAAATTTCAGGTCACACTTAATAAAAAGTGTACTTTACTATGGCCTACTGTAGATAGGCCGTCAGGCTCATCGGGAAAGCCCCTTGAAATGTCACATTCCACCGCCAACTAAATGACGGAACTCAGATTGTGCCAAGGTTTATAATCAATCCATGCTCCACACAGAAATAAAACAAATTCACGGTACAAAACACAACAAATCACTGTTCAGAGTGATCCTTTCACAGAGTCCTGCCTTGAAACCAACTGCATATTCAACTTTGTTTCCCCGAACATGCCATTATAGTTGCACTGATAGTTGACACATGCAAGTTTTGTTATTTAGTCAGCCGTAGAATGTGATGTTTCAAAGGAATTTCTCAGTGAGTCAGAATGCCTGTATCTACAGTAGGCTGTGAATATTATATATAAATATATATCTCAAAGGAGGCTCAGTGGTCTCGAGGTAAGGTGTCCGCGTAAGGTGCCGGACGGTCTTTAGTTCGAATCACGGTGGAGACCGGGATTTTTTCATGTGAATCTTCTGGTAAAAATTCCCCTGATCTCTGGGTGGAGAGATCGGACTCCCGTGTTCAGTGTTGAACACGTTAAAAATCTCTTGGCAGTTAGAAATGGAAAAGAGTAGGCTTGACGACCGCTGCTTGGACAAAATAAAAAAATTATAGTTAAAAATCTACCCAAATTATTTGTACCTACCCTCAGGCCTAATAAGCCACAGGAAGTGTAAAATACCTACTACGAATAGCTGATAGTCTTTGACTACCTTTTTGAAAACCAGGATTCTAAATATTCCAAGTATATATATCTCATCGAAGGAGAAGGTCCAGAAAGGTACTGGCGACCAAAATCGGCCTGAAAGACGCAGATATCACAGCCTAGCTGTAAACTAAGACACACCGTCTGCAGGTTGAACGCAGAAGAAAAACAAGAAGAAGGAAACAAAATGGCACACCTTTAAAATGTTAGTCACACTTAAGAAATTTCAGGTCACACTTTAAAAGTTTCATGTCACTCAAAAATGTCATAAATTTGCAATCCCTGTCTTTTAATGATTTTTTTTCAAATTTCAGACCACAAAAAACCTTACAAGTCTCTGGATACCAAAATGGCGTCCTTACCATCGGCATCATCTATATCAAACGATTCTTCATTCAAGTTTATCAAAGACCACAACGACAAACCTCAAAGACGGCCACCAACCCAAGCTTCAGAATCTCCCTATTCAGGACCTCCCTATTCAGGACCTCCACAGTCTCAGCCAAATTATAAAGATGGTTCTGTTGGTTATCAAGACTCGTACAAAAGAGGGAGAGGCGAGAGTAGCTTCAACAATCGAGGACCTCCGCAGCAACAACAGCAGCAGAATGTTCCACCTCGATTCGCAAAACTAGGACGAGGGGATGGACAAAGAATTGGAGGAGGACAAGGAAGGAATGATGGAGGTGGGGGATATAGAGGAGGGGGAGAAAGATATAACGGAAGCAGAGATGGTGGTTATGACAATAGACACGATACCTTCTCAGACAAAAACAGAACTTCTTTTAAGGAGGACAGTTATGGTGATGAAGGGAGAGGATCGTCAGGGGTGCATAAAGATGGTAAGTATCGAGGTTATCAAGGAGATGAGCCACAGAATGAGACGGGTCAAAACTACAATGATGATCACAAACACGTGTCCGTCAGCCAGGGTGGAGACGCCAGCAGAAGTAACCTTGGAAATCAAGGTTCCAGAACTGATGAAGGTAGCGGTAATAAACCACAGAACTATGGCAATAACCAATACAGAAATTCTAGTCGCAGCGATGGTAAGGACGGCATGTCTCAACCTTACAAGGGGCAACCCAGTAATAGGACTTACAATCAGCAGCCTCCTCTCATGCCTACTCCATATCCATCCCAACAGCCGTCCCAAGAACCACAGTTCACGCCAGTGCCTGCGAAACAGGGCTACAGTGAAAGACAAGTAAGTCACTTTTGTAACTGCATCAGTTAGACCAGAGTATCATTCCTTTCAGTACTTCATTATCAACATATAGGTTGTTGTTGTTACGGATCCAGCAGCATCTGGGATCTCGCCCTTCAACCCAATGCCATGTAATGGTATCTGCACGTGTTTATCAGTTGTTGTTTAGTGCCATACAATGTGCTCCATTTATCTGGCCTCGGAAGAGAAAGAGATGATGATCAACGGTTTCATATAGATGTGTACACAGCTGGTGCTCTGGAGTGTGTTGTGGTTGGATTCTGTTCATGTGTTTGTTAAGTGGGATGTGTTGGGTTCTCAGTCGGAAAATGGTGCTCTGATCCTTCCTGTGAGTTGATTTTTACTGTGATTTGGGTTTGGGTTTGCCATATGTCTGTAGATCTGTTCAGCCTTGTTTCTTATAAAAATATAGATAAATGTACAGTCGTCCACATGGATAGATCCAATATGGAATATAAATACAGTTATCAAAATGATAGATGTTGGGGAGCCAGTGAATATTATTTATCTAGATTTTGCAAAAATAGAGTACCTCATTGAAGATTGTTTATGAAGTTAAAATCACACGGAAATAAGTGGGGCAGTAAAATGAATAGAAAATTGGTTAACGGAAAGAAGGCAGAGAGTGGACATAAATAAGGAGTACTCTGAGTGGGTTGAGGTCAAAAGTGGAGTACCATAGGGCTCGATTTTGGGACCAATTTTGTTCTTGATACATGTAAACGGTTTGGACAATAATATTGAATCCATGATTGCAAAATTTGCAGATGATGCAAAACTGTGCAGAGGTCAGATTTAGGTAACATTCTAGAATGACATGAGAGCTTGCAAATAGAGTTTAATGTAGATAAACGTACAGTCATCCACATGGGTAGATCTAATGTGGAACATAATTACAGAATGGGAGAGAACAATATTAGGAAGGTATAAAAGGAAAGGTACTTAGGGGTTATAATAGATCATACAGGTAAGGCGAGGGAGCAAGTCCAGGTAGCAGTGAAAAAGGCAAAGGTATAATTAAAAGAAATATTAAACATAGGAACTATCAACTACCTCTCAAATGACAAAGCACCAGGGGAAGATGGTATCACACCCGAAAGCCATCAAATGCTGGAAATCAGCACTTAACTTAACTCAACGTCTTTATACTGGTTTAGTTGACTCTGCAGAGTCTATATACAACCAGTTTTATTTACATTACCTTGCTCTAAAAGCTATGCGCATCCAATTTATTCTTATATGCATTAACTGTCCCTGTCTTCACTACCTCCCGTGGCAATGCATTCCAAGCATTCTGACTACAAAAATATTTCCTAATATCTAATCTGGACCTCTCTTTAGTTAATTTATAGCCATGCCCTCTTGTTCTTGTGGGTGGCTGTATTTATAAAAAACTTGTTATAATCTAATTTATCCATTCCTCTGATCATCTTATAAACCTGTATTAAGTCACCTTGAATTCTTCTCTCTTCTAGACAATGTAGGTCGGTTTTTCTGAGTCTTTCCTCATAACTGTAATTCTGGAATCCCACTATCAGCTTTGTCGTTTTTTTTTGGTATTCTTTCCAGCATGTTTATATCCCCTCTATGATTAGGACTCCACACCTGTACACAGTACTCCAATCTAGATCTAACTAATGCTTTATACAGTTTGATTAGCACTTCCTTGCTCCTTTTGTTTAATATTTCTTTTTATCATACCTAACATTGCATTTGTCTTTTTCATTGCTACCTGGACTTGCTCACTCACCTTACCTGTATGATCTATAATAACCCCTAAGTACATTTTCCTTATCTATCATTCTAATATTGTTCTAGCACTAGCTCAGCCGATGTTTGATCTTCTATGCAGGAAGGTGCAGTCCCCCAAGATATGCGTGACGCCATCATTGTGACTATTTACAAAAACAAAGGTGATCACAGGGACTGCAATAATTATAGAGGGATCTCGCTCCTGTGTGTTGTAGGCAAAGTTTACGCCCGCATGCTACTAGACAGGTTGAGACTGCTCGCGGACAGGGTGTACCCACAATCCCAGTGTGGCTCTACAGTAGGTGGATCAACAACGGATATGATTTTCTCGCTTTGCCAAATCCAGGAGAAGTGCAGAGAACAAGACCAGCCGGTCTTTATGATGTCTCTAGACCTCACCAAGGCCTATACGAACTCCTCGAGAAGATCGGCTGCCCCCCAAAACTGTGTAGCATGATCATTTCTTTTCACACTGATATGAAGGTCTCAGTTCTATATGATGGATCATCTTCAAACTTTTCCCATCAAGAGTGAAGTGAAGCAGGGATGTGTGCTCACTCCGACCCTTTTTGGGATGTTCTTCTCCATGCTCCTATCCTACGCTTATGACACATCTGTGGACAGTGTTTATCTGCACACCAGGTCAGATGGGCGGATGTTTAAGAAATTACACAGGATCGAGCTATCTGGAGACAGTCAGTTGTAGGGGGCATAGTGACTGTTGATGCTTGTAGAGGTCTTCTGGCTGCAGAGAAAAGAGAAAGACGGAAGAGATCAAGAAACAGCCAGACAAAAGAGAAAGACGGAAGAGATCAAGAAACAGCCAGACAAGCCAGCCTCCTCAGTATGGTTGTATGATCTGTGGTAGGAACTGTCACTCGCGGATCGGCCTTTACCGCCAAAGCAGCCAGTGTTGAAATACAGGAGACAGGGCTGGACAAAACTTACAGGGTGTCACGTGCACGGTCTACAGGAGACAGGGCTGGACAAAACTTACAGGGTGCCACATGCATGGTCTACAGGAGACAGAGCTGGACAAAACTTACAGGGCGCCACGTGCATGGTCTACAGGAGACAGAGCTGGACAAAACTTACAGGGTGCCACGTGCATGGTCTACAGGAGACAGAGCTGGACAAAACTTACAGGGTGCCACGTGCATGGTCTACAGGAGACAGAGCTGGACAAAATTTACAGGGTGCCACGTGCATGGTCTACAGGAGACAGAGCTGGACAAAACTTACAGGGTGCCACGTACATGGTCTACAGGAGACAGGGCTGGATAAAACTTACAGGGTGATACGCGCATGGTCTACAGGAGACAGGGATGGACAAAACTTACAGGGTGCCACACGCTTGGGGAGAGACTGAGACGCCTATAATGATGAAACATAGGAGCAAGAAAGTGATTGTCAAATTGTATCAAGAAGCATTAGTTAGACCTAGAGGTTAGACCTAGAGGTTAGACCTAGAGGTTAGACCTAGAGGTTAGACCTAGAGGTTAGACCTAGAGGTTAGACCTAGGAGAAGGGAGAATGTTTGTTCTGTCTGGACAGATCCGAAGAACACAAAATCAACACCTGACTGGGACTCTGAGTATATATCTGCTTGGATGGAGAACAGAGCACTGTGTGATAATGTTGGTTCCTAGAATCAAGAATCAGGATCTAACTAATGCTTTATACAGTTTGACCATCACTTTCTTACTCATGTTTAATGTTTATTTTCGCCTAACATTACATTTGCCTTTTTTCACTGCTACCTGGACTTGCTCACTCACTTTACCTGTATTGTCTATTATATAACCCCTAGGTCCCTTTCCTTTTCTATCATTCTAATATTGTTCTGTCCCATCTTGTAATTATATTCCATATTGGATCAACTCATATGGATGACTGTACACTTCTCTACATTATACTCCATGTTCCATAACAAAGTGCGGCTGCAAAGAACCTCCAGTATATCTCTTTTCTTTCATAGTGCAATCTGACATACTCTTTGCAGACCATCTTCTAATGTTTATCTGACCACTGTCTGCCTCTTGGGCGACTGCCTTCTACTTCAGCCTCTAGTGTGGTGTTCTTCAACGTGGTATGCCTTTTTATTTGGCGAAAGGGGGCTGAAGATACAGTGCAATGAATGAGCTGACAGCAGCCAGCGGTTTATTGCTGGCTTCCTGGATTAGGGTCAGCGAACGTTGTTTTTAGCCATTGAAATTTTTGCTCTTTTATCTTAATGGCTACAAGTGCCCTCTGTAATTATTTGGCCTAAATATTGAAACTGGCTTACTTACTTCATCTGTTGACTGTGCAGTAACTAAGAATATTTAAACTTTACTGCACCCGAGGCTGCTGTTTTTACCAACACAAAACTTCAGTTTGTGCACTGGAGATTGACATTCATTGACATTGACCGATGACGATATTATCATATAAAACACAACCGGTGTGCCATACAAAAATGCTGCTAATTTGATAGTACACAATCGTCACTTCCTTCACTGCTAACTTTGGCTACGAAAGTATAGATTGACTTTGATAAAACAGAGTTTTGAAAGGATATATTATTTTTTTGTCAATCAAAGTGTTCTTGGCCCATTATTGGGTTTGGTGAAGCAAGTTGTTGTAGAATATCTTTGTGAAATAGTTCAGTTTAGCTTGTTCATATAGATGTCATAAATACATTCTTTAGTGTAAACTAACAGTTGTGCTGATATTATAAACACAGTATTGATACTTTGTTGTGATTTCGATGGATTATATGAGGAGTGACGTTCCCCAATCGGTGAGTTTAAATTTGTGTGGTTTGTTTTTATAAATTTTCGCCTTTATCTTCTTCTATCTCAGAAACTAACACACACACAACAAAAACAATAACCAACAAGTTTTTTTATTCATTTATGTCTCTATACACAACAAAATCAAATCTATAGGCCAACTAATAAACAGTGCATGTTCTCAAAGTCAACAACCATTGTAAAATATGATATGTTGAAAATTAGTGCATCTGCAGGGAAAATACATCCATTTTTGACTGCAGCCTGGTAACAGTTAACATATTTTGTATCCACAGTTGACTGATCAGTAACTAAGAATAATGAACATATTTTGTGTCCACAGTTGACTGAGCCTGCAGTAACTAAGAATAATGAACATGTTTTGTGTCCACAGTTGACTGAGCAGTAACTAAGAATAATGAACATGTTTTGTGTCCACAGTTGACTGAACAGTAACTAAGAATAATGAACATATTTTGTGTCCACAGTTGACTGAGCAGTAACTAAGAATAATGAACATGTTTTGTGTCCACAGTTGACTGAGCCTGCAGTAACTAAGAATAATGAACATGTTTTGTGTCCACAGTTGACTGAACAGTAACTAAGAATAATGAACATGTTTTGTGTCCACGGTTGACTGAACAGTAACTAAGAATAATGAACATATTTTGTGTCCACAGTTGACTGAGCAGTAACTAAGAATAATGAACATGTTTTGTGTCCACAGTTGACTGAGCCTGCAGTAACTAAGAATAATGAACATGTTTTGTGTCCACAGTTGACTGAACAGTAACTAAGAATAATGAACATGTTTTTGTGTCCACAGTTGACTGAGCAGTAACTAAGAATAATGAACATGTTTTTGTGTCCACAGTTGACTGTATCCGGCAGTTTCCCGTTGAATATCAATGACACTTGCCTAGCCAAATATTGGGAGGACAATGAGGTAAGGGCTAGTTTTTCCCTTCTTGTTTATTTCATCTTCTTCTTCATCGATAAACTGATGCTGCTCTTCTAGTCCGGTGAGGTTCACGAAGGAGACCGTGCATTTCAGGTCTTCCCCCACAGATTTCGAGCATGGCCGTTCCCCCAGGCCAGACTGCCTCTCTTTGGTCTGTAAAAATAATGCAGTCCTTTTAGACTGAAGATCTTTGTCTGCCCATCTCTGCCAGGTTTATCGATGCTGTCGTTTTCTGGCTTGTATTCTTTGTGCAGGTTTCTCCGTTCTGCCCTCATGGATCATTTGATGAGTGTCTTTGCTTCTTGATAGCTCTGTGGATGGGGAGTCTGCATGCCACCATTTCTGGCTTTTGCGAGCTTAACTGCTCATCGTTTCCAGGGATCCCCCAGTGGGCCGGAATCCACTGTAGGACTAAATCTGTTTTTTGAGACAGTAATCCTATGTTGTATTTTTTTCATGTGAGAATCTATCTTGTTTGGGGCTTGAGATGGCTTGGGGTACATTCCTGGAGTTTGTTAGAATGACTGTTTTACTTGTAATTATGTTTTGGCTGATAAGAATATGCATTGCTGCATGAACAGCCTTTGCTTCAGGTCTGAAATTGGTACAAGTCTCTCCTGCTGGTATGGAGTGATTTTTCTAGGTCGCCTTTGGAGTGTTCGATGTAGATTCCACTGCCTTGCCTTTTATCGTTCACGGAGGCAGATCCATCTGTCTATACATGGTTTATTTCATCATTTCAGCAGCTCATGTATGTCAAGGTGAATCATGCCTGCTGCCTCCGCAATGAACGAACTCGTGTGGAGTAACCACTTCAATCCAAAGAACGCATCAACCAGTCATGTGTGGTTCCCGTACGACTCTGAGACATGGACCCTGCTTAAATGTGACTTATCAGGACTCAAGGCTTTCAGAGACATATACTAGGAATCCACTGGAATGACTTGGAATATTTGGAATGCTGGTATTCAAACAGGCCTGATAATGTCTGTTGCCAGGTAGTCGAAGGCTATCGGCTATCCGTAGTAGGTATTTTAAACTTCCTGCGTCTTACTAGGCCTGGGGGAAGGTACAGATTATTTTGGTAGATTTTGAACTAGAATTTAGAATTTTGTTTGGACAGCAGCCGCTAAGCCTACTCCTTTTGATTTCTTATTGCCAAGGGATTTTTAGCTTGCTCGACACTGAACATGGGAGTCCGATCTCACTACCTAGAGATTAGGGGCATTTTTACTAGAAGATCCACATGAAAAAATCCCGGTCTCCACCGTGAGTCGAACCCGCGGACATCTTACGTCGAGACCACTAAGCCCCCCTGGAATGGCTGTCTGACAATCAGAGATCACCTCAAAGAGAAAAACTCTGTCGCGTCTGGGAAAATGTGGATCAACGTCACCTCTCTCTATTTGGCCATGTTGTTCACCTGGCTTAGGATGTCCCGGCCCATCAGATTCTCCACAAATTTGTCCTATATGTCAACGACCTTCCAGCGGCTGATTGGAAGCGCATGATAGAATGCCCTACACATCATGGCTTTGGCAGTTGCCTGACTCTCCATCAGCTTTAGACAAGGTGTGACAATGTGCTGCTGCTCTTGAATACAATAGAGGTCGATCGACGCAACAGACCTCTGATGCTTATGTTGTTGCAACAGATTTTTCTTGGTAGATCTGTTTAAATTGTTTATTTGAAATGAATAAATATGTTTGTTAGGGAAACTAACAGATATGACGATCTTGTTCTGTGACAATTTAAAAATTTCGAAGGTCCTGTTTCCCCCCCCCGAAATTTGAAAGTCTAAATGTTTGTACTCATCTTCATCTTCTTGTATCTCAGAAACATCGCTGCAAAGTTTTTTAAAATTAATTTATGCCTCTACACACAAACAAATCATATCTATAGGCAATCAAATAAAAAAAGACGGAGGCTCTCTAAATCAACAACCTTTAAAAACATGTAGTGCTGACAAATAATTTAGTGGCAGGGAAAATTGTGTAATTTGTGTTATTGTTGTGGTAAAGGTTAAGCGAACTTTATTATCTACTTCATCATACATCATCACATGTCCTTTTTCAGTCTAGTAAGGGGGAGTTCATTGGAGGCTGCCTGGCCTTGGAATAAAGTCCTTGTTTCACAATCCAAACACACTCAGTTCGAATCACGTTTGTGCCGTTTTTGGCAGACATGGATTTTTTCGTTCCTCCGCGTACGGAAAGTAATGGTTCTTGTTGCTATTTATTCAAATGCCCACAATGAGAAGGATGTTAAGTGACAGGTTGTAGTAGCTTTCCTCAAATTCTGAGCGTGCTGATGAAGGTAGACTGGGGTCCTCTAAGTGGCTGTGCTATGCTTGGCTTCATCTGTGTTTTGCTCACTACTACGAGGATCACATCAATCCCTCACCTTGTTAGCCAAGCTGCCATAAAAACAGCCCATTTGCAAGAACAGCTATGAGGAAGACGAGGTGAAGGTCTTGGCCAGTATATTTTGCCTGACACTGACTAACAAGTCTGATCATTATATGTTGCCTGACCCTGACTAACATGTCTGATCAGTATATCTTGCCTGACCAGACATTAGTCTTCCTCCCCGGAAGGTAATGGTAACCCACTGTACTGCACACCTACCAACAAACCTATAACAGCCAAATAGGTTGGTGGTTTTAAGAAGCGACGTTCTGCATAAGACATGCTACTTTTTTGGGGGAGATCACAAATGCTGTCGTAGCTGGGAGTGGTATTAAGGATGAGCCCTCAACTAATAGTTTCCTAATGCAGGCGAAGACGGTGACAGCGTCAGATATGTGCAGTAAGAAGTGATGGCATTGGGTTGTACAGTCCAATATCAATGCCAGTAGCTCCTTTCAGGACATAGGCCATTGACAACCCTCCTCTAGGAAGTTCAATGTTGACTGCTGTTTCGGCCTCTGTCAAATCGAAGTTCAGGGACCAAAGTTAATTTTCAAGCCACATTTGTTGGTGCTTTCTGTAGTGTGTGTCCTATCCAACCCCATCTCCTACATTTGATCTGTTGCTCCACCGGTTGTTGTTGGCTCCTTTCTCCACAGGTCTTCATTCCTCACCATGTCTTCCCAGGCTATACCAATTATTCTCCGTAGACATGTGTTGGTGAATGACTGGAGTTTCCTCTGTATTGTCTTTGCCGTTCTCCAAGTTTCTGCTCCGTACAGGAGTACTGACTTGACATAGTAATTAAAGAATGTTAACTTGGTATTAATATTTCCCTAGATGCCCATTTATTATTCAGGAACAAGAATGTTCTCCTTGTCTTTCCAATTCTAGCCCTTACATCTGCCCCTGTGCCCCCTGAAGTAATAATAATAATCATTGCCCATCGCAAGCGATGATGGCCACACCATCAGACGGTTTTGTCTTAATAATGTGATGTGCTATATTTAGATAATAGTGAGGAAGAAGCTGCGCTGGTCATCAATCTCACTCCGTTTTCATGAGTTATCTTGGGTCAGCAGCAAGACTATTGGTCGAGACGACTGGAGGTGACTCTGGATGCAGTGTAGGCACTCTGGTCTTACCTCCTGTGAGACCAGGGGTCGCTTGAAACTTGTGGGATTCGATCACCCACTGTTTCTGTTCATCACTGTGAGAGGCGACTGCCATAACCTCTTGACTACAGCAACCCCCTAAAAAAACATTACATTATTAGAGATTTGTTTAAGATTGAAGAAATCTCTAGTAGTCAATCTTGGTCTGATCTGAAACAATCGGTGACACTGAGTATCTTGTATTTCACCAGTTTTATCCAGCTGTTGTGGAAGCTTTAGCTCCAAACGGAAGCACCGTTCTAGTCAGATTCATTGAGTATGGTAATCAGGAGGAAGTGTTTGTCGGAGATATTCAACCACTTCAGCAACATAGATGGGTACGTTGTTGGTGTTGTTGTTGCTATTGAGGACATTGTTGATGTTGCTGTTGTTAATGTCATAGTTGATGTTGTTAATGTCACAGTTGATGATGTTAATGTCATAGTTGATGATGTTAATGTCATAGTTGATGTTGTTAATGTCATAGTTGATGATGTTAATGTCACAGTTGATGATGTTAATGTCATAGTTGAATTTGTTGATGGTATTGTTGATGTTGCGGATGTCATTGTTCATGTTGCTTATGTCATAGTTGATGTTGTTGATGTTTTTTTTGGTTTTTTTAATGTTTTTTTTTCATTTGCCTTATTTCTCCATTCCCCAAGGCGGTGTGCGTTGCACTGGGGTTTTTATTTTGCGCCTGTTGGCCCAGTGCATCCGACTTCAGCATTAATTTTATGTAATGGTCTGATTCCTTCTGCATTTTCAAAGGGTTTGCTTCCCCGGGGTAACGGCTGGTGCTGTGATGGGGATCGAACCCAGCACCTTTGGTTGTGAGCCGTGTCACTTAACCACTAGCCCCCGCCGTCCCCCTATGTTGTTTATGTCATAGTTGATGTTGTTAATGTCATAGTTGATGTTGTTAATGTCATAGTTGATGTTGTTAATGTCATAGTTGATGTTGTTAATGTCATAGTTGATGTTGTTAATGTCATAGTTGATGTTGTTAATGTCGTAGTTAATGTTGTTGATGTCATAGTTGATGTTGTTAATGTCATAGTTGATGTAGCTGATGGTATTGCTGCTGTTGTATTTGCTGGTGTTGTTGATGTCATTGTTGTTAGATTTTGTGTTAGTGATATTGATTTGTTAATGTTGTTGTTATGTTGCTGATGTCATTGTTAATGTTGTTGATATTAATGATGATGGTATTGTTGTTGTTGGCCAGACTGCTGTGAGACAGTCTTGTTTCCTGTCGCCCAACGATGGCATGGGCTCGTATCTTTAACCTGACACTAATATGCAAATGAAGGCATCAGATGCAACACAGAATGGAGGTGGAGTAACATTTTTTAGCCTAAAAAACAGTACACAATGACCGTCATCAGAGGCCACAGCAAGGAAATTGTCAAGTGATCAGAGCAGAGGCAGAGGCCTTGAAAACTGCAGCAGAAGTTCTAATGACAGATGAAAGCGCAGAGAGACAAGTTGTTCTCTTTGTTATATATATATTTTGCCTCCTGGTATCAGTAAAAATCATGCAATCATTGAAGTCAATATTGTTCCTCCATCATGTTTTCAACTCTCGAGCGCATTCATACAATATTTTATGTCATAATGTCAATCAGTATCAATATTGGAAATGGATTCAAACATCAAAATCCTCCATTGTGTTGATTATTCAGTGTGATATTTATTTCGTACTTTTCTTCCTGCCTAATATTCCATGTCATCCATTCAAGCTAGTTTTTGTGGTCTACATCATTGGCTGCCGTAGGCCACTAAGACCTAGTCAACTATCGTCTTGTCGTCAATATTACAAGCACTTTCTTTACACAATCCGTTGTCATGCAGATATCATGAGGGAATTCGATGAAGTTTATGAGAATCATACACAATCAGTTGTCATGCAGATATCATGAGGTAATTCGATGAAGTCTATGAGAATCATACACAATCAGTTGTCATGCAGATATCATGAGGGAATTCGATGAAGTCTATGAGAATCATACACAATCAGTTGTCATGCAGATATCATGAGGGAATTTGATGAAGTCTATGAGAATCATACACAATCAGTTGTCATGCAGATATTATGAGGGAATTTGATGAAGTCTATGAGAATCGTACAGCATCCTCAATAACACACATCTGAAGCAGCAGCAAATTGGAGGCAGACAGAGTCGTATGCAGAACTAGTGAAACCATCATCCCTGATCAGTACTGGCCATCTGATCAGGGAGAAGCTGGTCAATGACAAGCCAGAACCAAACAGCGTCAGAATGACTGTGCTTGGGGTGACTTCAGGGGGTATGAACATCCCAATTGTCTGCTGGTCACTTTGTGACAAAACTACACGACTGGAATGTAACACTGGTTGTCTACAGACGCTGCAGAGTCCTCTGGGGGGGTCACTGTGATCGAGAGGTCGGGCACTCGTCTCCCAAAGTGATGAACAGAATTAGTCTACAATCCCACAAGTTTTAAAGTGATCCCTGGTGTCACCGGCGGTGGAACCAGAGTGCCTGTATCCAGTCATTTTGGCTAATGTCTTGTTACTGGTCCAGAGAGTGAGGGCGAAGACAAGTGCAGCTTCTTCCTCACTAAAATCTAAAAACAGCGCAAGTTACATCATCAAGACAAAACCGTCTGTTGATGTCGCCATCATCACTTACGATGGGCAAATAACTAACTCTTAACAGGCGCACTGTCAGTGGTTGTGGTACTGGGAAGCCAGAAAAATCCAGACCTAAAGGAACTAAGAGTGGTACTGTGTGTCACTTGTTCAAGGGAGTTGTAGACTCCATCTCATTGTAACATTCTTGGCAATGAAGAGACAGACTATGAAGAGAAGATGAAAAACTAGCTCAACCTGATACAGGTATAACTTATGAAGAAGCCAATAGGTTTACCAGGTACAGTGACAAGGGGAAGCAGAGGGCACAGGTCATCAACAAACTGAGGATAGAACATACAGATGAATGTGTCTGTAGCACTGACAAAATGGCTGCAGAGCATCTGCGACAAGGATGTCCAACATACAAGGGACAGAGAATGTACGTGTGGCCATCATGGATTTCATTCCTGGGCAAGCTAACTGGGGAGATAACAATAACCTCAAGTTAACCACTGCTTGCTTTAGATACAAGGACAAGTCAGTAAAGGGAGTGATAGTCAAACTGTATAAAGCATAAGTTAGACCTAGATTGGAGTACTGTGTACAGGTGTGGAGTCCTTATCATAGAGGAGATATAAACATGCAGGAAAGGAAAAAAAAAAAGCCACAAAACTGATTGTGGGATTCTGGAATTACATTTATGAGGAAAGACTCAGAAAAATTGGCCCACAGTGTCTAGAAAAGAGAGGAATTCGAGGGGACTTAATACTGGTTCTTAGTCGACCTGTACTTCTACAGGGACATCCGCCCCTGTGCAGGTCCCAGCTCTGGTATGATCTAGATGTAGCCGGGAGGAGAGTTTCCTGCTTAGTGGGCTAGGTTCGAGCAACTTATTACTCCGATGCATTTGAACAAGTGCCGCGGAGGGTGGTTAACTGATATCTTAATAGACTAAAAAAATAGAGCGAAGTAGACCCGCCGCCTGTTAGGTGCCATCTATGCTGCTCTTAACAAACCACCTAACCATGGCCAGTGTTATGCAATGTCACACAGTCGCCTCTTACGACATGCTCTCTGTGGGGTAGTAGTGCTATTCTTAATTTTGGAATACACAAAGACCCTGTGGGACCACTCGGGAAGCTTAATACAGGTTTATAAGATAATCAAAGGAACGGATAAATTAGACTATAACAAGTTTTTAAAAATACAACCACCTACAAGAACAAGAGGGCACAGCTACAAATTAACTAAAGAAAGGTCCAGATTAGATATTAGGAAATATTTTTTGAGTCAAAGAGTGTTGAATGTTTGGAATGCATTGCCACAGGAAGTAGTGGTGTCAGGGATAATTAATGCATTTAAGAATAGATTGAAGACTTCTTGGCAACTGTCAGAGGAAGGAAACTCGCTTGGTACGGTCACATATTGAGATCAAATGGTCTTGCAAATACGATCCTGCACGGAAAGGTGCAAGGCAGACGATGAAGAGGCTGCCCCAAACAGAAGTGGGAGAACAACATAAAAGAATGGACCAATCTCCGACCAGAAGAAGCACGGGCAGCGGCCACTGACAGAAAAGGGTGACGTTGGGTTGTGATGATGTCTTCATGTGTGCCTTAACGACCTCACTAGTCACGGGATGACCTGACCTGACGAATAGATTGAATGCGCATAGCTTTTAGAGCAAGGAAAGCCAGCATAAAGACGTTAAGTTAAATAGATCAAAAATATATATTTAAAAAAAAAACAAATTTCATGCAAACTTGAAAATCGTTTATTTTATTTTTCTACAAAAACAAATTATGACCAAATGGTCTGGTCCCTATCTGTTCATATTGTTGTTGAATGGCCACAAGTTGCAGAAGCTTTCCTTACATCCCGAGCATGCTGATGAAGGTGGACTGGGGTCCTCCAGGTGATTGTTGCTTTTCTTGGCTTCATTTGCGTGTCTCTGGTCCTGACCCTGTTCAGCATGATGTTTTCAGCTATGCTGATGGACGCCTTCAAGGATACTGAGTGTGGCACACCAATAGTTCCACATGGATGGTGATCTATTTAATCCCTGCAGACTGTGCAACATCATTCTTTGGGACAAATCCTGAAATATATTGCACATAGCGACATATTAATACTTCAGCAAGAAGTCAGAGAGACAATTAGAAAAAGTCCTAACTACAAGGCCCCAGGTGTAGACAACATATCAGCAGATGCAATTAAAGCTTTGTCACAAAGATCAGAAATCAGGTGTGGATTGAAGGGAAGGTACCTAGTGATATGCAAACAGCTGTGGTGGTACCTATTTGGAAAAACAAAGGCAGCAAGAAAGATTACAGCTCTTAAAAGGGGCACATCCCTCCATAGCTACGGAAATATTTTCGCACAGGTCCTTGAACAGCGAGTTTGAGCTATTGTGGAGCCGCTGCTCAGTGCGTCACAATCAGGATTCAGGAAAAGCAGGGATGTGCAGATGCTATATTTACGCTCAAGACAGTTCAGTGAAAATAAACCATAGAATGCAATAAAAAAACTCCACATGGCCTTCATTGATCAAGAAAAGGCATTTCACCGGGTAAACCGATGTCGGCTTTTAGAGGTACTGGAGGAATATGGTGTGGAGGGTCAACTACTGGATGGCATTCATGCCTTGTATGTAAAAAGGGAAGGTGCAGTACGAACGAATGCAGGTATGAGAAATTGGTTTCCAGTGCTGAGTGGCGTATGACAGAGGTGTGTTCATAATTGACATGGATAAAATTACACAGCTGGCTAACCCTCATGAGGAGTCCCTCAATGAACTGTTGTCTGCTGATGATCAGGTCATCTTTTATCAAAATGGAGAAGACCTACAACACCACCTGAACTTTCTCCATTTTGCTTGTAACGAATATGATACGAAGATATACAGACAAAACAGAGACTATATTGATATCACGTGAACAAGTGCAGAGAAGTTTCCACATCAGTGACATTGGTATCAAGCAAGTATGGGAGTTTAAATACCTGGGTAGTATGTTCACTGATGATGGCAGAGTGGACAAAGAGATTGCAAATAGAATTCACACAGCGAACAGTGCCCACTATCAATTTGCACTGATTTTGAAACACCCTAGAGTACTTCTTTCAACTAAGAGGAGGCTGATGTAAATATACTATTGATTTCTACTTTGTGTTACCAATGTCAATCTTGGTCCTCACTAGAAACACATAAAAGTAAGATCCAGAGCTGTGAGATGCGCTGTGTAAGAATTGCAGCCGGAAAGACAATCCATGACTGAATCCGCAACACCACGCTGAGGCAGACAGTGGGGACAAACCCAGTTAGTGCATTCGTTGGGTCCCAACAAATCAAGTGCACTGGCCATTTCCTCAGAATGCATCATGACCAGCCTGCATCAAAAACATATCATATCCAGGTCTTCGGTCTATGAGCAAGAGGCAGACCACGACGGCGATGTATCGAGGTTGTCTCCAACACTTTCAAGTAGTTACACTTAACGACAGCACAATCCTCTCACTTGGCGATAACAAGAAATCTACACATCCCACCTCACTGCGACGCCACATTCCATGGACAATAGGACATTCCACCTCTTTGCTACGCCGCATGCCATATACAATAGGACATTCCACCTCTTTGCTACGCCGCATGCCATATACAATAGGACATCCCGCCTCTCTGCAACGCTGTATAGCAAGGACAGTAGGACAAAAGAAGAAGTAGACTGAACGCAAAGATGAAGGTGATGCGTGACACGATCTGCAAACTCCTGTCTGTGGGCGACTGTGCTCTGAACAGCAGCTCAGAAAGGAATATACAGGAGAGTATGAACCGGTTCTCTCATGTTTGTGACAACTTTGGCGTGATGGTTAGCACAAAGAAAACTGAGATCATCTACCAACCAGCATTTAAACAGCCAAAGCTTACATTGATGAAAGGACATAAATTAGAAGCGGTGGAAAAATTTGTCATGAGAAGCGCGCTGTGGAGATCAGTGAATATTGCTGATGAGCTGGCGATTAGAATAACAAAGGCCAGCACAACTTTTGTCCGAATGTGCTCAACAGTATGGGAACATCGAGGAATCAGCATAATGACTAAGCTGAAGGTCTACTGTGCCGCCATTGTCCCCATCCTGGTCTATGCCTGTGAGAGCTGGACTGTGAGACCTGGTGACAACAGGAGGCTAAATCACTTCCACATGCCTTGTCTAAAATGCATACTGCATATTCGCTGGCAGGAACATATCACAGGCAATGAAGTGCTATCCAGAGCCAACATGCCAGGTATTCATGCACTTTTACAAAAACCAAACTGAGATGGGCTGACCACCTTGCTCGAATGTCAAGCGAATGGCTTCCAAAGAGGTTCCTGAGTGAAGGAGAACGATCACAGGGACGTCCAAAAAAGCGTTTCCAGGACGGTCTGAAGGAGTCATTTAAGTGCTTTCAAATAGACATTAACCTGGGAGAGCCTGGAACAAAATCGTTGAACCTGGAAATGTGGGGTCAAAAAACTGTGTTGCAGTCATCGAGGGACTCCATGTTCAGGCAGCCTAGGATCGACGCGCCTATCAGGAAGTCTAGAGCAACCTGCTAAGTTTGCCAGTCGTGTCATAGAACTTTCCGAGCTTGCATTGGTTTGATCAGCCACAAGTACTCAAGGATGCAGAAGGACATGGGATGGTGTTGGTGGTCCTCATACACAAGGATGGATGAATTATTATTATTATTACTGTGGTCCACCGGGGTCTTTGTGTATGACAAGACCAAGAATAGCACCACTGCCTCACAGAGAGCATGTTGTAAAAGGTGACTGTGACATGGCATAACACCAGCCATGGTTAGGTGGTTTCTTTAAAAGCAACATAGATGGCGCCTAACAGCCTGCAGGTCTACTTTGCTCTAGTGTTTGAGTCTATTAGGATGGTTTCGCACATCGGTTAACTACCCTCCGGGGCGCTTGTCCCAATGCAGTGTAGTAATAAGCTGCTTGAGCCTAACCCGCTATGCAGGAAATCCTCCTCCCGGCTGTACCCATAACTGGGATCTGCACAGGGGCAGTACAAGTACAAGTCAACTAATAATAATAATAATAAATAACTGTAAAGTTGGGTCGCGTGCCATCAACTGCCGTCAGGGATGAAGCTAACTCTTCATAGATAGCCAATGTGAGGTGGGGTGGCCAGTTCCCTTCCTTACTGTTTATACCTTCCCCAACTCATACGTCAGGCACCCATTTACAGCTGGATCAACTGCTGTACATATCTTAATGTTTTCATATAAAACTGTATTGTAACCATACTTGTGTGTTTCTGCTGCAGGCATACCCAGCTTCCGTCTACGGAGTGCCTGCTATGAATGCCTCACTCCAAGATCCTTCTGCCTTCCAAGGTGCACCGACATATGTGCCACCAATGGAGTTCACCAGAGGAGGCAGCTACTACAACAGCAGCTACAACGGGGGAGGGAGGAGACAAGATAACGGCAATGACCGACGCAGACCAACACAATCTCATTATATGCCCCCTAACCAAAGACTACATTAGCACGGAATCTCTTTTGTTGTTTATCATAAAGTGTTTATAAAAATGAACTTTTTCACTGTCTCTGATAGTTTAAAAACAATTCTCTATTTATAAAAATAATAGTACTTCTTCTTCTTCGTTTGATCACAATCTCCCGCTACCAAGTCCTGAAAAGGGCTTTACAAGTAGCAGGATGTAGTCCGGAAAACCACTAGTTTACAGCTTGACTGCGGTATTTGCACCTTTTGGTCCGACACATCCATCTTTGGTAGGATAATAGTAGTAATAGGGGGACCCAGTGGTCTTGAGGTAAAGTGTTTGCCTCGCGTGCTGGAGATAGTGAGTTCAAATCACGATGGAGACCGTGATTTTTTTCACGTGGATCATCTGGTAATAATTTCCCCTGATCTCTGAATAGTGAGATCAGACACCCGTGTGCAGTGGTGCACATGTTAAAAATCCATTGGCAGTTGGAAATCGAAGAGAGTAGGCTTAACGGCCACCACCCGGACAAAATTCAAATGAAAAATCTACTCAAATTATTCTAGGGATTCTCGCCACACAGAGAATATCTCACAAAAAAGGGACTATGTGACTATAACATCAGGTCTTGGTTATGTGGTTAGCAGAGCAGCATAGATGGCCCCTTACAGGCTGCGGGTCTGCCTTGCTCTAATTTACGCTTCCACCACTACCAGTCCCCAAAATAGGCGATCGTATATTCCAGAGACTACAAACCTAATTGTGTTTGTGTCCTCATGTGTGAATCTTGGGCGGTTTTCTCTTGGCGGAGCCCATCTCCTCTCCAAGCCGGTGCCGTCCAACATCTGCATCTGACCTGGAGGAGCCCATCTCCCCAGGCGAGCCATTGCCTCGTTTGCCTACAGCCTCGCGGCCATAGTTTCCCAGTGTGCACCACTTGGAGGTGAGTTTGACTTGTGTATTCACTTTATCGGCAGGCTACTCATTTCACTTTTTGCCCCTCAGAAGAAGGACTAGCCGACCCCGACATCGCTGGTTTGCGATGCCGAGCGCAAAACACACCATTGCACACGGCAGTTATAAAGAGGTGAAGAAAGCCATACAACAAAAGATGAGAGAGGCGAAAGAAGCGTGGATATGTGAGCAATGCGCAAACATCGAAGAGAGACTAAACAGAAATGATGCTAAAGGAGCATACAAGGTGGTCAAAGAACTGGTAACACCAAGACAAAGCAGGAACCTTATGATCCATGATAAATACAGCAAGTGTCTCATTGAGGGAAATGACGTACTGGCAAGATGGACAGAGTACTGTTCTGAGCTATATAACTATGAAGGGCGAAACAAACCTGAGAAAACATTCCCCACAACACCAACAAATATAGAGGATAATCAATTGATAACGAAGGAAGAGGTAATTGCAGCGGTAAAGACATTGAGAAGAGGGAAGGCGGCCGGCGTGGACAATATACCAGCAGAGCTCTTACAAGCAGGTGGAGAGGTAGTGGTGGAAGGCCTGACACACATCTGTAACAAAATATGGGCGACAGGAAACTGGCCGGACTTATGGACGAAATCAATAGTTATACCGTTACATAAGTCTGGAAACCTAAAGCTGTGCCAAAATTACAGAACAATAAGCCTCATTAGCCACCCTAGCAAGGTCATGCTTAGATTAATCCTCGACCGATTGAAACCCCAAGCAGAGAACATTATTGCCGAGGAGCAAGCGGGGTTCAGACAGGGAAGAAGCACTACAGAACAGATATTTAATTTAAGGCTGCTAAGCGAGAAATATCTAGAACACTGTATCATGTGTTTGTGGATTTTAAGAAGGCATTTGATAGGGTATGGCATAAAGCGCTTTGGGCAACCATGAGGATGTATAATATCAACGGAAATATTATAACGGTCCTTGAACACCTGTATAATAAGGCGTCTAGTGCAGTTCTTGTGAATGGGAGACGAGGAGACTGGTTTTGCACATCAGTTGGTGTGAGGCAGGGGTGTACACTCTTTCCAACTCTTTTCAATATATTGCTTGAGGGAATTATGAGTGAGGCACTTGGAGGTCACGTTGGTACTGTCAAGATAGGGGGCCGAACGATTACCAACCTTCGTTTTGCAGATGATATTGACGGGTTGGCGGGTTCAGAAGCAGAACTCCAGGAATGGGTCAGAAGGCTCGATGAAACAGCTCTTGACTATGGTATGGAGATAAACGCTGGAAAGACAAAATTAATGACCAACAACGCTACGGGCTTCAACAACAAGATAAAAGCTAACGGTCAGGAACTCGAAGTGGTTGACCATTTTAAATATCTTGGGTCGATTGTTAGTGATGAAGGATCAAAATGTGAAGTGTTGGCCAGAATAGCACAGACAACTGCGGCGCTTGCACGGCTTAACAAAATCTGGCAAGATAAACGGTTAGCACTAAGCACGAAAATCAGATTAATGCGTACACTGGTCCTGTCAATATTCCTCTATGCGTGTGAGACATGGACAGTAACAGCTGACCTTCAACGAAGGATACAGGCCTTGGAGATGAGATGTTTCCGAAAACTTTTAAACAAAGATCGAGTTACAAACGAGGAAATACGAGATAGAATTACAACAGCAATAGGGCCTTTCGAAGATCTCTTGGCAACTGTCAAAAGAAGGAAACTCACTTGGTACGGTCACATATCGAGATCAAGCGGTCTTGCAAACACAATCCTCCATGGGAAGGTGCATGGCAGACGACGAAAAGGACGGCCGAAAAAGAGATGGGAGGACAACATAAAAGAATGGACCAGTCTCCGACCAGAAGAGTCACGGGCAGCGGCATCTGACAGATAGGGATGTCGTGGAGTTGTGAGGATGTCTTCATGTGTGCCCCAACGACCTCACTGGTTACGGGATGACCTGACCTGACCTGACCTGACAAACCTAACGGTTGGTAACAGATACTGGGATTAACCTGACAAGTTACCAGCAGATTTTTCCCAGCCAGAAGCAAAGGTCACACTTCCCCATGACGTCTAATGACACAAGTGGACTGAAGATAGATAGTACTAATAGTTGCCCCATCACAAGCAAAGGGGGCGACAGCCTTGTGCTGTGAGATGTTAGCTCGGCAAGCTCTGCCACAGCATGGTGGACACACATGTAAGGAGTTGATTGTAGGGTTGTCGCTTGTAGGGTATGTCACGCGTAGGGTATGTCACGCATAGGGTTGTCATGTGTAGGGTTGCCATGTGTAGGGTTGTCACGTGTAGATTTGTCATGTGTAGGGTTGTCACATGTAGGGTTGTCGCGTGTAGAGCTGTTGAGCGAATGTCTTTTCTGACAGCTCTCTTTCTCTGATCCTTAGCAATTAAGTTTCGCTTGGTAAATTGAGAACCTTGTGTTATGTTACCATGTCAGGGGGGATGGTTCTGTACCTTTCTCTCTGATAGTTTTTTTTTTTCATTCTCTGTAATAGTAATAATACTCATAGTTGCCCAATAGATTAGGCTTGTGCTGGGAGATGTGACCTCACGTGACTGAAGAGTTCTATCCAGCATGACAAGCTCGGCCGCCCCCATGGTGATGATGTAATCCCTTCAGCTGTAAGCTCTTGACAGCCCAATGCCTCTGGGACAAAAGCACACGTCCTCCTCAATTGTTGATACGACATCCTATCTCGTATAAAGTGTTGTCTTAGAGGCATCATGATTGTGAAGGGGGGTTATGGACGCATCTTTCGTTATCCTCGAAGGGAAGCAGTCCAGTGTGTTGGTCACAGTTTGTCACGTCCTGCCAGTGACATATCATATTCATCTGGGTCAGCTATCTCATCATTTTTCCGTCAGTTTTGCCAGCCCATCTGTAGTAATGGTATGTATGACATTCCCCGCCATCTGGAAGATCGTCACAAAGGGGCAGAGGTGCAATGTCCGCATATCTTCGTCATCCATGGGGATAAATTATAGAGGACAAAGAGTAAAGAATGTGACGAATGCATTTTGCCCATGAAGTGCGGATGGGTTGGTGCAGCCCAGAGCATGTACCATTGGCCTGTACTATTCTGCAGCTACACCTATAGTGCTCCACCTGCTCCTCAGCCCTGTTGTCTGACCCCTCTTCAAGGACCTGTTTTGCTTGGGTGACCTTGGTAGGAGTAAAACTCCCGCCGGCATAGCTCCTTGGAAAATTGGGGCGCCCAAATTCTCCAACCTCGGCTTATGTACGGAGAGCGGCCATGGGTCACACATGTAAGAAGTCAACCGTTGGATTGTTGAGCATTTCGTTTTTCCGGGCAGCTTGCTTTATCTGAGCCTTAGTGATGACATTTTGCTTGATGAACTGAGAACCTTGTGTTATTTTCACATGCCAGGTGGGATGTTTCTGTACAATTGTCTGCCTGGAGGTGACATCGATGTTCAAACTAATTATGTTGCTTGAATTATTTGTAACATGACAGCCCCTTTAGGGTAGAAGACTGACCAACTCATGAATAAACACATTTCACAATCTGAACAGGCCAAAAGTGTGGTAACTATTTCAGTGGTTAGTGTAATGGCTTTACATCCGATAGATTGGGGTTCAATTTCCAATTGGTATGATTTTTCCGATCACAAAACGGTTTCTGAGGTCGACCCAGCCTAAAAATTGGGTACCAGAACAGTGTAGGAAAGTAAAGACAGCTAGTGTGCCGTTAGTCACAAACAAATATATGGGCTAAGACCATATTCCCAATGTGCCACACTGGTGTGTCAACCATTGACAAAAACATTCATCTGGTGCATTGCCTACGTATACTACTCACTAGTGTATTCGTTGTGTTACTGGTTTTTGCTATAGAAATGGCTGAATTGAAAACGAGGCCACTTGCTCCCATCTTGAAACAAGATTGACCGTAAACAATTGTTAAACACGGATTTTGGAAGGTTCTTCCATTATTGATTGTGATGTTGTTGCAACTGATTTTCCTGAGGTAGTTTATTTTTGAAGATGTTATAAATACGTTTGTAGTGGAAACTAACAGATATTCTGATCTGGTTAGAAACACTATCAGTACCTTGTGGCAATTTCATGGATTGACAAGGCATCTGGTGTACCCAAAAATAGGTAAGTCTCAATGTTTGTGACGTAATAAAGAAAATGTGGAAACTAGAAAATGGGATCTTTACTTTACTTACTTCTGGGTTTGAGAGAAAACTCTTTTTTCTTCATTCTCCTCTTCTTCATTTCTTTATCCTCTTCTTCAAACCTTGGTCGGTGATTGACAAGCAATCAGTGACCATCATGGTTGATGGTGTCTCTAAGGGCAGCAACAAACTCCCTCCACTTCATCTGGTCTGCAACAGTTGATTATGAGGTTACCCAGCCATGTTTGACAATATCCATCTCTGCTTCCATGGTTTTTCACCAAGTTGCCTTAAGTCTACCCCTCTTCTCTCTGGGTTCCATTGATTGTCAGATTATGATTGTGTGCATGTCTTTTTGGTTGCTCTGGGCAAGCAGTTCTTGAATGACGAAGGTGTTGAACCAGAACATTCCCTAAACACTTTCCCGCCTGGCTGAATTTAACTCTTTTCTGCTCAACGGTGCTGGATTCACCTGGCTGGAAACCATAAAATTGAACTATTCACACCAAAGTCATCCATTTAACACTAGCGTCGTCCATTGTTGCATAGCAAAGAACTCTCCTTGGTTAGAAATAACAAATTATAACCGACTTCCAGGGCACGTGATGAAACCACTTTCACAAAACAGCATGCAATTCAGATGTGTGTTAAATTTTTGGCAAATTTTTCAGAAATGGATTTAAAATTATGGATTCTTTGCTTCAGACACGATCTATTGTTTGATCATTCCAGTGATTACGGATCTGGATTACTTGATTATTGAAAAGTAAGATGTCTGTGCTCTCGACTCTCTCCGGTGTTTGTGTCGAGTTTTCAGATTGTTGGTGGTTCCTGTTCGGATTATATTTCACAACCCCTTCACCAGGTGGTATCAAGGACTTTATTCTGTGGAATTGATGTGCTTTTGATTGGTTATCCTGTTTGTTGTGCTGCATTTCATGCCTGGCTCAAGCCGTGGGAGACCAGTCCATGACGGAGTTCAACGTTCCGCTTAACTGCACACTGGAATTCAGTTCAAATTATATCTACTCAAGGATATTTCTGCTCAGACTGAAGCCGACTTCCTCCTGCCCGCCCCTCCCCCTACCGGAGGTTACACGATAACTCTCCCAACCTCGTACTCTCAGCACAGCAAGGGTTACGCTAACCAACAGGTGGACATAATCAGAACCCTCGGCATCGGACACGTAAAAACAGGACGTTTAACACAGACAGACACGGAAGGCTTGACACAAACATTGGTCTAACACACTCTTTGCGGCCCTCATCCCAAGTTTGCGGAGTACACGGCTCCACCTGAGGAGTCTGTAGGGATTTCGGTCGACACGCTACGCATGAACACAGCCTCAGCAGTTGGACATGATAGTGGTCGATTGACGCAACCGGCCTTTGACACCTACGCGAACATTATTATTATTATTACTTGTGGATACTCAACACACGCTTGATTCAGACTTTGACTGGGTCCCATGATACGAAAGGAAAGTGTAAAGGAATTAACTAATAAATCAGCGAAATACACAACTACTAGGTAAAAAATTTTGTTTTTCTTTCCAATTTTCACCTGCGCATTAATGTTATTTAACATGTCATACTAATATATTGAGGCCTTTTGAATACCTTTTGGTAACTGTCAAAAGAAGTAAACTCGCTTGGTACGGTCACATATCGAGATCAAATGATCTTGCAAATTCAATCCTGCACGGAAAGGTGCAAGGCAGATGACGAAGAGGCACAGGCAGCGGCCGCTCACAGAAAAGGGTGGCGTGGGGTTGTGAGGATGTCTTCATGTGTGCCTCAACGACCTCACTTGTTACGGGATGACCTGACCTGACTAATATATAATCTTTATTATAAATACTTCATGTCATGGGGAACTGAAACGCTAGTCTAGTCAGGCACAACATACTGACCAGGACGTCGCGTCAGGGTCAGGCACAAGATACTGACCAGGACGTCGCGTCAGGCACAATCTCTCTTCCATGTGGCGTTCCCTTGAAACATGCTGTTTTTAAGGCAGCCTGGCTGACAAGATGCGGATCGATGTGATCCCCACAGGGCACACAAAAAAGTAAACTCGCTGATTGCGGGCATTCAACAAGAAGAGCTTCGTGCCACAGATAGTTTAATTATGTATTTCATGTTGTTTAGATCATACATTTAGCTCAATTTGATCAATATTAATTAATTTTATTTTGAATAAAACTTTCTGTATTTTGACCTGGGCTGGAAACAGACAAAATATATCAAATTAGCCTGGACTGAAAATGGTTAATGGATTTGTGTCAAACAGCAACTCTGTGAGTTTAAGTTTTTATTTCAGAATAAAAATAAAATATTATTAAACAAATTGATACAAAATTATAATATAAATACAAGACACATAATTAAACCTTGTCGTTGGAACTGTGAAAGAGAGTGCTTGGATGCTATGTGAAACCAGTACTGACATATGACAGTGAATCATGGGCAATCAGTAAGCATGCGCATAGATCTTTAGAAGCAACGGAGACGTGGTTTTACAGAAAAATGCTCTGAATCCCATGGACTGCAAGGAAGACTGACGAGACAGTACTTGAAGAGGCACAAAGACAACTTATTGTAAGTATCAGAACAAGACAGTACTTGAAGAGGCACAAAGACAACTTATTGTACGTATCAGAACAAGACAGTACTTGAAGAGGCACAAAGACAACTTATTGTAAGTATCAGAACAAGACAGTACTTGAAGAGGCACAAAGACAACTTATTGTAAGTATCAGAACAAGACAGTACTTGAAGAGGCACAAAGACAACTTATTGTAAGTATCAGAACAAGACAGTACTTGAAGAGGCACAAAGACAACTTATTGTAAGTATCAGAACAAGGCAGTCACCCTTATTACAGCATGTTACGAGAAGAGGCGGCGTGGAGCATGTTGTGACAATGGGAAAGATAACGGGAACAATAGACAGAGGAAGGCAGGAAGAAAAGATGTTGGACAGCCTGAAAGAATGACACGACAACACAAGTTGGTAAACGACACACATGATAGAAGTGGCTGGTAGCATTCCCTTCCTTGTGTCCCAGTTACAGTCTGAATAGGACTAGTATTGAGAGATCCAGAGATGTGCCTTCAGCGACTATGAAAGAGCTTTAGATTTGGTAGAACCACAATTTTTCTGGTCTTCCTCATGTGCAACCAGCGGGATCTGATGGCATAAATACATCCGCAACGTGGAGGTCTAGGCTAAAACAGGCGTCCTTCCAATTTTAGAAACACTTGTCCGTCTCAGAGTTTCTTCGTTCGGCTGGGTCAGGAAACCCCAGCCCACAAGATACTACACATGTCGTTCATTGGTGCCAAATGCCTTCCTTCGATCCGGCCGGAGGCGCAGAAGAGGCCGTCCCCGCACAGTATGGCTCCAACAGATAACAACCTCTACCTCCGCTCTGGACAAGGCCTTGAACCACGCCGCAGCAGTGGGTCATGGATGTGGCCGACGACGTAACGGGCCTCAGACGCCTACGTGAACATTATTATTATTAATCACTGTTGGAACAAGGTCTCGATCGTGGTCACATTAGAATCCTTGCCAACAGTTATACGAACTGCATTACCACATTTTCTCATTTCCAACGTCCATTTGCGGTTCCAGTCCAGAAGCCACGGGAATCACTCATCATCTGTGACATCTTTGGTATCCATATTTATGGCAGACTCCTCAATCACCTTCGATTTGCCGATGACATAGTGCTCATCACACAACCAGCAGCACAAGTCAACCAAATGGTACATCTACTCGATGTCGTGGGTAATAAAGTTGGAGATGAAATTAATGTCTCGAAGACCAACGTATTAACTTAACGTCTTTATACTGGTTTAGAAGACACTGCAGAGTCTGTATATAACCAGTTACATTTACATCACCTTGCTCTAAAAGCTATGCGCATCCAGTTTATTCTTAAATGCATTAACTGTCCCTGCCTCCACTACCTCCCCTGGCAATGCATTCTAAGCAGACACCACTCTCTGACTAAAAAAATACTTCCTAATATCTAATCTGGACCTCTCTTTAGTCAGCTTGTAGCTATTCCCTCGTGTTATTGTGGGTGGCTGTATTTTTAAAAAAACTTGTTATAGTCTAATTTATCCATTCCTCTGATCATCTTATAAATCTGTATTAAGTCACTACGAATTCTTCTCTCTTCGAGACACTGTAGGCCAGTTTTTCTGAGTCGTTCCTCATAACTGTAATCCCACTATCATCTTTGTCGCTCTTTTTTGTATTCTTTCTAGCATGTTTATATCCCCTCCATGATAAGGACTCCACACCTGTACACAATACTCCAATCTAGGTCTAACTAAAGCTTAATACAGTTTGACGATCACTTCCTTGCTCCTATGTTTAATATTTCTTTTTATCATACCTAACATTGCATTTGCCTTTTTCACTGCTACCTTAACTTGCTCACTCACCTTTCCTGTATGATCTATTATAACCCCTAGGTCCCTTTCCTTTCCCCACCTATTCCATGTGATTTTAACTTTCGAAATAATCTTTGATGAGGTACTCTATCAAAGGCTTTTGCAAAGTCTAGATAAATAACGTCCACTGGCTCCCCATTATCTATGATTTTAGTAACCTCCTCCATGAATTCTAATAGATTTGTTAAGCATGATCTCCCTCTAGTAAACCCATGCTGACTATTTCTAATTAGATTAAATTTGTCTAAATGCATTACAATGTTTTCTTTGATTATTGACTCTAACAATTTACAGACTATGCTCGTTAAACTCACCGGTCTATAATTTGCTGGATCTGATTTTTTGCCTTTATTGAATAAGGGGATCACTCCTGCATCTTTCCAATCCCTTGGAACAATCCCTTTTGTAAGTGATTGACAACATAATATAGCCATGGTTTTGCTAGTTGGTCTCTAATTTCATACAGCAATTTTGGATGAATACCATCTTGACCTGGACATTTATTCACTTTCAACCCCTCCAATTTTTTAAAAACCATTTCCTCTGTAATACATATTGATCTTAATCCCGCTGTATCCATGTCTCTTTGAAAAATATCTATAGGCTATGGGATCTTGGAGCAGTCCTCTTTTGTGTAGACTGTGCCAAAGTACTGATTGAGCAGATTAGCTGCCTCCCTATTCTCACTTATTATTTTCCCTGTACTGTCTATGAGAGGTCCTACTTTGTCTTTCGTTCTTTGTTTATTTCTAACATAAGAGAAGAAGCTTTTACTGTCAGTCTTGATCCTCTGAGCAAGTTTTTTTTCGAAGTCTATTTTTGCTGTTTTATTTTTGCGCTTTCATTTTGCCAATTGTGATCCAGTTTCTTTGGCAGGGTAAGATTAGAGGATGTCGACGAATACATCGATCTTGGACGTCTACTCAATACAATCTAGAACATGAGCTAACAAGATGTCATCATGCAGGCTGGTCAGCCTTCTCCATTAACACGGTCCTGGACGGATGCCAAGACTAGAACCTACGAGGCTCTCTCTTCAATTCCACTGTACTCCCTGCGATGTGCTGGGGACACTAACCAAAACCACTAGACCAAAAGTTGAGAGCGACTAAGGCTTTTTGAGAGATGCTTTGTAGGAATCGCTCAACGCAATCAACGTTTGCAAAATCTCCACATTTCCGACATACGACGATTGTCCTTTCTTGGATGATGTGGTAATCTATGCCGACAAGGCCAAACATAGATGGGCAGGTCACATTCTGCGATGGAACATGGCGACAACAATCTGGTACCCTTAAGGCAAAAGAGAAATCGCTGGGAAGACCTCCAATGTATGCGACAACATCCAAGATGCCTCTTGTGGAATTCGTATCACCCACCGGACTTCCGTCGCCTAAGACAGGGATCACTGAAGACGAAGTTACAACCCGCAGCTTCGCTGAAGAACAGGTCATCAAGATCAAGAATCCACATACATGATCATTGATCTGATCATATAAAATCATTTCTCGGTTCTTGAAGTCAAGTTTCATCGCACTGAAAGGACAACTTTAAAAATTCACCACGTTACCTAAATACGAACCTGATGGAAATAACTAAATACAATACGATATCCTCCACTTCAGTCCGGCGGCTGTGCCGTTTGCGAGTTAGCCAACAACTCTACATTATACGAAATCTGTGATTGTGCCAGATATTTGGCCATCTTTCGGTCGGTCTAAATATGTAGATGTTTGCAGTGTTGGATGGCAAATTTTGGTTGAGTTGGTCACAATTGATATTTTGATTATCAACCAACAAACCAATTATAAACTTCCCCTACCAACCAATTGATTATCAACTAACCATTCTTCGATCATTTGATCACTTCAGACATTTTCCTATCCAGCTTGTCATGCCATACCAGATTCCTTGGCCTCTCTTCCCTGTTATGACATGTGTTGAATGAACTGTGCCTGTTGTGTTTATATTTTAGTTAGCAACGATCTTCTAGGGGACCCAGTGGTCTAGAGTATACTCGGGTGCTGGAGGTCATGGGTTCAAATCACGGTGGAGATCGAGATTTTTTCATGTGGATCATCTGGTATGTATTTCCTCTGATATCTGAGTAGTGAGATCTGACACATGTATTCAGTGGTGCTCATGTAAAAAAAATCCCTTGACATTTGGAAATCGAAAGAGAAGTCTTAACGCCCGCTGCTCGGGCAAAATTCAAGTTAAAAATCTATGGCTATAACATCAGGTCTTGGTTATGTGGTTAGAGAAGCGGCATAGATGGCGCCTGACAGGCTTCGGGTATACCTTACTCTAATATACACTTCCACCACTACCATTCCCAAATAGGCGATCATATATTGCTGGGCCTACCAACCTAATTGTTGGTAACAGATGCTGGGATTGACCTGGCAAGTCACCAGCGGATTTTTGCCTACAAAAAATATGAAACAAAGGAGGTCACACCTGACCACGACGTCTAACGACACAAGTGGGCGGAGGTAGATAGATCTTCTTCGTACGCTGTCAAACGTCAACCTGTATTTTTTCGAAAAAAGCAGCGGTCATCCTGAGGCTGTCGACACTGCCTTAGAGCTTGCCTAGTGTTGCCACTGGTGATGGCCACATGTGCTTTCTCTGGTCCTCGTATGTCGGGCAGTTTTGCAGCAGATGTTCAGCGGTCATTTTACCGGTACCACAAGTGCATTCGTCAGTGCCACCTAACTTCAGTTTATTGAATAGGTGGTACCTCAGTCTGTTGTGGCCTGTGCAGAGTCTGAAGACCACGACCTGCTCTCTTCTGTTCAACTGGTAATAGGCATCATTTTTTTGGTAAGATAGATAGATGATCTTCTACAGTTGTCTGGTATGTTGTTGTTCGAAACCACTCTTGTTTGAGAAGCAACAAAAATGGCTCCTAACCAGAGGCCAATCTATTTTGCTCTAGTGTGACTGACATTTGCACTAGTTCAGTTGAGGAATCAACGTCATTGCACACGGTTTAACCCATAAGTGCTCTGTTCTTCTCCATATCTTTGGAGAATCTCCGCCCAATACACTAACTCCGTAGTACCAGCGAGGGTTGATTTTTAACATAATTTGGAATTTTGCCTGGGAATCAGCCGTTAAGCCTACTCTTTTAGATTTCCAACTGCCGAGGTATTTTTAATGTGCGCAACACTGCACACGGGCGTCCGATCTCTACTAACCCAGATACCCTGGGAAATACTAGAAAGTCCATGTGGAAAAAATCTTGGTCTACACCGTGCTTTGAACCCGCGACCTCCAGCACCCGAGGCCGACGTGTTACCTCAAGACCACTCAGTCCTTCAGATGAAACTCCTTGAAAGTGTCTCTGAAAAGTTTAAATATTGATTATTCCTCCTGGGAGATCCTTGCACAAGACCGTGCCACAGTAGGTGCTCAAATTGCAGAGAGTACAGCCATCGTGGAGGCTCAGCGAAATCGTGCTGCCTGAAAATGTAAAACATTTCCACAGCAAGCTCCCGACAACGGATAGTATAAATTAGACTATAAAAAGTTTTTCAAAATACAACTACCTACAAGAGCAAAAGGGAACAGCTACAAATTAATGGAAATATTTTTTTTTTAGTCGGAGAATGGTGAGTGCTTGTAATGCATTGCCCCAGGAAATAGTGGAAGCAGGGTCAAGGGTGTATTCAAGAATAAATTAGATCAAGGAAATGCCAAATTAGATTTGTGTCTCAACTATTTAGTCCGATCTAAATTGATTAGATTAGTGTCTTAACTCTTTACAGTCCGATCTAACTTGATTAGATTTGTGTTTTAACCTTTTACAGTCCGGCCTAATTCATCAGATTTGTGTCTTAAGAAACAGATCTAATTAATTAGGCCGGACTGTAAAGGGTTAAGCATTTCTTCTGTCTCCCTGGTGAGCGTCTGCACATTTTGAGCTCACTGTATAGCAGCTGCTAGGCACACATCGGACATGCAGAGAATATGTTTAGTCCATCTTATCCTGAGCCTCCTATGCAGACAGCTGATGTGAGAACAATCTAGTTGTCTGCTATACACAGTCATGTTCAGCAAGGCAATCAGCAGAGTGGTCAACACTACAGCATATTACACTTTTACCTTGGTAGCAACACATACCTCCAGGTTACTTTCTGTTATGTATATATTAATATACCATGCATTTAAAAAGTTTACAGATGAGTTGTTGAGAAACTTGTTATTAAACCTATTTGCTTTAATTTGTATCAATGATTATTTGTGGGTATCCTGCTCGGGAATAGTTGTATACAATCTGTTGTTTTAGTAGCACGTGATTATTGATGATGGAGGACAGTGTGACTCAATTAAAAGGTTGATGCTCTTTTTTTGGTTATTGAATAAAATGAAATCTTTGTTTTCATTTATTTAATTCTTCATTTTTTTTATTTTTCTTGCTGATTCTGTAGGAACATCACTGGTTGAGAATTTATTTAGATTTGGACTGTTGTATAGTTACGGCAGGGGAGACCCAGTCATCTCGAGGTAAGGTGTTCGCCTCGGGTTGTGGGTTCAAATCATGGTGAAGACCGGGTTTTTGTTCCACGTGGATCTTCTGGTAAAAATTCCTCTGATCTCTGGGTCTGACATCTGATAAAGACAAGATAACTACTGAAGACTGAGAACGAAGAGTCTTGACGGAAATACTGGGAGAGAAATCTACAAACATATGACCATCCCAGATACCAAAGACAACATCAACCACCTGAAAAGGAGAGTTGAAAGCACCATTTTCCAACTTACCACTCAACACATATAACTTTCAATTGAACAGAACATACTACAGAGTGCCGGCTGTGCCCACATCCCCATGAAACTATTGAGCACCATCTTTTTGAATGTCTAGTGCTTGCTGGTGTTAGGAAAGAGCCTCATCCTTCGAGGTCAGACAGATGGAACACTTTGTATGGAACTAAGTAGCTCACAAACACTTGCACATACCATTATTTGGGCTAAAGGGCAGTAGCCCACAGGCCTCTGGATCAATAACCAACCAACCACAAATACTCTGTCATCTCACCACTTTGTGGTAATGCTGTGGCTGATGACCACAATGTTGTTTGCAAAACGCAGGTGGGAGCATCTTATCATCTACAGTATGGGGACGGCGTGGGCTAGTGGTTAAGTGACATGACTCACAGCCCGAAGGTGCTAGGTTCGATCCCCATCACAGCTCTGGCTGTTACCCTAGGGAAGCAAACCTTAGAAAATACAGGAGGAAGCAGACCCTTACATAAAATTCATGCTGAAGTCGGATACACATGGCCGACAGGCGCAAAATAAAAACCACAGTGCAACGCACACCGCCTTGGAGAATAAAGAAATAAGGCGAACGCAAAAAAAAAAAAAAAAAAACTACAGCCAGAAGTCCCAGGTCCACCTACCTCAGTATGCCCCTTGACATAAAAAGAACCAGTACAACATGCTCATGAATTAGAGTAGGGACACCATATAACCTATGGCTGCAGATCAAGAGAAGTGGAGGCAGTTTGTTACTGCCCTTAAAGATGTGACCAGGTGTAACGGTCACTGACCCAAGGATCTAAGTAGTGGAGGAGTTTGTTGCCGCCCTTAAAGATGTGACCAGGTGTAACGGTCACTGACCCAAGGATCTAAGTAGTGGAGGAGTTTGTTACTGCCCTTAAAGATGTGACCAGGTGTAATGGTCAATGACCCAAGGATCTTAGTAGTGGAGGGAGTTTGTTACTGCCCTTAAAGATGTGACCAGGTGTAATGGTCACTGACCCAAGGATCTAAGAAGTGGAGGGAGTTTGTTACTGCCCTTAAAGATGTGACCAGGTGTAACGGTCACTGACCCAAGGATCTAAGAAGTGGAGGAGTTTGTTACTGCCCTTAAAGATGTGACCAGGTGTAACGGTCAATGACCCAAGGATCTAAGTAGTGGAGGGAGTTTGTTGCTGCCCTTAAAGATGTGACCAGGTGTAACGGTCACTGATCCAAGGATCTAAGTAGTGGAGGGAGTTTGTTGCTGCCCTTAAAGATGTGACCAGGTGTAACGGTCACTGACCCAAGGATCTAAGTAGTGGAGGGAGTTTGTTGCTGCCCTTAAAGATGTGACCAGGTGTAACGGTCACTGACCCAAGGATCTAAGTAGTGGAGGGAGTTTGTTGCTGCCCTTAAAGATGTGACCAGGTGTAACGGTCACTGACCCAAGGATCTAAGTAGTGGAGGGAGTTTGTTGCTGCCCTTAAAGATGTGACCAGGTGTAACGGTCACTGACCCAAGGATCTAAGTAGTGGAGGGAGTTTGTTGCTGCCCTTAAAGATGTGACCAGGTGTAACGGTCACTGACCCAAGGATCTAAGTAGTGGAGGGAGTTTGTTGCTGCCCTTAAAGATGTGACCAGGTGTAACGGTCACTGACCCAAGGATCTAAGTAGTGGAGGGAGTTTGTTGCTGCCCTTAAAGATGTGACCAGGTGTAACGGTCAATGACCCAAGGATCTAAGTAGTGGAGGGAGTTTGTTGCTGCCCTTAAAGATGTGACCAGGTGTAACGGTCACTGACCCAAGGATCTAAGTAGTGGAGGGAGTTTGTTGCTGCCCTTAAAGATGTGACCAGGTGTAACGGTCAATGACCCAAGGATCTAATGCAGTGCTCATCAACCTGTTATAACTTTCTTGAGTGTAAATTTTCCGTACATCCGGCTCAGATCTAGATTGAAAAAATTCCGCTATTGTCCACTGAGTCTGTGTATTTTTGATGTTTTTATTGCTCATGTAGCATTGCCTTTGCAGAACGTCGCTACCATCACAGCCAGTCTGAAAGAAACTCGATCTCTTGCCAAATCTCCAGCTTGCTCCAGAGTCACGCCCAAGCATTCTTAGACATCTTGATGCCATCTCCTTCTTGGTCTGCATCTGCCTCATGGCACCATACCTTCCATTACTGTTCTCTCAAGACCATTGTGTCTTTTGATGTGGCCAAAGTATTTCAATTTTCTGTACATGATGAAATTTATTAACCAGTTCCTCTCTAAAAATGTCTGCATTATTTTTTTTATGCCCACAGTATTCTGAGGACCTGTTTATACAATTTCGACTTGGAAGTCTGGGTAACTATCCATGTTTCATAGCCGTATGCTGTCACATGTTCTAAAAATTGTAACTTTTGTTGGTTTGCTGGTATTCTGCGATAGTTTCCGCAGTCTGTGTTTTTAACACAGCAATTATTCTGCTTCTGCCCACCTGAAAGTGGGTTCTGGCGCCCAGGTAGAAGAGTACTATTCTAAGAAGTGGAGGGAGTTTGGTTCTACCTTTAAAGACTTATTGATGGGTCAGTGCCCCAAACAAGCATCATGACTGAAAGACTTGATGGGGTCAGGGCCCCAAATCAGTCCCAGGACTGAATGACTTGATGGGGTCAGGGCCCCAAACCAGTCCCAGGACTGAATGACTTGATGATGGGGTCAGGGCCCAAACCAGTCCCAGGACTGAATGACTTGATGGGGTCAGGGCCCCAAACCAGTCCCAGGACTGAATGACTTGATGATGGGGTCAGGGCCCAAACCAGTCCCAGGACTGAATGACTTGATGGGGTCAGGGCCCCAAACCAGTCCCAGGACTGAATGACTTGATGATGGGGTCAGAACCCCAAACCAGTCCCAGGACTGAATGACTTGATGATGGAGTCAGAGCCCCAAACCAGTCCCAGGACTGAATGACTTGATGGAGTCAGAGCCCAAACCAGTCCCAGGACTAAATGACTTGATGGGGTCAGGGTCCCAAACCAGTCCCAAGACTGAATGACTTGATGGGGTCAGATCCCAAACCAGTCCCAGGACTGAATGACCTGATGGGGTCAGGGCCCCAAACCAGTCCAAGGACTTGATGATGATACAAGTACAGAAAAGATAATCAAATAGTAATTGTAGGCTAAGGCACAAAACAAAGATGTTAAAGGTCATGATTAACAAGGCCAGATTTGCTGTCAACTCTCTTCGTCCAATATGTAACTCCAAGAGCATTCTCTATGGAGAATAAGATTAGGCTGCTTCAAACTAATGTCAAGTTGGTCCTGATACAGCAACAGGTACATAACTTCTCCTATCTCAACAGGTACAGAGCTTCTCCTATCTCAACAGGTACAGAGCTTCTCCTATCTCAACAGGTACAGAGCTTCTCCTATCTCAACAGGTACAGAACTTCTCCTATCTCAACAGGTACAGAACTTCTCCTATCTCAACAGGTACAGAGCTTCTCCTATCTCAACAGGTACAGAACTTCTCCTATCTCAACAGGTACAGAGCTTCTCCTATCTCAACAGGTACAGAGCTTCTCCTATCTCAACAGGTACAGAGCTTCTCCTATCTCAACAGGTACAGAGCTTCTCCTATCTCATCAGGTACAGAGCTTCTCCTATCTCAACAGGTACAGAGCTTCTCCTATCTCATCAGGTACAGAGCTTCTCCTATCTCAACAGGTACAGAGCTTCTCCTATCTCAACAGGTACAGAGCTTCTCCTATCTCAACAGGTACAGAGCTTCTCCTATCTCAACAGGTACAGAGCTTCTCCTATCTCATCAGGTACAGAGCTTCTCCTATCTCAACAGGTACAGAGCTTCTCCTATCTCAACAGGTACAGAGCTTCTCCTATCTCATCAGGTACAGAGCTTCTCCTATCTCAACAGGTACAGAGCTTCTCCTTTCTCATCACCTTTATAGAACACAGCCCCCATCACAGCCTGTCTCAAAGAAACTTCTGTTGCCAAAACTCCAGCTTCCACCATAGTCATACCCAGGCATTCCTATCTAGGTTATATAATAACGAAAGAAGGCAGCTGTGAACAAAAAATCAGAACAAGAATAGATATGGCCAAGATGGTATTCAGCAACATGTGACAGATACTGACATCCAAATAGATAAAACCATACATTGAAAATGAGAAATTGTAAGGTGTAACAAATTGGAAAATAGTATTTAAGCCTTTGAAATGTGGGTATATAAAATATTGGGTCGCATTTCTTTGAAAGAGAAGAAAACAAATGTAGTGGTATTGAAAAAGTTGGGGGTGAATAGATTATGAATGACTGAAATCAAAGTTAGACAGTTACGTTATTTTGGTTGTATAATAAGACATACCTTTTTGTTGAAGACCATACTGGAGGGTAGGGTGGAAGGAAGTTGTTCAAGAGGCAGACAGAGGGTAGGGTGGAAGGAAGTTGTTCAAGAGGCAGACAGAGGGTAGGGTGGAAGGAAGTTGTTCAAGAGGCAGACAGAGGGTAGGGTGGAAGGAAGTTGTTCAAGAGGCAGACAGAGGGTAGGGTGGAAGGAAGTTGTTCAAGAGGCAGACAACACTTTAAGTAGGTGGATAACATCAGGAGATGGACTGGGAAAAGCCTGTCAGATTGCACCATTACGGAAAGAAATAGAGTACACTGCAGACGAGCTGCAATGTGGAGATGGTACTTGATCTGAACTGAAAGTCTTTCCTGCTATATGGCTCTGAGAAAACATGGCAAGTGACATGGCATATCACATTCAGACTGCAGATTAACGAGTGTCATCATTGCATACTGCATGTTGAAGAGCTCTGCCAGAAGTAATGGCAAACACACGGCAGCATCTACTACAGCAAAGTGGGAAGGGGAGGGGTATAGGACACACCCTCTGAAAGAAGTAGGAGAGTATAACCAGATATGTACTGGGCTGGAATCAACAGGCTAAGAGACAAGTGGGATTGCGTTGACAGAACAAGAAGAGGGCACAGAACAAATGAAAAGCATCTATTGTGGCCTACTGTTTCAAGGGGAACCACCAGACATATAATGGCTGATGATGAATGAATTGCAGACAGTGCCATCATGGAGAAAGTATTAGACTCATTGTGTGAGGTCTCAGCTATTTCGTGAGGCAGAGGTGACTAGCACGTTCTTTTCGTCGTTCTAAAAATCCTGCTGCCAAGCCCTGAAAGAGGATGTTGTCCTTAGAATGGAATATGCTGTGTCGTAGTTTTGTCCAGCTCTGTCTCAGCCTCTGTAGACCATGTGTGTGGTGCCCTGTGAGTTTTGTCCAGCTCTGTAGACCATGTGCATGGTGCCCTGTGAGTTTTGTCCAGCTCTGTAGACCATGCCCTGTGAGTTTTGTCCAGCTGTCTCCTGTATTTCGACACCATCTGCTATGACTGTAAAGGTCCCTGCCACAGATCGTACAACCATGCTGGGGAGACTGAGGTGCCCCTTGACCTCTTCAGTCTTTCTCTTTTCTCTGCAGCCAGAAGGCCTCTACTAGCGTCAAGAGCCACTATGCCCCTTCCAACTAACTGTCTCCAAAAAGCTCGATCCTGAGCAATCGTTTCCCAGGCCTCGGATGACTTCATGTCCCTCTTGTGTACATCCTTGAATCACAGTGTGGAACGGCAGATTTTTCTAGCTCCAATGGCCAGCTGTCCTTACAGGAATCCTTCGACAGCCTCTCATCTTCCATGTGGTAAACATGCCCCAACCATCGAAGGTTAAAACTCGGCAAAGACACAAATAGGTAATGGCTACGCGACTGTACTTGACATCGTTAGTATCATCTTGCGTTTGCCTTGGTGAGGTCGCTGAACCTGTATGTGTTTTTATAGAATATTATAAAAACTACCTTGACTCAAGTTTTAAAACCCGTCAACATATTCTATTGCTGTTAAATATGTAAAACACAATAAAACTAACCCAAGTAAACGTATGTGCACTAATATAGACAAAATAAAATGTTTCCAATTTTATATGCATATTATTTGTAACGCACCTTTTGAGTCAGACATTCTGGCATATTGTGAAACGGGTACATAGGCCCAAATAAAGTTGAATGAAGACTACTGATCGTTCCTAGAACTCTCTGGTTCTAACCTTTCATCTTCAATAGCACTATCTGCCATGAATCTATTTTTATCTTATTCACAATTTACAAACTATATAAATAAATATGGATTTCACAAAGTCTTTCGCACAAAAATCAGCAAAGTCAATATTTGGCTGGAATGTACAAATAACAGTTTTACAGTAACATATGGGTAATTCAAAATGGGGTAATATTTCACTTAATCTGTACAGCTAAAGTTGTTTGCCTCAGTTTAACATGGACACAAATCCAAATCTCTCAAGCTACTGATTCTTCTTTTGCAACCCACTTCAACAGTCCAGATCACAGTTGACATTTGAGTTACTACTATCGTCAAGACCCACATAGGTTGGATTGAGAAAACTAGTTAACTTCATCATGAGGTGTCACAATCCAGATGGCTTGAACACATTCAGTACCTTCTCCATCTGAAATTCCCTTCTTATTTCCCTCTTTCAATCCTTCTTTTCTCTCTGTTTTCTTCTTACCACTAGATTCCCTTCTTTTTTTTCTCTCCTTCAATCCTTCAGATTCCCTTCATTTTTCTCTCTTTTAATCCTTCTTTTCTCTATATTTTCTTCTTACCAGCTAGATTCTGTTCTTTTTTTCTGTCTTTCAATCCTTATTTTCTCTCTCTTTTTTTCTTATCAGCTCATGTTTAACTAATTCAACAATCACATCGCTGCAATCCACCATTCAATCATTATCTTTACATCAAATCAAGTTTTTTGTAGGTCTTTTTGTTAGCCCAGCAAATCTCGCATATAATACACACAATTTAAAAAAAAACTAAAGCTCAGGTTTAAGTAGGAAACTAAATATTGAAACTTGGAACACACAGAGCCGTTACCGAGGGAAATGGAAAGGAGTAAAGAGGACATACTGGGAGTCTCGGAGCACATTTACAAATGTTTCATAAAATAAAACTTTGAAAAATCATGATGTATATTGTACATAAATTTTCATTTTATCAGAAAATTGTGTACTAAATCAAGGCATGTGTATTATAGACGAGTACGCATTATATGCAAGATTTTATGGTATGTGTTCTTCTTTACTCGTGACGAAGACCTTCAGGTTACAATGTAATTTATATTTTTTTTTTAAATTTGTGACATCGTAAGAGTGACCTATACGTCTTTCTACCATTATTTACTGTGTATAATGAGGCGCAGAAACATGGACAACGAATAACAAGTTGAAAAAGATTATTGAGGCATTCGAAATGTGGGTATATAGCAGATTGGGTCACATTTCTTGGAAAGAGAAGAAAACAAATTTGGAGGTATTGAAAAAGTTTGGGGGTGAAAAGAGAATTAACGACCGAACTCAGAGTCAGACAGTTACGTTATTTTGGTCATATAACAAAACATACCTCCTTGTTGAAGACCATAATGAAGGGTAGGGTGGAAACCAGTCGTTCAAGAGGCAGACGCTTAAAAGTCGTGGATAACATCAGGAGATGGGCTGGAAAAAGCCCGTCAGATTGCACCATTACGGCAAGAGATACAGTACTGGAGATCCATTGCAGCCGACCTTCGCTGCGGAGAACTGAAATTAGGGTCACTGCAGTCAAGAGGTAAGGCACTTGTTTCTCAAAGCTATGAACAGAAATGGTGGGCGATCGACTGATGATGTAACTATCATCACTTGCAATAACAACTGTGTATGATACTCTCTGTGCTGTCATGCACTGGAAAAACAATAAATAAACAATTGCACCAACCTAGGTCACCTGAGTGGTATGCTGGTTGAAGTATGTAGCACTGTAACCTTCCAAGCTGTAAAACGTGACTAAAAGAAGTTGTGCATGGGGCTAGTAGCCTCATCCAGTAAACACATTTCTATGAAACCGCTGCGGCGAATGCTCACTCAGGCAAAGGCTCCTTGCAAATGCTCACTTGGTAACAGGCTCCCTGCAAATGCTGCTCGCTCTGGTACAACAGGCTCTCTGCAAATGCTGCTCGCTCTGGTACAACAGGCTCTCTGCAAATGCTGCTCGCTCTGGTACAACAGGCTCCCTGCAAATGCTGCTCGCTCTGGTACAACAGGCTCCCTGCAAATGCTGCTCGCTCTGGTACAACAGGCTTCTGCAAATGCTGCACGCTCTGGTACAACAGGCTCCTGCAAATGCTTCTCGCTCGGGTACAACAGGCTCCTGCAAATGCTTCTCGCTCGGGTACAACAAGCGCCCTTTGAAATGTGAGATCGCTAACATCTCAGACCTTATGGCAGCAATGCTATGGGTTATTAATTCATGTTGGGCTCAGGGCCTCCTTCAGCCTCTGGCAACAGCATCTAAAGTTGTATGGCCACCACAACATCACTCTACGTGTCCATCTGTTATCCAGCTTGCACACCACATGGCCGGCCTATCTGTATTTCCGTAACAGCGCAACATCTATGATGTCAGAAAAGGAAGTTCGACGTCTGATTTGGTCTTGAATGGAGATATTCAGTGTTCTTCGCTCCATCACTCGTTAGGCAACACGTAGTCTATCTGCATCAGTTTTCCGTAGGTTCCACACCTCGCAGCCCTAATCTTCACTTGCAACGAAAATACCAATCAATTAATCCATCAATCAATCATCCACCTGATGCATGTCACCTAAGTGACATTCTCTTATTTTACTATTGAGAGAATGGGGGTGGCAGATAACAGGTCACACCTGACAACCGATTGCATAGTTCTGAATATCGTTTTGTCACATACATTGAATAAACAATGGCATCCACTACTGTTTACAGTCCATTCCTGTACTGCTAAGTGGCACGAAAACATTAATTACAGCCCGATTTAGTGACATTTGGTATCTAACACCGATGTTTTGCTATTTAGTTTCAAGCAAACATTACAGATTTAGACAGACCTAAAGATAACTGAATATCTGGAGGAAGGTCACAGACCTTCAATTGTTTCTTTCATATTGTACAGATCGGTGGATAATCTGGACGTGTCTGGTAGTACAAGTTTATTAATAGAACACATCTTGTAGAACAAGTTCGATGATGTCGCCATCTTCGCTTGCGATGGACAACTATTTTAATTGTTAAGGTGTCCGCTTCGGGTGCCGGAGGTCACGGTTTCGACTCAAGGTGAAGATCGAGATTTATTCATGTGGATCTTCTTGTAAAAATTCCACTGATCTTTCGTGTAGTGAGATCGGACTCCAGTGTTCAGTGTCAAGGACATTAAAAATCCTTTGGCTTTTCAGCCCGGACAAAATTCAAAAATTCTAGTTCAAAATCTACCCACAATTTTTTAAATCTTCCCCCAGGCCTAAAAAGCTGCAAGAAGTTTAAAATACCTACTATAGATAGCCTTTGGCTACCTGGCAACAGATATTACCATGCCTGTTTGAATACCAGGATTCCAAGTATTTTGCTATGAATACTTTATCTGGTAGGTAGTTATATGTTTTAAGATATTTTGATCATAATTTTAGCTAAATTTGTTTCATATCAATGAATTTGGGAAGGAAGACTAATATCTTGTCAGAAATGTTAGTCAGGGTCAGGCAAAATATACTGATCAGACATGTTAGTCAGGGTCAGGCAAAACGTACCAAGACCCTCACCTCGGGTTCCTAGTAGCCCTCCCTGGAAACAGGCTGTTTTCATGGCAGCCTGGCTAACGAGGTGAGGGATCGACATGATCCCCGTAATAGTGAGCAACACACAGATAAAGCCATGTATAGCACAACTGCCTGGAGGAGCCCGGTCCACCTTCATCAGCATGCTCGGGATGTGAGGAAAGCTACTGCAACCTTTTTTCCTTTTCAGGGCGCACAAAAGAGTAACCTACTTATTATGGGCATTCGCAAACAACAACATATTAATGAATTTATAAAAAATATTAAAAAACTATTTGCCATACAGAGTTGTGACACTTCCTTTGTACTGGAAGATACAAAAAAGGCAAAACTAGGTCGGACTGTAACGGGGTAAACAGCAAAATGATTAATTTGATCTACAGCAACAACGTGTCCAGCACCTTCTTCAGTTCACCGATCTTTCGCTAGTGCTGGCTCCAAACTGAGACAGGGACTCACCCTTAAATGTGAAAGGCACCATCTGACGATACACCGCCAAGTAGAACACGATTGTTATGACTATTATACCACAACAGCTGCCAAAAGTAATTTGAGGTCCAAACGAATCGTAAACTTGTGAAACGTAAATCGGTCCAACTGTTCGAGCCAGACTTCCTGAAGCTGTCAGCCACCCCATCCACAAGCCCTGAATCAGTTGAAAAAGAAAAATAAATGTCTGTAGAGGTTAAGCTAAATGTCTCTCCTGGTTCTGCTAAATGTCTCTAGTGGTTTTGCTAAATGTCTCTAGAATGCTAAATGTCTCTAGAAGTTCTGCTAAATGTCTCTAGAAGTTTTGCTAAATGTCTCTAGTGGTTCTGCTAAATGTATCTAGAAGTTCTGCTAAATGTCTCTAGTGGTTCTGCTAAATGTATCTAGTGGTTTTGCTAAATATCTGTAGTGCTGTTATGCTAACATAATCTGGGATGATATTGTCGGAGGAACAGATGTTGAACAGGAGTGGGAGAGTTTTAAAACAGTTCTCGAAACGCTAAAAGAGGAATGTGTTCCATATAGTGGATAACTTGAATTGTGGTTAAATGTAGAAGAGCTAAAAATAAAGCATGGAAAAAACTTATAGAGGCAGGTAAATCAAAAGAAACATATTTAAAATATTTGGACAAGCAATACATATCTCAGAAAGTGAATAAAACAGCAAAAATAGATTTCAAAAAGAAACTTGCTTAGAGGATCAAGACTGATAGTAAAAGTTTCTTCTCTTATGTTAGAAATAAACAGAGATCGAAGGACAAAGTAGGCCCTCTCACAGACAGCACAGGGGAAAAAATAAGTGAGAATAGGGAGGCAGCAAATCTACTCAATCACTACTTTGGCACAGTGCACACAAAAGAGGACTGCTCAAAGATCACAGAGCCTGTAGATATTTTTCAGAGAGACATGGATACAGCAGGATTAGGATCAATCTGTATTACAGAGGAAATGGTTTTAAAAAAATTGGAGGGGTTGAAAGTGGATAAATGTCCAGGTCAAGATGGTATTCATCCAAAATTGCTGTTTGAAATTAGAGACCAACTAGCAAAACCATTGGCTATATTATGTTCTCAATCACTTGCACAAGGGATTGTTCCACGGGATTGTAAAAATGCAGGAGTGATCCCCTTATTCAAAAGGGCAAAAAATCAGGTCCAGCAAACTATAGACCTGTGAGATTAACGAGCATAGTCTGTTAATTGTTAGAGTCAATAATCAAAGAAAACATTGTAATGCATTTAGACAAATTTAATCTAATTAGAAATAGTCAGCAGAGGTTTACCAGAGGGAGATCATGCTTAACAAATCTATTAAAATTCATGGAGGAGGTTACCAAAATGTTAAATAAAGGGGAGCCAGTGGACGTTATTTATCTGGATTTTGCAAAGGCCTTTGATGAGTACCTCATCAAAGATTATTTCAAAAGTTAAAATCACATGGAATAGGTGGGGAAGTTGGTTAACGGGAAGAAGGCAAAGGGTGGGTATAAATAAGGAGTACTCTGAGTGGTGTGAAGTGAAAAGTGGAGTGCCACAGGGCTCGGTTTTGGGACCAATTTTATTCTTGATATATATAAATGATTTGGACATAGGTATTGGGATCCATGATTGCAAAATTTGCTGATGACACAAAACTACGCAATAGTGTCTCATCTAAAGCAGAAGTGGATATATTGAGGTCGGATTTAGATAAAATTCGAGAATGGTCTGTAATCTGGGTAGATCCAATATGGAACATAATTACAGAATGGGAGAGAACAATATTAGAAAGATATATAAAGAAAGGGACTTAGGGGTTATAATAGATCATACATGTAAGGTGAGGGAGCAAGTTCAGGTAGCAGTAAAAAAGGCAAATGCAATGTTAGGGATGATAAAAAGAAATATTAAACATAGAAGCAAGGAAGTGATAGTCAAACTGTATAAAGCATTAGTTAGACCTAGATTGGAGTACTGTGTACAGGTGTGGAGTCTTTATCAGAGAGGGGATATAAACATGCTAGAAAGAATCACAAAAAAGAGCGACAAAGCTGATAGTGGGATTCCAGAATTAGAGTTATGAGGAAAGATTTAAAAAAACCAGCTTACAGTGTCTAGAAGAACTCGTCGTGACTTAATACAGGTGTATAAGATGATCAGAGGAATGGATAAATTAGACTATAACAAGTTTTTTAAAATACAACCACCAACAAGAACAAGAGGGCACAGCTACAAGTTGACTAAGGAAAGGTCCAGATTAGATATTAGGAAGTATTTTTTGGGGCCAGAGAGTTGTGAATGCTTGGAATGCATTGCCAAGGGAGGTGTTGGAGGCTGGGACGGTTAATGCATTTAAGAATAAATTGGATGCGTATAGCTTTTAGAGCAAGGTGATGTAAATGGAACTAGTTGTATACAGACTCTGCAGAGTCTTCTAAACCAGTATAAAAACGTTAAGTTTCTAGTGTGGTTATACTAAATGTCTCTACAAGTTACGCTAAATGTCTCCCTAAGAGATCATAACTGAATAAAAAGAAAAGCATATATAAAAAAATTTTAACTTACATTTGTGGTCAGACATCGAGCAACCATGTATGTCAGTGCACACAGTTATGTGTCAGACACTGAGCAACCATGTATGTCAGTGCACACAGTTATGTGTCAGACACCAAGCAACCATGTATGTCAGTGTACACAGATATGTGTCCCACACTGAGCAACCATGTATGTCAGTGCAACCATGTATGTCAGTGCACACATTTATGTGTCAGACACTGAGCAACCATGTATGTCAGTGCACACAGTTATGTGTCAGACACTGAGCAACCATATATGTCAGTGCACACAGTTATGTGTCAGACACTGAGCAGCCATGTATGTCAGTGCACACAGTTATGTGTAAGACACTGAGCAACCATGTATGTCAGTGCACACATATATGTGTCCGACACTGAGCAACCATGTATGTCAGTGCACACAGTTATGTGTCAGACACCAAGCAACCATGTATGTCAGTGTACACAGATATGTGTCACACACTGAGCAACCATGTATGTCAGTGCAACCATGTATGTCAGTGCACACATTTATGTGTCAGACACTGAGCAACCATGTATGTCAGTGCACACAGATATATGTCAGACACTGAGCAACCATGTATGTCAGTGCACACAGTTATGTGTCAGACACTGAGCAACCATGTATGTCAGTGCACACAGTTATGTGTCAGACACCAAGCAACCATGTATGTCAGTGCACACAGTTATGTGTCAGACACTGAGCAACCATGTATGTCAGTGCACACAGATATGTGTCAGGCACTGAGCAACCATGTATGTCAGTGCACACAGTTATGTGTCAGACACCAAGCAACCATGTATGTCAGTGCACACACCTATGCGTCAGACACTGAGCAACCATGTATGTCAGTGCACACAGTTATGGTCAGACATCGAGCAACCTTGTGTCAGTGCACACAAAGATGGTGCCTAACAGGTCATGGGTCAAATTTTGCTCTTGTGTTTTAATTCATCCTTATTGATGCCGCCAGGTCACTGATATGAGTGGAATTCACTCCAGTCGATAACTTACACTTGTGTCCATAGAAACGTGTTGTGGTACTCCATTTGGATTAGTTAGTTCATTCATTTTGTGATATTTTCCCTTCCAATTATCCCGGTACGGTCATTGACTATTTGAAATAGTATTTTGGTTATCCTGTGTCATATTTCCATGGCCCAGTGCACATGGCTGAACTTCATGAAATTGACGTCCTTCGCCCTGTCTGCGGACAGTGCTGGTTTTGGTGTGGCTGGGAAATGTACACACAGGCTCATAATGGACAAACACATTGCCCGGAAGAGATTGAGCCCTGCCTGGTTAGCAAGATGCCCAAGACACATGCTGAGGGATGTCCGTACAACCTCTTGGGGTTACGGGGAGGAGTAGAAGAAACTGGTTGTATATAGAGTCTGCAGAATTTTCTAAATTAATAGGACATCATTTTTTGTTGGTCGCTGACGGCCTTGTGTTTTTGTCCTGCTGCGCTCACTGAGCCATTATCTACGAGGTGTGTTCAAAAAGTGTCTGACCTTACAATTATTCACCTGAAGGTTCGAAACCCTAATCCCCTTCAAAGTACCCTCCTTGGGACTCCACACACTCCTCCCAGCGGTCCTGCCATTATTGGGAAGCATTTCAGGAAGGTCTCTTTGGGAATGGAGTACAGCTGGGTCGTCACATCCCACATAATGTCTTCTCATGGTTCAAATCGGGTCCCTTTCAGCGAAATTTTTAGTTGGGGAACAGCTAAAAATTACAAGGAGCCATGTCGGGAGAATAGGGTGTCTGGCAAAACAGATGAATGTTGTGTTTGGCTAAGAAGGTCTGAACCAGATGTAGGTGGTTGTCATAACGGAGCTGCCAAGTTCCCGTTGTCCACAGGTCCGGTCGTTTGCTTTGAACAACATCACGAAAAGTGACAGATGACCTCCAGGTAGTACTCTTTGGTAATGTGATGCGTACTCGTGATGCACAACCCTACGGGAATAAAAGAAAACGATCAACATGACCTTGCTTTGCTCCGAGGTGAATGAAAACCAGACAGGTGCTAACTATAGTCAACACTGAAAGGCTGACTGTCAGCAACTGACGAAATCTGTGGGCAGGAAAAAAATTTGCACAACGGTCCCCTATACCTCCCTGCCGAAGGAAAACACCCATGCTGCTTTAGTTTCCGCAGAAAAAATAATAAAGATCGGATACTTTTTTATCAAAAAATTTTTTTTCCGCACACCGTTTTTGTTGGCCAGGAAGGGTATTTTTCTTCTAACATTGGCGTGCTAAAGGTTATGTTTTTATTTTGCGCCTGTTGGCACAGTGCATCCGACTTCGGCATGCACTTTATGTAAGGGTCTGCTTTAAGGGTTTGCTTCTCTGTTGGTAATGGCCAGTGCTGTGATCCGGTTGTGAGCCGTGTCACTTAACCACTAACCCACGCCATCCCCCACATACACGTCATATATGTTTTTATTGACTCTTTATAGATATTATAGAATTACAAACATAACTTTATCGTGGTTAGATTTAAATTTTAATTCATACCTGCGGCTTTGGTCCGAGCACCTTGGAGTAGAGAGCATAGGACAGCATATTACACACAGGGTAGCCAATGCTGATCAGTGCAGTGCCACCCAAAAACTGGCCAAAGTAGATAAGTGGTACATGCTTGCACCATTCAAACTGCCAGGGGCATCCATTTGATGCAGACGTGCTGTTGGTGTTGTGAGAAGATGCTGTTGTTGTAACGATGCTGCTGTTACCAATCAAATCTGATGCTAGGTCAGTGGTAGTTGTGGCCACTAATAAAAATGGTTGGGTAATTCTCCTAGAATTTGCATCTTTATCATCAAATGTTGACAACGCTTTCTTGGAATTTGGTACATGAGCCCTTGAATCACGGAATGATGAAGAGAAATTCTTGGAATCTTTATTACGACTATTTTGACCATCATTATATACAAAAGGTTTGTCCCCATTGATGAATCTGTGATCTATTTTGGAAGAATCATTATGTAGCACATCAGTGTAAAAACCTAGGCCTGGTATCTCAAACTTGTGAACAAGGTTGCGCTTGTGGATGCCGAAGGAAGCATCCCTCTTGGAGATGCTCCACGGCAGGTTGTTGGGGTTTTCCCCATTGAGGAGGTAGTTTGACAAGGTAAATATGGCATTGGAAGACGAGACAGTCCCATTTATAGCTGTTCATAGAAATCATATGTAGGATATTATGTATAGTCAATGTAATCAAAAATGTTAATGTTCAACTTCAGAAATTCAATTGCAAGATATTGACAAACTAAATACAACATGAAAAGCAATGTAGAAAAAACTGAGGTCATGAAAATATGTAGACAGGTAGGACAAACCAATATCTTTCTTGCAAAGTAGCAAAACAAACTGGTGAGAGATTTCACATACTTAGGGAGCACGTTATCGACGAAATATTAAAGCGGAAACCCAACAATTATGCAATAAGGCAAATCAGATCATTGGGCAATTAGCTCCAATATTTAATTGCAAGCACGTGACAATAACTACCAAAAGAGCTTTATACGACACGATTTTTGTCCTGATATTACATTACCAATGTTAAAACTTGACACTGAAATGCCTGTGAAAAAAATTGGGCATAACAAGGAGAGACAGGATCAGAAACGATGACATCAGGAATGGATAAATTATACTATAAAAAGTTTTTTTCAAAATACAACCACCTACAAGAACAAGAGGTCATAGCCACAAATTAACTAAAGAAAAGTCCAGATTGGATATTAGGAAATATTTTTTTTAGTCAGAGAGTGGTGAATGATTGAAATGCATTGCCCCAGGAGGTAGTGGAGGCAGGGACAGTTAATGTTTTTAAGAATAGATTGGATGTGCATAGCTTTTAGAGCAGGGTAATGCAAATGTAACTGATGAGTCTTCTAAATCAGTATAAAAACGTTAAGTTTAGTAAGACTACATCAAAAGACAGCAACTACCAAGCGTGTTAAAATGAAACTGAAACCGGACCTAACTGCAGCAAGTGAACATACATACAATGTGCATTTTTCGATGAATATCAACTGGTCGACATCCTTCAGCTGTTATAAACCGAATCACCGTTCGCTGATCATCTATGGACAGATTCCGTATCACACCTGTCATGTTTACAACGGTCTGCAGAGGAAACTATTAGTCGGCAGATAATACAATTTTACAAACTAGACGGTTCCTATGTGCTGTTTACATCAGAAGTGATGTCATCATGTGTATCGTACATAGGTTCACTTGGTACAGTTAGGTTCGGTTTTATTTGAACATGCCTCGTAAAATGGTTTGGTCATGTAACAAGACTACCACCTCACAAACCCCCCCCCAACCAATTTTGCACCAACCCCATTACATCTGCTACACACCTTCATATAACTGAGGTCATCATAAACAAAATTGTACAGCGCTGTGACTCACGTTGCACCCTTTCATCAACCGTGACTCGCCTGTCGCCACGGACTAGCTGGTCGATCTGCTGTGTCACGTGTTTGGCGACCTTCGCCCTGCTTGCTGAGAGTGCCGGTGTTGGTGCATGTTGAAATCACACATAGGCCAATAATAGAATGATGCCTTTAATCCTTGCGGCCCTCGTTCCAAGGCAGTGGAGTACTCGACTCCCCTAAAGATGTGCGCAAAGATCTCAGTCGACCCACTTACAATGAAAACACCTAAAGATGTACGCAAAGATCTCAGTCGACCCACTTACAATGAAAACACCTAAAGATGTGCGCAAAGATCTCAGTCGACCCACTTACAATGAAAACACCTAAAGATGTACGCAAAGATCTCAGTCGACCGACTTACAATGAAAACACCTAAAGGTGTGCGCAAAGATCTCAGTCGACCCACTTAAAATGAAAACACCTAAAGATGTGCGCAAAGATCTCAGTCGACCCACTTAAAATGAAAACACCTAAAGATGTACGCAAAGATCTCAGTCGACCCACTTACAATGAAAACACCTAAAGATGTGCGCAAAGATCTCAGTCGACCCACTTACAATGAAAACACCTAAAGATGTGCGCAAAGATCTCAGTCGACCCACTTAAAATGAAAACACCTAAAGATGTGCGCAAAGATCTCAGTCGACCCACTTACAATGAAAACACCTAAAGATGTACGCAAAGATCTCAGTCAACCCACTTACAATGAAAACACCTAAAGATGTACGCAAAGATCTCAGTCGACCCACTTACAATGAAAACACCTAAAGATGTGCGCAAAGATCTCAGTCGACCCACTTACAATGAAAACACCTAAAGATGTACGCAAAGATCTCAGTCGACCCACTTACAATGAAAACACCTAAAGATGTGCGCAAAGATCTCAGTCGACCCACTTACAATGAAAACACCTAAAGATGTGCGCAAAGATCTCAGTCGACCCACTTAAAATGAAAACACCTAAAGATGTACGCAAAGATCTCAGTCGACCCACTTACAATGAAAACACCTAAAGATGTGCGCAAAGATCTCAGTCAACCCACTTACAATGAAAACACCTAAAGATGTGCGCAAAGATCTCAGTCGACCCACTTACAATGAAAACACCTAAAGATGTGCGCAAAGATCTCAGTCGACCCACAAACAGAAGGCGCCAGGGCTTCATTTCCGGATATTAAAAGTTTAATGAGAATTGCAACATGGAGTGTCCTTTTTTGCTACAGCATGTGACCTTGGCATTGGCCGATTGACACAATGGACCTCATATTATTATAACATAAATAGTTTAATTATGTGTCTTTAGATCATAATGTCAGTTGAATTTGCTTAATATTAATGAATCTTATTTTGAAAACTCCAATGACTTGTGGAAACCTCAGGGGAGGGGAGGGCTATGGAAGTAAACACAGACAGAGAATCTGAAGTGGTAGCACCTAAGGATGATGGTTTCAAAATTGCAAACTTATTCTGGCAGCTCCTTCAGTGGAGCTGGTGCCAAATTGTCAGGCTCTGCATTCCTTTGGAAAACAGCAGTGAGGCAGAGAGGGGGATTCTGCAGTCTGGGCAGCCCAGGGTCTCCATATTCAGGCCCAGGCTTATGGCCTGCAGAGGTCACTCCAGCCTCACTCTTGAGTGAGGAAACACAGAAGTTGGGAGTCTAAGAGTTATGTCCCAACCGATTGGCGTAGGGAAGTGGCACCACAGGTCAGTTTTCAAGATCTGAAGGCTGGGGAAACAATTGCTCAGGATTGAGCTGTTTGGAGACAATCAGTTGGAAGGGCCATATTGGCTGCCGATGCTCTTAGACACCTTCTGTCTGCAGAGAAAAGAGAAAGACTGATGAGATCAGGGAGCACCTTGGCAAGCCAGCCTCCTCAGCATGGTTGTGCACATCTGTGGGTAGGGACTGTCACTTGCGAATCTACTTTACAGTCATAGTAGACTGTGTCGAAATACCGGAGACAGAGATGTACAAAACTCACAGGGTATGGTCTACAACAGACAGAGCTGAACAAAACTCACAGGGCATGGTCTACAGGAGACAGAGCTGGACAAAACTCACAGGGCATGGTCTACAGGAGACAGAGCTGGACAAAACTCACAGGGCATGGTCTACAACAGACAGAGCTGGACAAAACTCACAGGGCATGGTCTACAGGAGACAGAGCTGGACAAAACTCACAGGATATGGTCTACAACAGACAGAGCTGGACAAAACTCACAGGGCATGGTCTACAGGAGACAGAGCTGGACAAAACTCACAGGGCATGGTCTACAACAGACAGAGCTGGACAAAACTCACAGGGCATGGTCTACAGGAGACAGAGCTGGACAAAACTCCCAGGTCATGGTCTACAGGAGACAGACCTGAACAAAACTCACAGGGCATGGTCTACAACAGACAGACCTGAACAAAACTCACAGGGCATGGTCTACAGCAGACAGAGCTGGACAAAACTCACAGGGCATGGTCTACAACAGACAGAGCTGGACAAAACTCACAGGATATGGTCTACTGGAGAGTTAGACAAAACTCACAGGGCATGGTCTACAGGAGAGTTGGACAAAACTAACACAGTGCCATGCGCATAGTCTACAGAGACTGAGACGCCAATGATGATGATCTTAAAAAAAATCCCAACTATTTAACGTTCAGAGGTCTTGGCATTTATTTTGGACATTAAAACAATTCTTCAAAATTCGGCCATAATGTGAATGACTAAGTATATTTATTTAATAGAGCATATGAACAAGAGAACTTACGTGCAAATCCTATGGGAGGGAGTTTAGATCCCCAGGGTATAAAGGTGATGTATCCACACAGACAGAACACAAAGCCACCAAGGAGTAGATACCTTTCGCTATACCTGCAACATGTTGTAAAGGATGATATTATCTGTCCTGTAATTCAGTGAGCGCCTTCACACTCTAACATCAAAAGCTTCCATATTTGCTTACTTTCCATGCCCATTGCACCACATCAAATAGCAGAGGTTCAATGGACCCCACCCCATCCTCCCCCGACTGCCATGTTGTTTCCATCATTCCTGTCTGTGTTAGGATTGACCATGTCATGGGGTGTTCTTGGTCCTGGACAGCACTGCAATTGCAGGCATCATTGTCGCTGTATCTCCATCTGATCAGGTTTCTGTCTTCGTCGGGTCACCCCGGACCGGCCTATTTAAGGTTCTCCATATTGAATATGGTAGGTGTGCTCCAGGTGCAGCCCTCTCTCCTGCATCTTTATCCACGAGGTCTGGAGTTTGTTGCGACATTTCTCAATGCAAAGCTTTCTGGAGCTTCCTTGGAGAAGTTGTGATATTTTTGTAGGAAACTCCGTCTAGACTTTAGTCTCATTTTGTGCAATTGATATCTGTACATTAGTGTAACAGATCCCTGTGAAGCAGAGGAGATTGGGGCTATTCTTGTATAGCCAAAAATAGCTGAGAAAGTAATTGGCCAGGTCTGGTCAAGTGTCTAGAGGATAGATGGCTGTGCTCACCATGTTGTTCTGGTAAGTCTTTCATTGCATTAGAAACGTTGTGGAAAATAAAACTGTCACCAAAATAAAAATCTTCAACTCGAACGTAAGGTCTGTTCTATTGCATGGCTCTTAAACATAATGATATTAATGTTTGCTTAGGCGTCTGAGGCCCATTGCGTCGCTCGGTCACATCCATGACCCACTGCTATGATTCCAGGTCTCGTCCAGGGTAGAGGTTGATATCTGCTGGAGTCATACTGTGCGGGAACGACCTCCTATGTGCTTCCAGCCAGTCAGGTGAAGACTTCCGGCGCTGAGGAACGACGTGTAGTATCTTGTGGGCCAGGGTTTCCTGGTCCAGCTGCACATGACCGAACAAAGAAACTCGGCCTTGGTCAAGTGTTTCTGAAATTGGGTGGAGGCCTGTTTTAGCAGAGACCTTCACGTTGCGGATCTAGTCATGCCATCAAATGCCCAAGATACGGCGCTCGTTGCGTATGTGGAAGGCTTCCAGTCTTGACATGTCATGTTTCAGCAATATCCAGGTTTCAGAGCCATAAAGCAGGACTGGGACCACAGAGAACTGGCAGTTATGAATTTTGTCTCAAGGGAGATCTTGCCATTTCTCCACAACTGTCAGAGGTCATGCATAGCAGACACAGCTAGTCCGATCCGCCTTGACACATTGGGACTACTGCGCTCATAGGATGATATCATGCTACCGGCATAGTTGAATTCATTGGTGCCCTCCGCAGTGTGACCTTGGAAATGAGGTTCTGAACTTTGGTCTTGGCCCAGGATATAGACAGGTCTAGGGAGAGTGTTTCGCTGTCCAACATTTTTAGAGAGCACTGCAGTGCAGTTGTGTCTGTGCCGAACAGGACAATGTCTTCCCCGTAAACGAGATCAGTGAAGGTTGACTGATCAATAGCTATACCTTCCTGATGCGCACTGAGGTGACCAAGAAGCCAGCCAACTGCTCGGCAGAATAGGTTGGGGCAAGAACACAACCCTGTCTGACACCGGACATCTTTGGGAATCTGTCAGAGAGAGTGCCAACCAATCGTATTCTGGCGACGGTGTCCTTGTATAGCTCCTTGATCAGGTTCAACAGGTGGGCCGGGGTGCCTATTCCCCGGAGGGCTTTCCATAAAGCCAGCCGATCAACCGAGTCGAAGGCGGACTTCAAGTCCACGTATGCAGTGCACAAGGGACGATTGAAGACCCAGGGAGGTGCAGAGCAGCGATAGCATCGGTTATACCGCGAGACAGGGTGAAGCCAGAATGTTCTGAGCTATGTTTTGTGCTTAAGAGAGGCTTGAGTCTAGCCAGTAGCATGTGGGCAAACACCTTCCCTGGTACCGAGAGTAGTGTTATAGGCTTGTAATTACTGCAGTCTTTGCGACTCCCTTTGCCTTTGTACAGGGAGACGACGATTCCATCTGAGACATGCAGGATAATTAAGGCGCTTCTGAAAAACAGGTACAGACTTCCGTTAATGCTTGCCTGCGCAGAATACAAGAGTGGAAATGGTACGATAAGATCATCAATGTGGAATTGTTAGAAAGAACTGGACAAATACCAGTGGAGCATGACATATGGAGCATGACATATGGAAGATAACATATGGAGGATGACAAACTCCGCTCTGGAACCCATGGGACAAGTTAAATAGCAGAATACTGAGACACTCAAGGAAGAGGGAGAAGGATGTCAATGTTAACTAACTTAACTTCTTTATACTGGTTCAGAAGACTCTGCAGAGTCTGTATACAACTAGTTTCTTGGAGGGTGGTTAACTAATGTGTGAGTTCATCTTAATAGACTCAAACACTAGAGCAAAGTAGACCCGCAGCCTGTTATGCGCCATCTATGTTGCTCTTAACAAACCAACTATCCATGGCCTGTGTTATGCCATGGCCCACAGTTAGTCGCCTCTTACGACATGCTCTCTGTGGAGCAGAGGTGCTATTCTTGTCTTTGTCATACACAAAGACCCCGGCGGACCCGTCTGGACTTTATTGATGAGGGTTAAGGGAGCAGACACAACATGAACACAACTGGTAGATATTAATTAACAACCTATGCAACGCAGGGAGTAGTCAAGTTTTTGATTGATGATCATGTTGATCACCCACAATAAGTACGAACGTAAGTTCCTGCGACGGTTCACCCGAATTACTGGATCAATTTAGGCTATGGCATCTTCTGACGCAACAATATGCGCCTGACCTGGTCTTGGAAGATCTTTCGTTAACTCTCACCCTTCTCTAAACATCATTGTCCAGTTCTTCACTGTTGTCTTCAACACACTTTTGTCATCGTTGTCCAGTTCTTCACTGTTGTCTTCAACACACTTTTGTCATCGTTGTCCAGTTCTTCACTGTTGTCTTCAACACACTTTTGTCATCGTTGTCCAGTTCTTCACTGTTGTCTTCAACACACTTTTGTCATCGTTGTCCAGTTCTTCACTGTTGTCTTCAACACACTTTTGTCATCTTTGTCCAGTTCTTCACTATTGTCTTCAACACACTTTTGTCATCTTTGTCCAGTTCTTCACTGTTGTCTTCAACACACTTTTGTCATCTTTGTCCAGTTCTTCACTGTTGTCTTCAACACACTTTTGTCATCTTTGTCCAGTTCTTCACTATTGTCTTCAACACACTTTTGTCATCGTTGTCCAGTTCTTCACTGTTGTCTTCAACACACTTTTGTCATCATTGTCCAGTTCTTCACTGTTGTCTTCAACACACTTTTGTCATCGTTGTCCAGTTCTTCACTGTTGTCTTCAACACACTTTTGTCATCGTTGTCCAGTTCTTCACTGTTGTCTTCAACACACTTTTGTCATCGTTGTCCAGTTCTTCACTGTTGTCTTCAACACACTTTTGTCATCGTTGTCCAGTTCTTCACTGTTGTCTTCAACACACTTTTGTCATCATTGTCCAGTTCTTCACTGTTGTCTTCAACACATTTTTGTCATCTTTGTCCAGTTCTTCACTGTTGTCTTCAACACACTTTTGTCATCTTTGTCCAGTTCTTCACTATTGTCTTCAACACACTTTTGTCATCTTTGTCCAGTTCTTCACTGTTGTCTTCAACACACTTTTGTCATCTTTGTCCAGTTCTTCACTGTTGTCTTCAACACACTTTTGTCATCTTTGTCCAGTTCTTCACTGTTGTCTTCAACACACTTTTGTCATCTTTGTCCAGTTCTTCACTGTTGTCTTCAACACACTTTTGTCATCATTGTCCAGTTCTTCACTGTTGTCTTCAACACACTTTTGTCATCTTTGTCCAGTTCTTCATTGTTGTCTTCAACACACTTTTGTCATCTTTGTCCAGTTCTTCCCCGTTGTCTTCAACACACTTTTGTCACCATACACTGCCTGCATTCTGCGATGAATGTCAACTGGTCGACATCCTTCAGCTGTTAGAAACCGAATCACCGCTCGCTGATCAACTCTTGACAGATTCCGTATCACACCTGTCATGTTTTCATCGGTCTGCTGAGGAAACTATGAATCGATGGATAATGAAATTGTGCAAACTTGACAGTTATTTACACCAGAAGTGATGTCAAAATGCGCATTGTACGTATGTTCACCTGTTGCAGTTAGGTCCGGTTTCATTTGAACACGCCTCGTAGTAATAGCCATAATAAATGGGCAATACGATGTAGAGTGGCAGGAAGGACACCCAACAGAGATGACAGACACTACCAACTGTCCAGAACAGACCACGTTATCGTGCTTCCCCTCCAAACTGGTAACAGCGAAGTGAAACACCACCTGTACAACAATTTCAAGACAGGTGCCATGGCTTGTGTTACTGTGGCCTGGCGGACATGACAGCAGCACATGTGTTTCAGGACAGCCCTCAACGCACAGATCTTCTTCTTTGGCATTCGTCCTGAAAAGGACATTGTGTGTTGCAGTTTACAGCAAGACTGCGATATCTGCCGGACACATCCGGTTTTAGCTGGATTTTTTGGTACTGGGTTTCCACTCTCAATCTTCTTCTTTTCGCTTGTGTCCTGCTTGTGCCTTTCAGCGTCAGGTTATGAAGAGGTTTCTTGACTGGGCCCTATTATGTACTTGTGCCTTTAAGCATCAGGTTATGAAGAGGTTTCTTGACCGGGCCCTAGTATGTGCTTCGTACACTGGGAGTGTTACTGCATCTGTTATTTTTGCTTTCCACCTGTTGCGTGGTCGGCCCTTGGCTTTGTTTCCGTTGTATCTGTATAGCGTTGCTTTCTGAGGGATATTATCTGGTGTTTTTCGTGTCACATGGCCAAACCATTTGGTTTGCTGTCTCTTGATGAGGTCTAGCACTGGTGGTGTACCTACTTTTCTCCAAAATTTCTTCGTTTCTGATTCTATCCATTATTGTTAAGCTAAGTATTCTGCATAGTCCTTTCATCTCTGTTGTTACAATGTTTCTTTTATCTTTGCTTGTCAATGTCTAATTTTGGCACTGAAAGCACAATGTGGGTAAGAATATCGTGTTGTATAGCGTTCTTTTTGTTTGCAATGTAACGTGCTTACATTGTAATATTGGGAACATTTGCCCATTATTTTATGACTTGCTTTATTACATCTATTTTGGATTTCGATGTCTCCTTTGCCATCTACTGAGATTATGTTACCCAGCTACATGAAATTTTCCCCCCGTTTTACTTGTTGGTTTTGCATAAATATATTTGTTTTTCTTGCAATCGTCGTAACTTTGATTTTCTCAATAAGACCACTAATTCTCTTAGCCAGATTATACTAGTGCGCGTGTTTCCAGTGCTGCCACCTGGAGTCTGAATCGGGTCTTGGTCAGCACTGGTTGGCTGACCCTGATGCAAGCAGCCATCTATGAGTCGCTGGCTGCTGTCAGCTCATTTACTGTATGGCATTTTCAGCCCAAAAAATAAAAAAGTTGAGAGAACCTGGACTTGAAACAAATAAATACGTAAAAGAGAATTACTTTTTCGTCAATATTTTCACCAGCATAAAGACAACGATAGACAGGAGCCCTGCCACCCCTAGGATAATTCCCTGGTACAAAGTAGCCTTGTCCTTGGTCCAAGCATACATGTCCATAGTGAGGGGCGTGCCAATTCTAGAGGAAAAACAGATGTCACATTTATGATTAAATAGAGCCGTCAATCATTCATCAAAGGGGACATCTGTAGGGTAAGATATAAGGGTCAACTACTTCAATACATTCCTCTTGTATATATTGGGATCTCTTTCTTCATGTAGATACTGGAGTCTCTTTCTTCATGTAGATACTGGGATCTCTTTCTTCATGTAGATACTGGGGTCTCTTTCTTCATGTAGATACTGGGGTCTCTTTCCTCTTGTAGATACTGGGATCTCTTTCTTCATGTAGATACTGGGGTATCTTTCCTCTTGTAGATACTGAGATCTCTTTCTTCTTGTAAATACTGGGGTCACTTTCTTCATGTAGTTACTGGGGTCTTTTTCTTCATGTAGATCCTGGGATATCTTTATTCATGTAGATCCTGAGTATATTTCTTCATGTAGATCCTGGGGTATCTTTCTTCATGTAGATCCTGGGGTATCTTTCTTCATGTAGATACTGGGGTCTTTTTCTTCATGTAGATCCTGGGATATCTTTATTCATGTAGATCCTGGGGTATCTTTCTTCATGTAGATCCTGGGGTCTCTTTCTTCATGTAGATCCTGGGGTCTCTTTCTTCATGTAGATCCTGGGGTCTCTTTCTTCATATAGATACTGGGGTCTTTTTCTTCATGTAGATCCTGTGGTATCTTTCTTCATGTAGATCCTGGGGTCTCTTTCTTCATATAGATACTGGGGTCTTTTTCTTCATGTAGATACTGGGGTCTTTTTTTTCATGTAGATCCTGGGGTCTTTTACTTCATGTAAATATTGGGATCTCTTACTTCCTGCAGATCCTGGGGTCTCTTACTTCATGTATATCCTGGCGTATCTTTCCTAGCGTATCCCCTAGATCTCTTTCTTATCCTGGGGTCTCTTTCAAGTCAATATGTGTGAAAGGGATCAGAGCAAAAGGAACGGATATATGATGACTTGGGTATATGAGTACTTGGGTATAAGATGAAGTTGATGTGTGTTTTTGTGTGATAAGACTTTGGAAGATCAGACAAAAGAATCAAAATTGATGGCAGTAACCTCCTTTAAACTCAACTTACGTTTCAAACACAGTAAACATAAACAAGACAACAAAGAAGAGGAAGATGCTGGAGAACACGGCCACATAGTCCATCTTGTATTCAAACTGCCTCAGGGACTCTGAAAGACCTGAAAAACAGTCAGATATTCTGATAATGAAACTAGGTTAATGAATTGAAAACAAATATATCAATCAATCAAAATCAATTAATGCCATCACTCCCCCTGGTACTACTTCAATACATTCCTCTTGTAGATACTGGGATCTCATTCTTCATGTAGATACTGGGGTCTCTTTCTTCATGTAGATACTGGGGTATCTTGCCAGCATAGACAGTCCTCGACTGCTCTTTCTGCCTCTCTCCAGTTGTAATCATTTAATCTTAGTTCCTTCTCACATTTTCTTCTAAACGTATTTTTGGGTCTACCTCTCTCTCTCTTTCTCTCTTCCCTTGAGGATTCCATGTAAGAGCCTGTCTGGCTATGTTGGACTGGACTGTGCCTTCCGTAGCATATGTTCTATCCAGCCCCATTTTCTTCGCTTAATTTGTTGTCCCCATGGCCGTTGTTGGCTCCTTACCCACAAGTCGTCATTCCTCACCATGTCCTGCTACTTTATACCCATTATCCTTCGTAGGCATCTGTTAACGAAGGACTGGAGTCTTTGTTGGTCTTGGTCGTTCTCTATGTCTCTGCTCCATACAGCAGCCCCGACTTGATACTGTGGTTGAATATTCTAACTTGGGTGAATCTTGATTTCTCTGGATCTCCATATGTTGTGTAGTGTCAGGAATGCCACTCTTGCCTTTACAATTCTGCACCTTACATCTGATGTGTCTATTGTGCTGCCCAAATAGGTAAAGGTATCCACTTCCTCCAACTGCTCTCCCTCCAGCATGATGGTTCTTTACAGTTAGTATTGAGTTTAAGGAGATTGGTTTTCGTCATGTTGATATTCAGTCCCAGTTTGGCCGATTGTTCTTTGACCCTTTCAAGTTTCTCTTGCATTTGACTATAACTGTGTGACAAAAGTACCAGATCATCTGCCTAGTTCGTCCTCCAATTGTGACAATAGTGTCCACTGAATACCAGTTCTTTTTCCTTTAATTGTTGTCATCATTATCCAGTCTACAGCCAACAAAAACAGGAGATACTCAAGATTACAAGTCGGATATTACCTATCTGTGAATTACTGACTTACTTGCCTTGTCCTGTGCACTACATCAGACATTATGTTTCTAATGTTCAGTCACGTGGAATGCCTTGTGTTACTGCGCAGTTACATGTCCCATCATCCCTGTATCCCCTTCTCTGTAAGTTCTTCCTGCATCGTGATACACCAGTTCGGAGTCTATTTAGTGACCTCAATGTTGCATAAGGTCCTGGTGTAAGTTCTTCCCGCAGTTTGATCCAGGGGATCTGCGGAATTCATTCCATTTTTCGATGCAATGGCTTCTGGGACTAGTCTGTAGGGACTAGGTTAACTGAAAGAAACTTTGTCTAGATTTGAGTCTTGTGCACTGCAACCGGTGTCCAAACATAAAGTGCCTAGGGTCGTTTGTCTGTTTCTCTCTTTCAATATTTCTTATGCTATGCTTCTATGTGTCTCAGGCGGTGCTACAACAATTATGGCTATGCTTCTATGGTAAGGCCAAGATGGTATTCGACAACATGCGATACATACTGACTTCTAAACAGATAAATCAGAATTTTAAAATGAGAATTGTCAGGTGTTATTTGTACTCGTCACTACTTTATGGGGCAGAAACATGGACAATGAATAACAAGTTGGAAAAGAGTATTGAAGTCTTCAAAATGTGGGTATATACAAGATTGGGTCGCATTTGTTGGAAAGAGAAGAAAACAATTTGGAGATTTTGGAAAAGTTGGAGGTCAAAAGAGAATTAATGACCAAATGAGGGTTAGATAGTTACGTTATTTTGATCATATAACAAGACATGCCTCCTTGTTGAAGACCATACTAGATGGAAAGCAGTCATTCAGGAGGCAGACAACGTTTTAAGTGGGTGGATAACAACAGGTGATGGACTGGAAAAAGACTCTCAGATTGCATCATTACGGCAAGAGATCGAGTACATTGGAGATCCATTGCAGCCGACCTTCAATGCGAAGATGGTACCTGAATTGAACTTCAATTAATTTGTGGCTGTGCCTCTTGTTCTTGTAGGTGGCTGCACTTTGAAAAACTTGTTATAATCTAATTTATCCGTTACTTTTAATATCGTATAAACCTGTATTCACCTCAAATTTGTCTCTTTTCTAGACACTGTAGGCCGGTTTTTCCATCCTCATATCTATAACTCAAAAATCCCACTATCAGTTTTGTCGCTCTTCTTTTTATCCTTTCCAGCAGGTTTATATCTTCTCTACGATAAGGACTGGGGAGGAACACTAATTCTGGTCAGGTACAACATACTGATCAAACATGTTAGTCAGGGTCAGGCAAAATATATTGGCCAAGACCCTCACCTTGGCTTCCTCGCAGCCCTCCATGGAAACGAGCCGTTTTCAAGGCAACCTGGTTAATGAGGTAGGTGACCGACGTGATCCCTGTAGTAGTGCAACACGCAGATGAAGCCAAGCACAGCACAACCGCCTGGAGAACCATGATCCACCTTCATTAGCACATCAGGGATGTGATAAAAGCTACTGCGACCCGCCACTTAACGCCCTTTTCAGGGCGTACAAAAGAGTAAACATACTCATTGGGGGCAGCAGAAACAACAACAACGATAAGGACTGAACATCTATACACACTACCTGGACTTGCTGGGTGGACAAGAAGAAGTGGTCAAGGCATGACAAATCTCATGACATGTCTGGTCTGTTAAACTGATTATGGCGTGATTCGAATCTGGCGCTTTGGGATTGTAAACCAAGCTCACAATCACTAGATCTCTGTATACTTACTATCATTATTCACGCTGCTCTGATCTTCAACATCGCTTGATCTGCTCTGAAGAATAGCCTTGATGTTATCATCAAACACTCGATGCTCCTTGAAGACGAAGATGAGTAGGAAGATGCTGATCGTAGCAACGCAGGCAGCAAAAAATGCCGGGGCTGTGTACATGTTGAAGTAAAAGTAGGCACTGTGGACTGGTCCAGGATATGAGATGGGCACCAGGGCCGCTTGAATGACTGAGGACATGAAAGAATCATTTTTAATTCGTATGCAAAGTCAGTTAGCAAATTATGTATGATAAATCTATAATCCAAGACAGTGCGTGTGCCTGTTTATTCATCTTGCTAAAAACTCTCGAAGAGTGAGGCCTAGTGACATGAAATTTTCAAAGATCATTCTGCCTGGAATTTCTACGTCAATGCAACAATTTTCAGCCCTCTGTGTAATTCCCTTCCCAAATTATTTAACATTTAAACCCTTCAACTGTAAGCTATAGCGATGTGAAATTTTGCACATCTCATTCTGTCTGGATTTTTCAGGCCAACGCATTATTTTCTGCTCGCTGTGTCGTTGACCTCCCGAGTCTGTGACATCAGATTAGGCAAGATGCACAACATCTCGGCTGCTGACAAGGCAGGTTGATAATGCTATCTCAAGGAAAAACTGGAGCAAAAGTGCTCTAGTGTTGTGTTTCCTCATTGTGCGGTCGTCCTGAAAAAGATCTGACGTCATTTACAGCGAAGCTGTGATTTATGCGCCTTTTGGCTAGACACACTGGATTTCAGCTAGCTTTTTTGGGTACTGGGCTTGTCTCCCACTTCGAACCCTATTCTCTTAGTCAGGCTACCCTTGTGCAACCTGTTATAAGAACTGCGATTGGAGGAAGAATAGGGTCTCAGTCAACTCTGGTTCGCTGACCCGGATGCAAGCAGTCAGCTATGAGTTACTGGCTGTCAGTTCATTAACTGTGCTGCATCTTTGGCCTCAGGTCTATAGTTCCCATCCATGTCTTCTTTCATAGGTTGTTGTAATGAACGATAGTCATGGCTAATCTGTATGGACGAATTGCTCCATTTTTCCACCAGCTACGGACAGGGCGTCGGCTCTCTAATTCCCTGTAATCCCAGTTGGATGATGGCCACTAGAGGGAAACCTTTGAGGCCCTTTGGATAATGTAAGCAAAATTCTTATTTCCGGAAAAATGCGTTAACACTTTCTAAATAACAACAAAAACACTTTTTAAAATGCGAACTATCACCAGCTCAGGAAAGGCTACGAACAGCATCACATGCAGCGACCAATAAAAAGCGGCCTCGCATGTTTACAGTATCACTAGTGTTTTGGGGCCGGTTTCATGCAGGAAACCAACTGTAGCGGTTGAACTTTGCTACTAAAAGTGACAAGAAGAAGCAGAAGATTCAAATGGATTGAAAATTGGTTAACAGGACGAAGCAAAACAGGGGGCATACGTAAAAAGTACTCTGAGTGGTGTGAGATCAAAAGTGGAGTGCCACAGGGCTCGGTTGTGGGACGAATTTTGTTCTTGATAAACGATTTGGACATTGTTATCGGATCCATGATTGCAAAATTCGCGGATGACACAAAACTATGCAGAAAGGTCTCATCTAAAGCAGAGGTGGATATATTGAGGTCGGATTTAAATAAAATTCAGAAATGATCTGTGAGATGGCAAATGGAGTTTAATGTAGATAAATGTACAGTCATCCACATGGGTAGATCCAATATGGAACATAATTACAGAATAGGCGAGAACAATATTAAGAAGAAAAAAATGACCTAGGGTTTATAATAGATCATACAGGTAAAGTGAGTGAGCAAGTCCAGGTAGCAGTGAGAAAGACAAATGCAATGTTAGGTATAATGAAAAGAAATATTAAACATAGGAGTAAGGAGGTAATTGTCAAACTGTATAAAGCATTAGTTAGACCTAGATTGGAGTACTGTGTACAGGTGTGGAGTACTGTGTACAGGTGTGGGAGTCCTTATTGTAGAGTGGATGCTGGAGAGGATACAAAGAAGAGCAACAAAACTGATAGTAGGATTCTGGAATTATGAGGAAAGACTCAGATAAACCAGCCTTTCATGTCTAGAAAAGTGAAGAATTCGAGGTGATTTAATACAGATAATCAAGGAACGGATTTTTTTTTCTTTCAAAGTGCAACTGCCTACAAGAACAAGAGGGAATAGCTACAAATTAAAGAAAGATCCAGATTAGATATAAGAAAATATTTTGTTTTGTCAGAGAGTGGTGAATGCTCAGAATGCACTGCCACAGAAAATTGTGAAGGAAGGGTCAGTTAATGCATTCAAGAATAGATTGGATGAACATAGTTATTTTTAATCCAGTGAATGTAGAAGAAACTGGTTGTATACAGACTGCAGAGTCGTCTAAGCCAGTATAAAGACGTTAAGTTAGGTTAGGTTAAGAAGATACTCAGAATTACCTGGTCCAAGTATGAATCCCATTGCCTGGAAAATGCTAAGGTTAGCCATGCTGGCAGTTCGTTCCTCCACAGTCGTAGCCCCTGAGACATATGACCTTACCACAGCCACATTACCTGGTTAGTGAGAAACATGGAGTTAGGCATATGAGGGCAATAAAGTGAAATGTATGCTCACTATTACAATTCGGTGTAGAAACAGGCACAATAAAGTGAAATGTATGCTCACTATTATAATTCGGTGTAGAAACATGCACAATAAAGTAAAATGTATGCTCACCATTATAATTCGGTGTAGAAACATGCACAATAAAACACCAGATTGAAGACAGAATTGATGCCCTTGACGTGTGGATACCTTAGGGTAAGTCACTAATACGGGATAGCTGAAAAATGTAGTTGGCGGTTTCTAAACCTGTTATTGGGTGGCAGCAACATCCAGCTTTGTGATTACTGTAGGTAATACGTTCAGTGTCGCATGCACGTGCGCAGCTCTCACACAAAAATGATGTCCATGATCACAGAATGTACAATCAATGAACAGCGTGCTAATGAGTTTTTTGGGGGCTAAAGGACTTTATAAAAAGGATACTTCCTGTTTACAGTGAGAAGTGTTTGTTGCATAAAGCGGTGCATAACTCGTTGATAAATGGATGCTAAAAAATTGCAGATGAAGCCAGACCTGGTGATCCTGTTCAGATTGCAAAAGAAGCATCCGTACTGTGGGTGACGGAGATGATTTGAGGTGACAGGTGAGTAACGACAAACAGTGTAGCAACCGCAATAAGGTGTTTCATGGTCTAGTGTATTGCATATAATGCATGATTCCACCTTGGTGAGAGATGTTTCTCGCAAATAATGAAAATGTTGAACATAAATTGAAAATGTGTCTCAGACAGCAGACAAAAGACTTCTATGGTGCATGTTTTGGTGCACTGACAAAATTATGGGATAAGTGTATCAATGTTGGTGGAAATTATGTTGAGAAATAAGGGATAATGTAAGTTCAATAATAAATGATTTTCAAGTTCGGATCTTATTTAGCTTTTTTTTTTCCTTAGCTGTGTAGCTTTATTAGGGATAGGATTTTAGACATGTTTTATTAAAGTTAGAAAGGGTGAGAGTAGAACCTTGATAGCTAATAGCCATTCATTGTTTCTTATAGAATTAAACTAACAAAGCTAGCCAGTACAGGTGTACTCAAATCAGGACATCGGAATGTCTGGAATGCATAGTGTTGGTTTCCAAGCCATGCAGATTTTAACTTACATCTTTTTGCGTAACACCTAGTAGCCTGTTGCGGCATGATCAGTAGTGACGATTGTTATTAAATGGTTCTTCTGAAATCTCGGGGAGGAAAAAAACCTAGGTACGAGATATGGAAAACGCAGCGGAGATAGATAGCTAGGAGAGACAAGAGGACAGATCATTCGGGTGCGAGATAGCGGAGAGACAAGTGGACATCATTCAGGTGTGAGCTGCGGAGAGAACAAGTCCACATCATTCGAGTGTGAGATAGCAGAGAGACAAGTCAACATCTATTCGAGAGCGAACAGAGGAGAGACAAGTCGACATCTGTCAGCAGCGAGCAACGAGAACAGGACTGTCTTGATAACGGTGAAGATGAAGGATGATCCTGAGGCACACATTCCAGAGTTTAGAGACGAGTTGTGAGAAAGCAGATAGATTTTAGGAGCCCAAAGAGAGAGAGGTTTTGACAGACAATCTTTCACCACTAGAGTCCAGATGTCCAGCAGCATATCAAAGAGAGGTAAATAGTAATGAAAGTTAGTAATGAAAATAATTGATGTTTCCCATAGGAAGTGGTAGAAACAGATATAGTAGTGCGTCACGAGGAACACACACAAGTTAGTCATCTTAGATACTATTTATTCGCATCGCTGCTGAGAATCCAGCGTCTAACAGAAGTATTTCAAGTAAACAGCGTCTTAACAGAAGTATCTAAAAAATACAGCGTCTAACTAGAGAGATATTTGACTAGCACAGTGATCCAGCGCTTCAACGATCACTACATGCCACCGTCGATGAGGAGAATAGGACCACGAACGAATCCCCTGGATCGCAGAACAGACATGAATCTTCCATTCTGTGGCAATCCACATAACTGTTCGTCCATCAAGTTACAGTTCGTCTATCAAATTATGGTTCGTCTATCAAGATACAGTTCATCTAACAAGTAACGGGTCGTTTATCAAGTTACAGTTTGTTTATCAAGTAACGGTTCGTCTATCAAGTCACAGTTCATCTAACAAGTAACGGGTCGTTTATCAAGTTACAGTTTGTTTATCAAGTAACGGTTCGTCTATCAAGTCACAGTTCATCTAACAAGAAACAGTTCGTCTATCAAGTTACAGTTCGTTTATCAAGTAACGGTTCATCTATCAAGTCACAGTTCGTCAATCAAGTAACGGTTTGACTATCAGGTTACGGTTCGTCTATCAAAAGGGAGTTAGTACTCAAGTTTCTTTTAGTTTAGTTCATAATTTCTTACAGCCAGACAGGTTTTGTTTTGAATGAAGATTGGGGAGTCAGTTGTGAACATGGAGAAATAAAGTTTCATTGTCGTGTTTTATTTTCAATTAGCGTTGTAGTTCATTTGTTTGAAGAGAAAGTATAATTAGTGCAGACCCCTTGCACCATCTGCTACGGTAGGTCAGCCGGCTGGAGCTGCTACACTTCCTCCCCAAATATTGAGATAGAAAGTGATAACAACGAGCTAGTTCTGTACCCCAGCAGCGTTGATGGCCAGGTCAGTGACGACGATGATAAGCCTAGAGACACTAGCGAGAGTGGTGTGTTGATGGTCAGGTCAGTGACGACGATGATAAGCCTAGAGACACTAGCAAGAGTGGTGTGTTGATGGTCAGGTCAGTGACAACAATGATAGGCCTAGAGACACTAGCAAGAACGGTGTAGGTGATGCACATTCAGTGTGCACTGCTCACGATGTGTGGAACATTTATTGTAGCAATGCAGGTGCACCGTGACCTACTTTTTGAGCACTAGCATGTCAAATTTTGACACTTCTCTATTCATCCATAAGATATAACTTCAAATTTGTTCTAATATCATTAAAAAATTTAATTTTATATAAAATAAAACATTTTTTCTTTTTAATTCAGGATTCTATAGATCACAATGAAAAACAGCTATAGGATCTTAAGGGTTAAAGTGGTCCTTGATAGCTGCCAAAACCCAAACCTGCGAGCATACCTCTTTAACTCTCTATGTTCCCTGCAATGTGCTATGGCACAGAGACATGCCTACTCACAAAATGACTGGAGGAGTGACACGTGCCTCTCTTGAGAGATGCTTGGTCAGAATCATTCTTCGCAACCAATGTACGCAAAATCACAATTCTGACATACGACGATTGTCCTTGGTGAATGATCAGGTAATCTATGCAGACAAGGCAAAACAGATGGGCAGATCACAGAGGATTGTGACAGCAATCTGGTACCACTGACGCAGAAAGGAAGACCTTCAATGCACTGGTCAAACTCCTGTGCTGTCCGCAACAACATCCGAGACGCCTCTGGTGGAATGCTTGACTTCCATGACCCAAGGCAGAGTCGATGGAGATGAAGTTGGGACCCGCCGCAGCAATGCTGAGGAACAGGGCATCAAGATCAATAAATGTGCTAAAGTGATATCATAGGATATCCTCTATGGGCAGCTGGTCATTGGAGCTAGAAAAACCTGCCGTCCTACACTGTGATTCGAGGACAAATGCAAGGGGGGCATGAAGTCCTGCGACATCCTATCCTAGGGCTGGAAAACAATTGCTCAGGATCGAGCTGTTTGGAGACAGTTGGATGGGGCATAGTGGCTGCTGATGCTTGTAGAGTCCTTTAGGCTGCAGAGAAAAGACGGAAAAGATCGAGCAACACCCTGGAAAGTCAGTCTTCTCAATATGCTAGATAACAGTCAGTGTTGAGATACAAAAGACAGAGCTGGACAACATCACATACTCCTGCCGAAGACTGATGTGTCAGACTGAAAGGTGCAAATATCGCAGCCAAGCTGTAAACTAGCAACACAAGGCATTCCGTTCTCCAGACTACATCCTGCTACTTGCATAGTCCTGTTCAGGGCTTGGTCACGGGAGGTTGAGAACGAACGGAGAAGAATAATCATGTCCTCATTTAAGTTCCTGGAAACAGGCTGTGTCACATCACCATGGCCAACGAGGTGGGGATTGACACTGTAATCCCCATAGTTGTAAACTTACTGAGTAGCCTCACATTGCACTTCAGCCAGGAGGACCTGAGTCCACTTTCGCAAGCATGCCTCAGGATGTAAGAAGAGCGCCTGTAACCTGCTACCAAAGAAACGTCATCAAGTAAAGATCCCGTTATTACGCCAGTGTGGCATATTCAAAATATGGTTGTTTGCGAATGCCCACAATGAGTAGGTTACTCTTTTGTGCGCCCTGAAAAGGACGTTAAGTGGCGGATTGCAGTAGCTTTCCTCTCACATCCTGAGCGTGCTGATGAAGGTGGACCGTGGTCCTCCAGGCGGCTTTGCTATGTTTGACGTCATCTGCGTGTCAGTTTCTACTATGGGGATCATGTTGATCCCTCACCTCGTTAGCCAAGCTGCCATGAAAACATCCCGTTTCCAGGGAGGGCTGCGAGGAAGCCGTTATGAGGGTTTTGCCCGGTTTATTTTTGCCTGGCCAGACATTAGTCTTCCTCCCCTTGGGAATATAGTATTAGGCCCATATTTGTCTTGACCAACAGCACACTAGGGGCGATGACCAACAGCACACTAGGGGTGACGACCAACAGCACACTAGGGGCGATGACCAACAGCACACTAGGGGTGACGACCAACAGCACACTAGGGGTGACGACCAACAGCACATTAGGGGTGACAACCAACAGCACACTAGGGGCGATGACCAACAGCACACTAGGGGTGACGACCAACAGCACATTAGAGGTGACAACCAACAGCACATTAGGGGTGACGACCAACATCACATTAGGGGTGACGACCAACAGCACACTAGGGGTGACGACCAACAGCACATTAGGGGTGACGACCAACAGCACATTAGGGGTGACAACCAACAGCACACTAGGGGTGACAACCAACAGCACACTAGGGGTGATGACCAACAGCACACTAGGGGTGATGACCAACAGCACATTAGGGGTGACAACCAACAGCACACTAGGGGTGATGACCAACAGCACATTAGGGGTGACGACCAACAGCACACTAGGGGTGACGACCAACAGCACACTAGGGGTGACGACCAACAGCACACTAGGGGTGATGTGGTCAATATCACGCCGGCTGTCATTACTTTCCAAGATTATTCTGGTACCCAATTTCTTTAGGCTGGGTGGACCACTAGAGCCATTTTGTGGTCAAAAAAACAATTCCGCACCAATTGAGGGCCGAACCGCGATTACTCAGCTGGGAAGCCATTGCACTTAACTCATCAAACAACAACACCATCAAGGTGAGAAGACAACAACTGAAACATACCAGCACTGAAACCAATGAGCCCTCTAGCCAATATCATGAAGTAGTCGCCGTGAGATGGCATGGACTCCAGGTACATGTAGAAAATGCTGGACAAAACCGTCATAATTAGGCTGACAGCTAGAGGCTCTCGGCTGCTGTTCCGAACATTGGCCCAGCCACCAAACAGCGGGGAGGCAACAAGCTGTCCCAAGCTGTAGGCAGCGACAACCCAGCCCAGGAAACTTGTGTCTGTATTTGGGTTGAGCTGAAATGGGAAGGGCGGAACACAGGTGAATATTTGGATGAGATGATAATAGAGATTCACAACACAGGTGAATACTTGGTTAGATGATAATAGAGATTCACAACACAAATGAATACTTGAATGAGATGATAATAGAGATTCACAACACAGGTGAATACTTGGATGAGATAATAGAGATTCACAACACAGATGAATACTTGGATGAGATGATATAGAGATTCACAACACAAGTGAACACTTGGACACATTTTTTGAGCTGAAGTTTTTCTTCTCCCCTAGTCCTCCAAAAGAAAATCTTTAGGTACAGGCTACATGAGATACTGGTCCCTGCACCATTTGTCCCTGTACCATTTGTCACTGTACCATTTTTCTTTGTACCATTTGTCTCTGAATTTCATTTTTATCATTGTTTGTTTTTCTTCCCAACAATAATTCTCACCGTTTGTACGTTGGTGCATCAGTCACAGTACCGAATCATTGGTTCATTTCTCCTGTGACATCAAGGGCTTAGCAGGCTAAACTTGAGCAGCTTATTACTCAGCTGAGTTGGGACAAGTGCCGAGGAGGGTGGTTAACCGATGTGCAAGTCCATCTTTATAGACTCAAACACTAGATCAAAGTAGACCTGCAGCTTGTTAGGTGCCACCTATGCTGCTCTTAACAGACCACCTAACGATGGTCGGTGTTATGCCATGTAAAACAGTTAGTTGTCTCTTACGACATGCTCTCTGTGGGGCAGTGGTGCTATTCTTGTCCTTGTCATACACAAAGATCCAGGCGGACAACTTGGGACGTAACTTTTTATTAATTTTGTTATGTACTATTTTCATGCGGAACCGTGCCACCTGCTTTGCTTGATTGAGGCAGTGTTAGTTGTCTCTCATTTGGTCGACTTTCCTTATGGCTTGAATAAGGGTTTTCTTTTTCTGGAAGACTATTGTTTCTTCTTTTTGATCTCGTGTTGCTCCCTCCTTTGGTAAACTGCCTGCTCTCTCGTTTCCTAGTACGTCAACAGTGCGATGGTCTCTAGTGTAGCACTACCCTTCTTTTGGCTTTCCCTTCACCTTTTGGCTTTTATTTCACCTTTAGGCTTTTTAAAGCTTTTACAGGTTATCATTCTTGATGGTGCAACAGTTCCAACTGGAGCATGGGCGTCTAGGACAAGAGAGATGGAGCTGGCGACTTTGGGAACAAAGGTTACCTAAATGTGTGCCACGGTCAATTACCGTCTTGACACTAAGTCGACAAAGGAAACGAGGGGTTGGGGGAAGAATGTGTCTAGTACAGGTGTGGGTCCAGAGATGACCACTCTGGTGTTCTCTTTTAGCGTAGCGGGGGTTGGTGAGAGTCAGAGGCCGTCACGGCCTGCTACGACATTTTGAGTGACAGGAATTCTGGGTTATTCATCTAATAACAACTAGTTGGAGGTAGATCCAAATTAGAGTGATGGCTAAGTCAGACAACCAATGGAAGACCATTGGACAGCGATGGAGTTGCCTGAGACTATAAAATACTCTGCAAAGATGAACTCAGGAGACTGGCTTGGAGAGAGAGACTGAGAGGCTGACTAGAGAGCAATTGATAGGCTGCTAGTAGCTAGCAGGCTAACTAGAAGTATGAGAGTTGGGTGTGAGTTTGCAGGGTGACTGAACCAGCAAACACCTTCAATTTTTGGCCAGTCGCTCTTTAAGTGTGTGTGTTGGACACCATGTCAACAGTAAGAAATCTGAATGTGTGTCATATGTGCAGGACACAGAGTGAACGATGCGAGATCTAGTACATATGAATGCAAGAATACGAAATTGTCTGTGGTATTGTGCAGGACACTTTGGAAATGATGTGTGTTCTAAGGTATGTGTATGCACAAATCGACTGAGTGCATGACCACAAGTGAGTACGTGATTCCGACTATAAGTGACATGATCTAATTTCATATGAACACACAGATCAACCTGAGTATACTTGAATCAACCAAATATAGATGTAAAAATCACCTGACTGAAGGCATCTGAGTGTGTGTGAATGAACAGAATGACAGAGTACATTATACAATTGCGAAGGCAAGTTTGTGAGAGTGTGCAGATAAGTGGGGAGAATCTTGGGTTAGTTAGTTTGGAGGAGTTAATAAAAGCTAGTGCTTAAAACCCCCAGGTTTTGTTGAGTCTTATTAATAAAACTATAATGACTGTAGTATGACAATAGAGTTTTTACTGCGTTTTCCTGTGTGTAGTCGTATCGTGGTGTGGATACATATTGTAACACTTTAGATAAGTAACTACTCAGCGAAACCTAGACTATGCCACAATAGCTAGCAGAGCTGACATTGGATCTTTAAGGAATACAACCTGCTGGCTTTTCTATGTTCACTTGTGAACATCAATGGTGCTCTTTTCAATGGTTCCATAGTTCTGACATTTTCTAAACCTTGGCAGAATCCATGTAGCTTTTTCTGCTTGGACTAGATCTTTGAAAAGTAACTGGTGGTCCAGATTATATAAAAGACCAAATTAAATACTTGAGGGGCCAGGTTAAATATTTGAGGGGACAGGTTAAATACTTGAGGGGACCGGTTAAATACTTGAGGGGACAGGTTAAATACTTGAGGGGACAGGTTAAATACTTGAGGGGACAGGTTAAATACTTGAGAGGCCAGGTTAAATACTTGAGGGGACAGGTTAAATATTTGAAGGGCCAGATTAAGTACTTGGTGGGCCATATTAAATAATTGAGGATCAAAATTAAATATATGAAGGACGGATTAAATATTTGAAGGGCTAAATTAAATACTTGAGGGACTGGATTAAACTTGAGCTGCCCAGATTAAATATTGGAAAGGCTAGAATCTGGCCAGTGGGACATAGGTTGGGCTGTTCTGCCCCACTTCAATCAGCATGACACATGATGATGATACTAGTAATCAAGCTGCTATCTTCCGCGCGGTAAGCAATCTATTTGTAATTTATTACTCTGTTATCTGTACAACCCCTCGTGGAATCACACCGTGACCTATATTCAGATAATAAAACAACATCAGCCCGTTGTTTGCATGATGGTTATCATCTGGGTGACAGATGCTCTTTCATCTGGGTGACAGATGCTCTATTAACAAAAATATCACAATATATTCATGCACATTGTGGTACGAGTATTTGTCACTCATTTTAAATATGAGAATGGGGTAAAAGTGTATCGTGCTGTGGTGTTATCCACTCTGCTGCATGCGTGTGAGACATGGACAGTTGTTGTTGTTTAATGCCCACAATAAAAAAAAAGGTTAAAGGCTAAAGGCAAGGGCTTGACTTCATCACCTAGGGTTTCCCCATATGGCTTGGTCTCTCTCGGCAGAAGGATATTCCACCTGGTGAGAGCATCGCACAAAGCACAAACTCCGTAGCTCCAGTGATGAACACAGGGATCTCCGGAAAAATTGCCATCATGAACCGACTGTCGCAGCTCAAATTCGAGCCCCGATTGTCTGAGCATGAGGCAAACAGCTTGACCACTTCACCTTTGCGTGTCACTCTCTTTACATGGGGATCACGTCGATCCTTCACCTCGTTAGCCAGGTTGACATGAAAACATCCCGTTTCCAGGGAGGGCTACAAGGAAGTCGGGGTGAAGGTCTTGGTCAGTGTATTTCGCCTAACCCTGATTAACATGTCTGATCAGTATATTTTGCCTGACCAGACGTTAGTCTTCCTCCCCAGACACGGACAGTGCTTAGCAGGCATGTCAGACAGCTTAATTGTATTCAATTGAGCACAAGACCGTACCACCTGGGGAGCTAGTAACACGAAAGGTACTCAGATCGCAGAGAGTACAACCATTGCAGAGGCTCAGTGAAAACGTGCTGCCCGAAAAAGCCATACACACAACGATTCCACTGCTGGCTCCCCATGTGTGTGTTCTTAATGTGGCAGAGTGTGCCGTTCCAGGATTGGTCTTTACAGCTATCAGCGCTGCTGAAGACAGATGTGTTGGAACCAAAGGCGCAAATATTGCAGTAAATTTGTATACTAGTGACACATCCGGACTACATCCTGCTACTTGCAGGGCTTGGTAGCAGGAGATTGAGGTCGAATGCAACAGAAGAAGAAGAAGACAGCTATCAGTGAATACATTTCACAGCAATAGTCCAACGCTGTCACCATCTTCGTTTGCGGTGGGCAACTATTATTATTACTGTCTCTCAAAGGGTCAAAACCCATTGTCTCTTCATAGACCTTCAGACACCAAATTGAATATATCTTACGGAAGACCTGTTAGGCTATTGGCATATCCTTAGAGCTTTCCAAGATGTGTTTTGGCGCACAAGAGGACGGAGCAAGAGAGTGTACAGCCAGCGAGCTACAGAGGACATCAGCATTAAGACTCTGCACCATTTGCTGAGAGAGACTGAGCCCCTATGTGTATGCCTGGAGTGCAGTGACGTTGATTTTTAGAAACAGAAACAGGAAGAGAGAAAAAAGGAAAAAAAAAAAGAATGACACAAATCTGTAAAATAAACCTGGACTGGAAACGGTTCAGCGTTCGTCCTGATAAGAACATTATATCATAGTTTACAGCGAGGCTGTGATATCTGTACTTTTTGACATGATATAACTAGGGTTGGCGTCCCAGATGTGATCCCAATATTGTCTTAGCCAGACTACAGCTTGTTTCCAGGGCTGCCATCTGAAGATGAAATGAAGTCTTGGTCAGTTGTGCTTCACTGGCCCTGACGCAAGCTCCAGCTATGAGTCACTGACTCCTGTCAAGGATAAAGATGCTGAGCAGTGCATGAGCTGCAGCAGTCAGCAACCCATAGCTGACTGCTAGTGTCAGGGTCAGCAAACCAGTGCTGCCAATACTCTTCTACACCTCCACGTGGTGATCCTGGATAATAGGCTGTAACAGAGCAGACTGTCTAAGAAGAGGGAAGGCTAACCTGTTTCCCAAAAATGCCATGCTAAATGTGGATGTGTCGGACAGAAAGGTGTAAATATCACAGTCAAGCTGTAAACTACGACACAACGCATCTTGTTCTCTAGACAACATCCTGCTAATTCAGGGATTGGTCACGGGAGTTTGAGAACAAACGACAAAGAAGAAGACTTGTCAGCTCATTTCCTGGTCTGCATCTTTGTCCCCATTAATATGTTTTTACATTTTTCATTGGGAGCTGAACATTTCTCTTGCAGATCAAACATGTTGCATTATTTGCTGTAAGTCTGTGTTGAAGGATTTATGTTATATAATCAATCCCTCTTTCTAGTATCCTGTAACAAATATGCAAGGATGTTATTAAGGTGTAAACATGGTCTTTGTGTGTGTCCTCCCAATGGAGAGTCTCCTTTGCTGATAGTGGTGAGTTTAACTCTTACATTACGTACCGTCTATTGAGTAGACGATTGGTGGTGGGTCTGGGAATTCTAGTTTTACATAAACATTTCGGAACTCTTCCAATCCAAAATTTATATAAAAACATTTCCGGCCTTGACATTGTAAACGTGTTGTTCAAAGTTGATTCCGTGAGACCGTGTGATCGCTTTCAATTTTAATTAAAGTAAGTGTCGTCTATAGACAAACAGTATTTTTTAAAGGCGAAAAAAATGGCTACCAGTTCAAACGGTTGCAAACAAAGACTATCGGTTGAACAAGCATCGCAAATGATTCAATTTTTTATTGAAACTGAGAATGACAACGAGGAAGATGAATTATCGATCATTGACAGTTCAGATTCTGAATACCAATGTAGCGATCTGTCTACAGATTCTGAAAATGACGTCTCTATTACTGAGGAGAAGGGGGCGTCTCCATTAACCGTCACTAGTTCTAGTAGAGGTAGGGTGGTGATACAAGGAAAGGAGACAGTTCCTATGAAGGGAAGAACAGATAGGTCAAGATCACATCTTAGACCAGCAGCAGCAGCAGACATTAATGTTCCAGTTCATTCTCAGGCTAGAGGTTCTACTGTGGAGGTGAGCTGTCTCAGGCTATAGGTTCTACTGTGGAGGTCAGCTGTCTCAGGCTATAGGTTCTACTGTGGAGGTGAGCTGTCTCAGGCTATAGGTTCTACTGTGGAGGTCAGCTGTCTCAGGCTAGAGGTTCTACTGTGGTCAGTGGAGTGAAGTTGATGATGGTTCAACAGAAAATGCTTTTCGCTTTGTTCCATCTAATCGTAGAACTCCTGGTGTAAACCCAGATGTTGTTCCTGTTGATTCATCACCATTGTTTTGCCTGAAAGCCCTTTTCCCTGAGGAAATCATGGAAGAATTGATAGTGTCTATCAATGACTATGCTCATGTTATGTGAGTCCAAAGTGACCACAGCCTCTGCAAGATCAGTTTATAGCAAGTGGTACTCCATCACGCTTCAGGAACTATGTAAATTGTTTTCTATTATTATTTCCATGGGCATTTTAAAGAAATCAAAAGTGAGTGATTACTGGTCACAGGAATTATACATGCCTACTCCCTGGTTCAAAGATGTAATGAAAAGGGAGAGATTTCAAGTTTTGTACCACACTATGTTCCATGTTTGTGATATTGATGCTACTGGAAAAGCAAAGATTGAGCCATTCATGCAGAAGCTGTTGAAAAATTATCAAGAAGCATATTATCCTTTTAAAGACCTTTCTGTGGATGAAATGGTCATTGGCTGGAAAGGAAGGTGGGCGCACAAAAATGTTTAACGCTTGTAAACCCAAAAAATATCACGTCAAGACCTTCGGCCTTTGTGATAGCAAGACTAGCTATGTATTCAATATACTGGTATATTATGGTGCCAACACATCCTATAGTCCAGAACTGCATGCAGGAAGCCAACAAGCCACTAGAGTGTTTGATACATTGTTAAAACCATGTGTCAAAGGTCACCACATTTATGCTGACAGATATTATACTAGCTTTCAATTGTTAGAATATCTTACTGCCAACAGTCAATACTATACTGGAACTGTGAACATAAACCGTAAACATTTTCCAAAGGAGCTTAAAACCACACAGCTGAGGCATCTCCAAATGAAATGGTTTATGGAGCAGGAGAAAATATTTCTCTGTGTCCTATTTAGAGATAAAAAGGCTAAAAAGCCATGTATTCTTGTATCTAGTAGTGCATCTGTCGATACAAAAGAGATTACCAATCGTGCTGGTACAACAAAACACAAGCCAGTAATGATTGATTCTTACAATCACCTAATGAATGGTTGTGATAGAGTGGACCAATGCGTAACAACATACGGAACCTTCAATAGACGTACAAGAAAGTGGTGGAAGAAGATGTTTTATTGGACTTTTGAAATTATACAGTGGAATGCATTTCTGTTGTTTGCACTTACAAGACAAGCAAATGCAAAGAAACTGAACTTGCTGCAGTTCAAGAATAATCTAATAACTGAGCTGTCAGGTGTTTCTGCTGTGGATCAACAGACCGGTCTATCAATAAAGGAAAGTCTGGTCCCAGGAAGAACAAAACATATCATTAAAAAATCTAAACTCCAGCGAGTCTGCGTAGCCTGCAGCACCCCTCAAGCAAGGGTGAGGACAACATGTGTTTGTGACGGTTGCACAGATCATCCATTCCTGCATACCAGTGATTGTTTTGCAAAATACCACTAAAAAAATTGAAGTCTAAATGACTTGACTCTGTATATATGTGTAGTTTCACTTTTAATTGTTTATGGGCCTTTGTTTTCTAGAAATGTATAATACAATTGTCAAAGAAGAGTTTTAATAATTGTCAAAAACAGCTGGATTTTTCATGGATTATTTATAAATGGATACACTTTGACATTGATGTGGTTTTAGAAATTTCAGTTTTGTGTGAGGCTCTCAATATTGAAGTAAGTGCAAAACTTTAAAAATATTTTTTCAATTAATTTTAAAAAAAATTATTTGTACGCATACAAATTTATAATTAAGCATTAAAAATAATATATTGTTATAGCATAAACATTTATGAACATTTTGGTATATCAACCGTTCTCGTAGCACTTTACATAAATAAATTAGGTTGAAATTATTAACACATTTCAAGCCTCTAAAATTCATTCCAAAAACGGAGTGCGTAAAAACGTGACTTCTCAGACTTTTCAGTACCTAAACTAAGAGATAAGGGGCTTGATGTTGATGTTCCGTGTCAGTTTGGCTGATTATTTTTCACCTTATCAAGTTTCTCTTGCATTTGGCTGTGTGACAAAAGTACCAGATCATCTGCGTAGTCCAGGTGCTCCAATAGTGTCCACTGAATACCAGTCATTTTACCCTTGATTGACATCTTCATTATCCAATCTACAGCCAACAAGAACAGGAAGGGCGAGAGCAGGCATCCCTGTCTCATCCCTGTTTTCACCTCAAACCAAAGTTGTCAGTGAGTGCTCCTTCAGGTACCACTCTACTAACTGTATCTTTGTATATTTTCTGTATGTTGTAGTTGTTGTATTTGTTGTGAATGCCCATTATGAGTATGTTTACTCTTTTGTGCATCCAGAAAAAGGAGTTAAATGACGGGTTGCAGTAGCTTTCCTCACATCTCGAGCGTGCTGATGAAGGTGGACAGAGTCCTCGAGGCGGTTGTGCTATGAACGCCTTCTCCTCCCTGTAAGCCAAGCTGCCAAGAAGAACTTCCAGAAAAAACTACGTGAGTTGGTGATCCTGACCAGCATATTTTGCCTGATCCTGACTAACATGTCCAATCAGTATATTTTGCCTGACCCTGAACTAACATATTTTGCCTGATCAGACATTAGTCTCCTGTCCTCTTCACATTCTGTATGAGGGTTATGTACTTCTCTGGTATATAATTAGTCTCAACAGCTGCCGTAGCATACTTTGACCCCCACTGTCAAACATCTTCTCATAGCCTACAACCTATGCAGAGTAACCAAAGACATCTCTTACCACTTGCAGGAAAGGCCACAGTGACGACATGGTGATGGTAAAGGTAACTGAGCCTAGAAACATGACCAGATACACCACCCTGATTGACCTCCATCTGCTCTTGTACTCAGTCGACGATGCCAAACTGGGAGTGCGTCCATCATTACTGTCAGAAATATACATAGAAAATTGTATCAACCGTCCTAAATCAGGAGTGGGTCCATCATTACTGTCAGAAATATACATAGAAAATTGTATAAATCCGTCCTAAATCAGGAGTGGGTCCATCATTACTGTCAGAAATATACATAGAAAATTGTATTAACTGTCCTAAATCAGGAGTGAGTCCATCATTCAGTTCAGTTCAGTTCATCCCGTAACCCATCAGGTCGTTGGGGCACACATGAAGACATGAAAATCCCACGCCAACCCTCTCTATCTGTTGCCGCCTGTCGTATCTCACCGGGACGAAGGCCTGACCACTCAGTGATGTTGTCCACCCATCTCTTCCTTGGACGTCCTCGCCCTCTCTGTCCCGGTATGGAACCAAAGAGTATCGAGTTGGTAATTCCGTTGGACCTCGCGACGTGCCCGCACCAGGCCATCTTTCGTCTTTTGATAGCTGTGAACAGATCATCAAATGGACCAATAGCGTCTTCAACTCTCTGACGGATTTCTACGTTCGTGACATGATCTTTATATGTACCATTTAGGAGTTTTCTATAGCACCTCATTTCCATTAAACGTATCCTGCCCTGGATATCTGCTGTAATGGTCCAGGTCTCGCAGGCATACAGAAATATTGATAGCACCAAAGAGCCTATTAGTCTGACTTTTATGCCGAGGGCGAGCCGCTTGTCTTGCCATATAGGTTTCAGCCGAGTCAGCGCCGCTGTTGTTTGTGCTATTCTTGCAATTACCTCTGGCTTCGAACCCTCTTCGCTGATCAATGATCCCAGATATTTGAAACATTTTACCAACTCAAGTTCCTGCCCATTTGCCTCTATTACAGATTGAAACCCTGCTTCGTTATTGGTCATGAGCTTTGTTTTATCTGTATTTATTTCCATACCAAAACTCAAAGCCGTTCTATTCAATCTACCAATCAACTCCTGGAGTTCCCTTTCTGTGCCTGCCAATACATCAATATCATCAGCAAAGCAGAAGTTGGTGATAAGCCTGTCACCTATTTTAACCGTGCCAACATGTCCTGTTAAGGTCGTCTCCAATTATTCTCTCCAAGAATATATTGAAGAGTGTTGGGGAGAGAATACATCCCTGTCTCACACCCACCGTCGTACGGAACCAATCGCCTAGCGTCCCCTCTATTGAGACTGCGCTTGTCGCCTGCTCATAAAGGTTTGCAATTACCCTCACCATATCACTGTTGAACTTATAATGCCTCATTGTTGACCATAGCGCTGCATGCCACACTCTGTCAAACGCCTTTCTAAAGTCAATGAAGGCATGGTAGAGTTGTTGTTGATACTCTGAGTACTTTTCATTCAGTAGCCGAAGATTAAATATCTGCTCGATGGTACTCCTTCCCGCTCGAAAGCCCGCTTGTTCTTCGGCAATGATATTCTCCACCTGTGGTTTCAGTCTGTTAAGTATTATTCTCAAGAGAACTTTACTTGAATGACTTATCAGACTGATTGTTCGATAGTTCTGACACATATTTAGGTTTCCTGATTTAGGCAGTGGTGTAATTACTGATTTTGTCCAGCAGGTGGGCCACACTCCTGTCTGCCAAATTTTATTGCAGATGTAAGTCAGGGTATTAATTGTTGCCTCACCTCCCACTTGTAGGAGCTCTGCTGGGATATTATCCACATTTACAGCCTTCAGCCTTTTCACGGCTTCATACACTTCTTCCCTTGTTATCAGTTGATTTTCCTCTATCAGACTTACTTCAGGAGACATTGCATTTCTTGGATCACCTCGACCTTCATGCTTATATAGCTCCGAACAGTACTCCGTCCAGCGATCACGAATGTCTTGAGCTTCTGTGAGACATTTCCCACTCTTGTCCTGAATCGTTGTATTTCGACTTTGTACATGTCTTACTAAGTCCTTGACTAATTTATATGCCCCCTTGGCATCATTTCTTCCCAGTCCATCATTACTGTCAGAAATAATTGTATCAACCGTCCTAAATCAGGAGTGGGTCCATCATTACTGTCAGAAATAATTGTATCAACCGTCATAAATCAGGAGTGAGTCCATCATTGCTGTCAGAAATAATTGTATCAACTGTCCTAAATCAGGAGTGAGTCCATCATTACTTTCAGAAATAATTGTATCAACCGTCCTAAATCAGGAGTGAGTCCATCATTACTTTCAGAAATAATTGTATCAACCGTCCTAAATCAGGAGTGAGTCCATCATTACTTTCAGAAATAATTGTATCAACCGTCCTAAATCAGGAGTGGGTCCATCATTACTGTCAGAAATAATTGTATCAACCGTCATAAATCAGGAGTGAGTCCATCATTACTGTCAGAAATAATTGTATCAACCGTCCTAAATCAGGAGTGGGTCCATCATTACTTTCAGAAATAATTGTATCAACCGTCCTAAATCAGGAGTGGGTCCATCATTACTGTCAGAAATAATTGTATCAACCGTCCTAAATCAGGAGTGAGTCCATCATTACTGTCAGAAATAATTGTATCAACCGTCCTAAATCAGGAGTAGGTCCATCATTACTGTAAGAGATATAATTAAATAAATATATCTACAAAATATATTACTACTTTGTCACTCTAGGAGAGCTCTCAAAAATGAGAAAACCACAACCCCCAGAAGCGGAAAAATTCAGAACTATAAACAAGACTATAAGAAAGGACATGGCGAGAGCAAAGGAGGAGTGAATAATAGATCAGTGCACAAAAATTCAAGACTCCATTGTCAAGAACAACGGTAGAGTAGCCGACCAACTAGTTAGAAACCCGACAAAGAAGTTCATGCCCACAATAAGAACAATTCAAGATAAGGCAGTGGAATAACATGACTGCGGAAAAGGATGTCATGCAGAAATGGGCGGAATTTTGCATCCAGTTGTATAATATAAAGTCCCCTAGGGATCCTAGAGCTGCAACCGAAGCAGACCAATAAGAAGAGGGAGATAACTTTAGCATCATGCGTGAAGAAGTTGAAGTGACGGTTAGATCTCTTAAAAAGGATAAAGCCGCAGGTGTGGATAACATACCAGGCAAAATATTGATACTTGGATGTACAGTGGTGATAGATTTTCTAACAATAATCAGTAACATGATATGGCAGACGGAAGAATGGGCCACAAGCTGGACAAAATCATTGATCATAGTGATAGAAGAATGGCCCACAAGCTGGACACAATCATTGGTCATAGTGATTTGAGAATGGCCCACAAGCTGGACACAATCATTGATTATAGTGATAGGAGAATGGCCCACAAGCTGGACACAATCATTGGTCATAGTGATAGGAGAATGGCCCACAATCATTGGTCATAGTGATAGGAGAATGGCCCACAAGCTGGACACAATCATTGATCATAGTGATACCAAAGAAGGGTAATCTCCAACAGTGTCAGAACTACAGAACCATCAGTCTGATTAGCCACGCCAGTAAATGTATGCTTAAGGTTATCCTTAATAGACTGCAGCCACGAGCAGAAGAGATTATTGCGGAAGAACAAGCGGGTTTTAGAGCTGGTCGAAGCAAAAATAAACACATTTTTAACCTGAGCTTGATCAGTGAAAAATACACTCAGCACAAACAGAAATTGTACCATGTCTTCATTGACTTTAAAAAGGCTTTTGATAGGGTGGGACATGAGGCCCTATGGGAAACTCTACGCAAGTTTATTTGGACAAGCAGAACATATCTCAGAAAGCGAATAAAACATCAAAAATAGACTTCGAAAAAAAACTTGCTCAGAGGATCAAGACTGACAGTAAAAGCTTCTTCTCTTATGTTAGAAATAAACAAAGAACGAAAGACAAAGTAGGCCCTCTCATAGACAGTACAGGGAAAATAATAAGTGAGAATAGGGAGGCAGCTAATCTGCTCAATCAGTACTTTGGCACAGTCTACACAAAAGAGGACTGCTCCAAGATCCCAGATCCTATAGATATTTTTCAAAGAGACATGGATAAAGCGGGATTAAGTTCAATCTGTATTACAGAGGAAATGGTTTTTAAAAAATTGGAGGGGTTGAAAGTGGATAAATGTCCAGGTCAAGATGGTATTCATCCAAAATTGCTGTAAGAAATTAGAGACCAACTAGCAAAACCATTGGCTATATTATGTTCTCAATCACTTACAAAATGGATTGTTCCACGGGATTGGAAAGATGCAGGAGTGATCCCCTTATTCAAAAGGGCAAAAAATCAGGTCCAGCAAACTATAGACCGGTGAGTTTAACGAGGGGGTTAGGGCAGAAGTGTGTAAGGGATAGCACCTCACGGTGAGAGGCAGCCACATCCTTGATGGCCAGGATCCTATTTGGTTCCCCTGCTTCTGTCTAGCTCATGTATGGCTCCTAGAGTCTGCCTGTGTACGACAGCGCCCCCCCCCCCCCCCCCCCCCCGGTCAAGGGCACTGTACCAGCCACACAGGAGAAACATTTATATACTCTGAGACGGACAAGCGTGGAAAAAGCGGGGTCAGCTTTATTCTGTCAAAGAAGACAGCACCTTCACTACTCATTTACAATCCAGTCAATGACCGCATAATTGTAATCAGACTAAAGAAAAAGACTAGAAATTTAACAATAATTCAAGTGTATGCACCAACATCAGCAGCAGACGATTGTGAAATGGATGATTTTTATAACACCTTGCAAGAAGCGATGGAAAAAGTTGAAAAAAGAGACATCTTGGTCATCAATGGAGATTTCAATGCGAAAGTCGGAGAGGAAAGAGCCGAAGAGGAGAGAAGTGTTTGAGGACCTTTTCGTTTGGGACACAGAAATGAGCGAGGAGAAAGACTGGTTGAATTCTGCACGGAAAACAACCTCTCCATTGCCAACACCTTCTTCAAACAACATCCACGAAGACTGTACACGTGGACCTTCCCTGATGGCAACAGCAGAAACCAAATAGACTACATCCTAGTGCAACAAAGATGGAAATCAAATGTGCTGGTGACAAAAACGCTGCCAGGAGCAGACTGCGATACGGACCACGAATTACTGTTTGCAGTTTTCCAAACAAGACTACATAGGATCAACAAAGGTTGCCAGCCAATACGCTTCGATGTATCAGCAATACCTACTGAATACAACATGAAAGTAGAAAACAAATTTGAGGAGTTGCTTGCTGTACAGGAAGAGATGACATCTGACGAGTTGACATCGTATGCAAGGGATATTTTGATCTCGACAGCAAAAGAAATGATTCCAAAGATATTGCACAAGACACAGCTATATTACAGAGGAAACACAGAAACTCATTGCAGAAAGGCAACAATTAAAACAAATGGGAAGAAAGGGGACCAACACAGCATATAAAAACCGTAAGAAAAGTTAAAAGAGAAATAAGAAAAGATAAAAGAAGATACATAGTAGAAACATGTAAGGATATAGAAAACCTACAACAATAAGGCAAAGAAAGAGATGCATTCAAAGCAATAAGAACACTGACAAGGGAATTCCGTCCGGTTCCACATGTCCTAAATGACAAAGAGGGTAACACATTAACAGAAACCAAAGACATACTGAATAGATGGAGAGAGTACTGCAGAACCATGTATGGAGATAGCACAAAGCGCTCAGTTACAATCCTACCAAAGGATGAGAAAGAACCTGAACCAACATTGGAAGAAGTACGCTCTGCAATTAAAAGCCTGAAAAAGGGAAAGTCCTCAGGATGTGATGATATCCCAGCAGAGCTAATACAAGCAGGAGGAGAGGCATGTGCTCGAGTCTATCACAAGCTGTGTAAACAGATATGGCACAGTGCAGAGTGGTCAGAATCATGGAAAAAATCAATTTATATTCCCCTCCCCAAAAAAGGCAACCTGAAGCTGTGCACGAACTACCGAACTATCGCACTGATCAGCCATGCTAGCAAGATACTCTTGCGAATCCTATTAAGGATAGAGAAAAGGTTTGAATCCGAAATTCACGTAGTCCAAGCAGGTTTTAGGAAAGACAGAGGGACCTGGGACCATATATTCAATTTAGGGAATATCTATGAAAAATGTAGAGAGTTTAATGTAGACCTGTACATATTTTTCATTGATTACACTAAGGCCTTCGACACGGTAAAACATCAAAATCTGTGGAGAATCATGAAGGAAACATTATACCGAGATCAACAAGCCGCTGTCCGAGTATCTGGGCAAACATCAGATTGGTTTGTAGCACAAAAAACAAGAGGGCATAGCTACAAGCTGACTAAAGAGAGGTCTAGATTAGATATTAGGAACTATTTTTTTAGTCAGAGAGTGGTGTCTGCTTGGAATGCATTGCCAGGGGAGGTAGTGGAGGCAGGGACAGTTAATACATTTAAGAATAAACTGGATGTGCATAGCTTTTAGAGCAAGGTGATGTAAATGTAACTGGTTGTATACAGACTCTGCAGGGTCTTCTAAACCAGTATAAAGACGTTAAGTTAAGTACAAGATAGGATGGCACTCAACCACGTCCTTGAGAAACTATACTCTGATGCCAGCAGTACAGTTTACCTCAACGAGACCTCAGAAGAGTGGCTTCGTACGGCAGTCGGCGTACGTCAGAGGTGTCTCCTCTCTCCAACACTTTTCAATGTTGTTCTAGAACGCATTATGTCAGAAGCATTGGATGAACACGTGGGGACGGTCAGTATATGTGGACGCATACTCACCAACCTCCGGTTTGTCAATGACATTACTGGTCTGGCTTGAACAGAGCCTGAACTTGCGAGCCTAGTCGCAAACCTTGACAATGCTGCCCAGAAATTTGGGATGGATATCAGTGCAGAGAAGAGTAAGATCATGGTCAACAACACAGAGGGTATTTTAAACCTGATTATGGTCAAATGTGAACCTCTGGAAAGTGTTACGCGGTTCAAATATCTGGGAGCAGAAATTAATGCAGAGGGGTCTAGAGCAGAGATCCAGTCAAGAACAGCGATGGCCATGGTAGCCCTGACCAGACTTTGAATAATCTGGAAAGACAAGGACATTAGCCTTAAACCAAAGCTGACTTTAATGTATATAATGGTCACCTCTGTATACCTCTATGTGTGTGAGACTTGGACTCTGGCGGCTGCCCTAGAACGTAAAATTTCCATAATGGAAATGAAATTGCTTGCGAAGAATTCTTGGCATTTCATATTTGAATCGCGTCACATACAAAAGTATTCTTGAAATTGTTAGGAAGGAGTTGGGTCAATATAAAAACCTATTGACTGTATAAAAAAACATGAACATTTACATGGTATGAACATATATCACGATCGGCGGGGCTGACCAAGACCATCCTGCAAGGCACTGTGCCTGGGAAGCGTGGGAGAGGAAGACCAAGAAAAGAGATGGGAGGACAATACAAAAGAGTGAATGGGAAGGTCTATAGCTGAAACTAATACCCTGGCAAAAAATCTAGACGTATGGTGGGAACTCGTTTGACAAACTGCAATAACGGTACCTCAACGACCTTCAAGATTACAAGGACTGATGATGATCTACAAAAAACGTATCATTACGCTGTTGATTCTCACTGCTAACGTCGCTTTTGGAAGGTTGTTGGTGCAATAAGGCTGATGAACAAATAGCAGAAGAGTCTCGTCTAAAGCAGAGGTGGATATATTGAGGTCAGATTTAGATCAAATTCGGGAATGATCTGAGAGTTGACAAATGGAGTTTAATGTAGGTAAATGTACAGTCATCCACATAGGTATTCCCAAAATGGAATATAATTACAAGATGGTAGAAAACAATATTAGACAGATAGAAAAGGAAAAGGACCTAGGGTTTATAATAGATCACACAGGTAAGGTGAGTGAGCAAGTCCTGGTAGCAGTGAAAAAGGCAGATGTAATGTTAGGTATGATAAAAAGAAATATTAAACATAGGATCATGGAAGTGATAGTCAAACTGTATAAAACTGATGAAATGATAACAAAGAAGAGCGACAAAACTGATAATGGGATTCCAGAATTACAGTTATGAAGAAAGACTCAGAAAAAAATGTTCTACAGTGTCTAGAAATGAGAAGAATTCGAGGTGACTTAATACAGGTTTATAAGATAATCAACAAAAAGAATAAATTAGGCTATAACAAGTTTTTCACAATATTGTCGCCTTCAACAATAAAAGGGCAAAGCAACAAATTAATTAAATAGAGGTCCAGATTAGATATTTTTTTAGTCAGAGAGTGGTGAATTTTTGAAATGCATTGTCACAGGAAATAATGAAAGCAGGGTCAATTAATGCATTGAAAAATAGATTGGATGCACAAAAGCATTTTTAGATCAAGTGAATGTAAAAGAAACTGGTTGTATACAGACTCTGCAGTCTTCTAAACCAGTATAAAGAAGTTAAGTTTATTTGTTCTCTTCTTCTGAGATTCTAGGTCAAACTCCCTCCACTTTTTAGATCCTTGAGTCAGTGACCATCACACCTGGTGGCATCTTTTAAGGGCAGCAAATAACTCCCTCCACTTCTTAGACCTTTGGGTCAGTGACCATCATGTACGATGCCATCTATCTTTAAGGGCAGCAACAACTCCCTCCACTTCATAGATCCTTGGGTCAGTGACCATCACACCTGGTCACATCTTTAAGGGCAGCAACAAACTCCATCCACTTATTAAATCATCGATCAGTGATTGTCCATGTTTCAGAACGGTACAACGCCCCAGACCAGACATATATGGTCATGATTCTTTTCCACAGACATCATACTAATGCAACCTGACACGAGGACTCTTAACCCTTTATGGTCCAGTCTAATTGATTAGACATGTCTTAACCCTTAACAGTCCTACCTAATTGATTAGACATGTCTTAACCCTTAACAGTCCTACCTAATTGATTAGACATGTCTTAACCCTTAACAGTCCTACCTAATTGATTAGACATGTCTTAACCCTTAACAGTCCTACCTAATTGATTAGACATGTCTTAACCCTTAACAGTCCTACCTAATTGATTATACATGTCTTAACCCTTAACAGTCCTACCTAATTGATTAGACATGTCTTCACACTTTACGGTTGAGCCTTATTGGTTAGATTTATGTCATAACCGTTTATAGTCTGTTTTAAATGATTAGATTCATGTCATAACCGTTTATAGTCTGTTTTAAATGATTAGATTCATGTCATAACCGTTTATAGTCTGTTTTAAATGATTAGATTCATGTCATAACCGTTTATAGCCTGTTTAAATGATTAGATTCATGTCACAAGACATGCATCTGATCAATTAGACCAGACCGTAAAGGGTGAAGCCTGTGACAACAGTAACGATTAAAGAAAGGAAAATATTGAACAAATGTAACGCATGCACAATTAAATTATGAACTCAAAACTCAATGAATGTTCACTTAAAAAGAATGTTCAATGAAAACATTAACTCAGAGAAAAAAAGCTGCAAACTTTTAAACATGTTCAATTAAAAAAATTCAAGAAAAACAAAAGGCGCCTAGAATGCTTAATGAAAAGAAATTATAAGATGGAAAAAAAAAAGTCTTAAATTATGTCTAATTTAAACAAATATAGTACAGGGAAAAAATTTGGACATTTTAACAATTAACCTTAAAAGATGCTCAAAAAAGAAAAAATCACTAAAGAAAAACTAACAATATTTACATTTAAAACCAATGGAAAATAATGGAATAGTGAAGATAAAATGTAAATATTTCAGGCATGCACTAAATATGTTCTGTAGATTATCCACAAGCAAATGAACTGTGATGTTGAAATTGTAACTAGGATCACAGTAGTAAAAAAGACATTCTGTGGAAAACAAAAACTTCTAACAAACAATAAACATCAACATTAAGCTTTGACAAATAATTATCACTACATATATGTGTGCTATGGCATTACACGGCTCCAATACATGGACTAAAGATGAAACGACATTATAAGTTTTTTAGATGTGGTGCTATCAAAGGATGCAAAGAGTAAGCTGGACAGAAGAAAATGTCAAATGAATAAGTGCTTAAAGATATAGGGTCACAAAGACAATGAATGACGAGTATACAAGAAGGTGGAGTGTCTTGGCCACAACATGAGACATGGAGGCTTACTATTGAAAATACTAGAAGGCAAAATTCATGGAAAAACGGTGGGGAAGTAAAAAAAATTAAAAAAAAAAAAAAAAAAAACAATTACACAACACAGGCACACATGAACATTTAGGCTGCTGACTTATTACTGAGCTGAAGCGATCGGCTGGGAACAGAGGGCAGTGGTGTGACATGATCAGATGACTTCAACACCAGTCTCCAGACTAACAGAGGACAGTGGTATGACATGATCAGAAGACTTCAAGACCAGTCTCCAGACTGACTAACAGAGGGCAATGGCGTGACATGATCAGAAGACTTCAACACCAGTCTCCAGACTGACTAACAGAGGGCAATGGCGTGACATGATCAGAAGACTTCAACACCAGTCTCTGGACTAACAAAGGACAGTGGCATGGCATAATCAGAAGACTTCAACACCAGTCTCTGGACTGACTAACAGAGGGCAATGGCGTGACATGATCAGAAGACTTCAACACCAGTCTCTGGACTAACAAAGGACAGTGGCATGGCATAATCAGATGGCTTCAACACTAGTCTCTGGACTGACTTACAGAGGACAGTGGCATAAAATGATCAGAAGACTTCAACACCAGTCACCTACTGACTAACCTCATAATGATGATAATGAATAAACTGTATCCCCCCAAAAAAAGATGAACATTTAATATCCTTACCTTCTTTGAATGTTCAAGTTGTCATCAGTTCGCCGCCTGACTCTGCTATGAAGAAGTGGTGATGTGACGTCATTGTCCGAATCATCAGAAACATCCCCCGATGCCTGCATCATTTTTGCAGCAACTAAACTTAATTTCGGTTTCCTCTAAAATTGACGTTACCTAAAGAAAATTACTTGTCACACACAGTAACTACAACGAGCTGCTCTGCACAACCCCAGAGAAGTTTATCAGTGTCTGTCTTTCGGAAGCACCAAATTGAAAATGTACCAAACACTTTTCGATCTGATCCAACATATTAAGTGACCACAGGAAGTATCATTTTCAAAACTGCTGTTTTATTTGTATTATCACTTCAATGTGGAAAAAGGCATAGAAAAATGAATTACACCAACACAGATTTTTAAATTCAGTAGCCACTTGAATACTTGAGTCCTGATATTCAATCAGGCAGTCAGACAAGGTTGTCTGATGTCAGGTAGTCAAAAGCATGACTGTCTAAGGGTGTTATGTAGATCATCTCTCCATCTCATTGGTGAGCGGCCACACTGGTGGTTATATTTGTATGGTCGCCAGAAATTGAAAAAAAAATTACCCAATTTCTACTAAGTGCTATCTGCCCTCCATGCAAGTTGCGACTGGAAAATAATCCCATCGAAAATGTCAACGCTTATGTCTATTATGGCCATGAAGTTGACAAGGAGATCCCATGAAGGAGATACTCCAGCAGATGATAGAAGTTAAGGCCAGAGGTCACACCTTCAATAGAACGGTTATCCCAGCAATGGTAATAGGCTGTGAGGTTCGGGTCTACGTAAATCAGTCGCAGATGTGGAGATGGCATCTGAACTGATCAGCCAGCTTTCAATGTGCCTATGATACCTGAACAGATCTGATCAGCTGTCCTTCAATGTGAAGATGGCACCTGAACTGATCAGCTGACCTTCAATGTAGAGATGGCACCTGAACTGATCAGCTGACCTTCAATGTGGAGATGGCACGTGAGCTGATCAGCTGACCATCAATGTAGAGATGGCACCTGAATTGACCAGCCGACTTTCCATGTGAAGATGACGCCTGAGCTGAACTCATCAGCTGACCTATGTCGAGATAACACCCATGAACTGAAGAAATAAAAAGAAGACTTATACTGCCTAACCATAGGCTAAACGCCACGCACAAAGCCGCTGATATAAAAAACAAATATCAAGCTTATTACTTTTAATTATTAATTACTCCTATTATTTTATTAAATGTTTTTATCACACCAAACAAGAAAATATTATGTATAAACACTTCAATATTCACGATATCAACTAAGTCAAATGTGGTAACACACAGGAATATGAACTAATGATATGCCAGATAGTGCGTGGCTGGTGAGAGTGGTGGCATTTTGCCAATAAAGTGTGGTATCTTTGAAATGCTTGCTGCAGGTCGAGGAATTGTGCTAATGCAAAAAAGTGTTGCAAACATGAAAAGGGGCAAGTAAAAATGATGCAATTCGAGCATTGTCCAATCAAAACATTGAAATTCAAGGATTGTCCAAATGATCAAACCAAACAGATACACAATGGGCTCTAAGATTGACAAAGGGAAGCCTGAATGACCAATTATGTTGCTAGTAAAAAAAAATAATGGACTACTTTTCTAGGCCGTGGTTCTAGCAATATGAAATTCAAAGGATCCTAAGTACCATTTTGAATCTACAGCTTGAAAATTGCCTTATGAGTGAATTATATTTAAACAGTTTGGTATCTACTACAAGAAAGGCCTAGCTTGTTCCATAGGGAGGGAGTGTTAAGAGAAAGGCCTAGCTATTTCCATAGGCAGGGAGTATTAAGAGACAAAGAAAGGCCTAGCTAGCCCTAGGTAGGGAATGTTAAGAGACATAGAAAGGCCTAGCTAGCCCCAGGTAGGGAGTGTTTAGAGACATAGAAAGGCCTAGCTAGCCTCAGGTAGGGAATGTTTAGAGACATAGAAAGGCCTAGCTAGCCCCAGGTAGGGAGTGTTAATGACATAAAAAGGCATAGCTAGCCTCAGGGAGGGACTAAGAGACATAGAAAGGCCTAGTTGGTCTCATACAGAAAGAGCGTTGAGACACAGAAAGACCTAGCTAGCCCCAAAGTTAGGGAGTGTTAAGAGAAAGGCTTAGCTAGTTTCATAGGGAGGGAGTGTTGAGCGACTTCAATATGCTATGTTCTCAATCTATTCTAAGTGACCAATTCTCTACCACACTGCCACGCCTGGATGATTTGATTGTGATGGGTGACTTTAATGGAAGAACAGGAAAGAAAAGATGCTTCATAGGGTTCTACAGTGGCACCACTTTAGAATGGAACAGCAATGGAGAGAAGCTTGGGTGAATACCAAAAGATATCCTATACAGAGAGCTGACCACAGACAAGTGAAACAAAGGTAGACCCTTCCTCTGCTACAAAAATGTTTGCTAGCTTGACCTGAAAGTGTTGGATATGAACACCTGCAACTGGGAGGAACTTGCCAAGGTCAGACCCGGCTGGAGGCAGGCTTTGTGTGTTGGTCTGCAGGCAGGAGAAGACAAGATGTAGTCAAGATGCAGACTTCAGACATGTGCAACGACAGCAAGTGCAACAACTTACTGTCCCCTCCCTAGCGCGAAGTCCACTGTCTCTCAAGACTGACAGGATGCCAATCAGAGCAGGGCCTAACAATAACAAATAAAATCTTCCAGCACAGGCGCAGTCATATCAAAACGTGGTACAGGTGGAACAACACAGACATAGTGTCTCAAATCGATTCTGTTCTCATCAGACACAGAAGAAACATGAAAGATTCTAGGGTTATTCCTAACATCTGTATGGATACTGACCATCAGCCAGTTCTGATGACACATGTACTTCTACACAGGACTAGTCCAAAAACGGTCAAACCAGTTTTTATAACGTGCCATCAAAAGAGGAAGAAGCTGTTCGGAATAGTGTTTCGGGAGAAGTTACAAATGTCTTTATGATACTTACAGAACTTAGAGACATAAATAGTGAATGGGCTATTTCTAAAGCAAATATTACAACTGCGCATCATAAGTACTGTGGAACAAAGAACTTACAACATGGAAAAGATCAGACACGAACAGCTTGGTGGAGTGATCAGGTAAGGGAGACTATAGTGTCTTAAAAAGAAAGCTTACAAGGATTGGTTGACGTCCAAGAAGCAAGATGATTACATCGCCTACCAGACAGCAAGACGAAACGCCAAAAGGGTAATAAAACACACCCGAGAAGAATCTTGGAAACATTATGGCGAGAAATTCACTTCCATATGTCAAAATCGTCCTAGAAACTTTTTCAAAAGTATCAAGGCAATGAGATTTACAGACGAGTGTTTCAATCCTACTTCAGCTATCAATCAAAAGTATGGCTTTCCTATATTTAATGAACTCAGCAGAAGAGATCGGTGGAAGAAATACTTTCCCAGGAATACTTCCTCTCAGCGGTTAACCACCTACATGGACAAAAACGCATCAGAGACCAGTCAAATTGAGACATCAGAAGAAGAGCCAAACTCAAAACACGAAATGCTCTTTGCAGATGATATTGATGAAAATAAACTGCAAAATCACATGAACGTGCTCGCAACTAAGTGAACTAAATTCAATATGCAAATTAATGAGAAGAAAACAGAAACAATAAGGATCAGCAGAACACCTGGGCCACTCAATATTCGTCATAGTATGGCTGGCACAGAGTACATTTCCAGGCACAAAATACATTGATTCAATCATCTCACAAAAATGCACCCTCATCAACTATCACTGATGGCTTACAATCCTGGTAGATCTGGCTACATGGCGGAGGCAAGGCAGGTGGATAGATGAGACAGTGACTGTGCAACAACACAGACTCACATTGATCGACGCAATACACATGGTGATGGACAGATGACTTAAGCTCTCCACGATGTGTAAAAATAACTCAACTGCTACTGTTTGTAGCACTAAACACACTAGTTACACATGTATAATCACTACAATGGTATTACTACAATTGCTGATGTTAAGCAAGGCAATGCGGCAAGTCAGAGAACTTCTCTCCTTACCTAAGAAAAAGTTGAGACAAAGAGGTATCTAAAACTTCATCCCTGCTATAGGACTACCATTAGTTTATCTGAAAATAGCAGATCAGATCACGTTACAATGACAGAACAAATAAACTAAACTTAGAAAATCAACAAGGAGATGACTGACCGCAACCCATGAGTATAAAAAATGGTCACTATATATATAGACACTGTTATGACTGATACTGATAATACTACTATTACTAATAATAGTATTAGTAGTGATATATTACTGAATTGCATTTTTACTAATAATTATACATAATACTACTAGTACTACTAACTACTAGTTCAATACTACTACTAGCCTAGGGATATATAACTGTTGTTATTTGTAATGATATAAACTATAAAAGTAAATTAATTAGTAATAGGCCTAAGGTTAATTTGAAAATGCGACACAAGTGTGTCGTGACCGTGTGTTGTGTGTGTCCAAATTCAAGATCAGTGTCAGTATGAACTACGATTCGTCGGTTGTGATAGCACTACTACTATTTATTTTTTACCAACAAAAAGTAACAGTTGAGTTACTTACTTTACACTCAAATTACAGACTTTACATAGGTATGAAACTATGATGATCGATGCCAGATCAAGCGGCCACATATTCATTTACTGTTTATTATACAATTACTTGAATTACCAGTAGTTGTGGGAATCTAGATGAACATTTTGCACGTTAAAGGATAAACTATAAAGGACACTAGTTGCATGTGACACACTTGCTACTCCAAAAAAGCAACGTCTGTCTTCTGCCTACCCACTCCAAGTCTCTTACCTTGTGATTGAACACACAAGGATATTGTTAAACTTTGGTCAAGAAGATCACAGATAAACACTACAACAAGGATATTGTTAAACTTTACATTCAAAAGATTTGTAAACAAATTTAGCGCGAAATGGTTCAGATAATTCAATAGTGAATACGTTCAGCCTTCAAAGTACAGTCAGTGTAAAGATAGCTTGAACATTATTGCTAGTTGTCTGCGTATAGAATCGAAATAGTCTTAGCCTTGATGCGAAACTCAAAGGCTTCCGCGCCTTAGGGGTAGGAAGACAGGCAAAAAAAACTGATCAGACATGTTAGTCAGGGTCAGGCAAAATATACTGGCCAAAACCCATACCTCGACTTCCTTGTAGTCCTCTCTGGGAAAGGACTGTTTACGTGGCAGACTGGCTATCGAGGTGAAATATCAACGTGGTCCTCGTAGTAGTGAACGGCATGTAGATGAAGCCAAGCATAGCACAACCGCCTGGAGGACCCCGGTCCACCTTTATCAGCACGCTGCGAGGTGTGAGGAACGCTACAACCCACCACTAAACGTCCTTTTCATGGCGCCCAAAAGAGTAATCCTACTCATTGTGGATATTCAACAATAACAACATCCTCGCGGTAGTGCTCCCCACACTTCTATATGCCAGTGAGACGTTGACTGTGTACAGCAGGCAAGCTAGAGAAATAAACCACTTCCATACAAGCTGCCTACACAGATTATTGACAGTAAAATGATAGGATAGGTTACAAGACACCTAGATTCTCACGAAGGCCAAATTGCCGAGCATCCACACTCTGTTGCAGAAGACCCAAATTAGATGGGCCGACCACCTCGTGTGCATGCCAGACAACTAATGTGTGGTGGGTTGAAAGAGGGTCTGCCTCTTGTCGATGGACAACAAAAGCGATTCAATGACTCAATCAAAATATCTCTGACACGTTTCAACATCGATGTAAACTCATGGGAATGCCTGGCACGGGACCACCAACATCGCGTACAACCACCATCAGAGGCGCTTCTATTGCTGAGAAATGCCTAGATATGCACTGAAAAGGACGGAACGTGGCAGAATGTAGTAGCTTTCCTGACATTCCGAGCGTGCTGATGAAGTAGACCGGTGTTCTTCAGGCGGTTGTGCAATGCTTGGCTTCATCTGCGTGTCACTCACTACTACGGAGATCACATCGAACCTCACCTTGTTAGCTATACTGTTGTCCTCGATAACAGCCCGTTTCCAGAACGACCAACGAGGAGGTCAGGCGAGGGTCTTGGCCAGTATATTTCTCCTGAACCTGGCTAACATTGTTTGGTCAGTGTGTTTTGCCTGACCAGACGTTAGCAACATCATCCCTAGACGCAGATAAAACATACTGTGTGAAAAGACAAAACAACTGATACTCGCATGTTCAACTCTTACCCTAAAGCCTGCATACTTGGAAGGGGTTTTTACGTCAGAATTAGACTATACAGGCACCTCCGGACTCACCTACGAGGTGCACAACAATATGGCTGACTGCTGATGTCATCATCGCTTGCGATGGGCGGATATTATTGACATATACGTTCATTGCGATCGTGAACAAGTTTTTGTTGTAAGGGATACTTACAATCAGTAGTTCTCAAACCGTTTTCACAGGTCAGTCGGGATGTGACAGTTCCAGTTAGCTCCATGCGGATCATAGGCATTTAGGGCAGAGGGGATTGGGCTGGCGACTCTAAGAATCAAAAGTTGCCTGAATGTTGTTGGGCGAGTAGGGGTTAAACTCCAGTCCTGGCACCAAGCCTTCGCGCAGCCCGAAGCGAGAGCCAATTCTGGTATCAGACCTAAGTGGTAGGGGTTTTGATTGAAGATGCTTCTTCTTCTTCTTCTTCTGCGTACACAGTCAGACAGTAACCATTATTTTTTCGAAAAAAGCGGCGGTCATCCTGAGACTCTCGCCACTACCATAGAGCTTGTCTTGCAGTTCCACTGGCAATGGCCACATCTGCTCTCTCTGGTCCCCGTATGTCGGGCAGTTCTGCAGCAGATGTTCAGTGGTCATTTTACCAGTACCGCACGGGCATTCGTCGGTACACCCTATCTTCAATTTGTTGAATAGGTGGTACCTCAGTCTATTGTGGCCAGTGCGAAGTCTGAAGACAACGACCTGCTCTCTTCGGTTCAACTGGTAATAGGCATCGTTTTTGGTGTAACCAGTATGTTCGGTTTCCCATTTGGTAATGTACCTGGCTTTGATAAGCCGTTTTGACTCTTCGTACGTCATACTGGTATCTGTTTGTGGTAGCCTTGCACCTTCTTTTGCCAGTCTGTCTGCCTCCTCGTTGCCTTGGATGTTGCAGTGTGACGGAACCCACTGTACCACTACCCTTTTTGGTGCGGACAGCTGGCACAGTTTGCAGAGTGCTGCTCTTAAGTCATTAAGCTCAGTGTTTTTCTGGCTTTTTAGCGCTGTGACTACGGCGAGAGCATCTGTCAGCAAGACTATGTGGCTCTCATTTTCACTGTGTGTTGCCATTTCTTCCACTGCCGCCCTCAGTGCCTCTGCCTCCGCTCTGAAATTGCTTGTGTACTTACCAGTAGCGAATGACAGTGTTATTTTTCTGCCATTTGGTAGGTTCAGGAATGCTCCTGCCCCTCCGTTCTGTGTAGTGTCTGTTACAGAACCGTCGGTGTATGCATGGGTCCAGTCCATGCTTGGGTAGCTTTTCGTTATGTAGCTTAGGGTAGTGTCTCTCCTTTCTTTTTCGGTCTGGCAGTTTTTGTTTGCAATACCTGGTATATTTTCTACCACCTCTGGAAATATATCCTGCCTCCAAGTAGGTTTTCGTACAGTAGTGATGGGTTTTGGTGTTGTTAGTGCGTTTATGGGATCTTCGTGCATCTTTGCTTTGGCTATTTCTGCAAAGTTTCTCCGCTTTAGTTTCCCAGTTCCCAAATTGTTTAGCCTCTGGTACATTGGATGGTCCGTCAGTCTTCGGAGTTTCTCTGACTGCAGCTGGGCTCTGCAGTCTCTTCTGTCGGTCATGGATTGCAGTTTTGTAATCTTTTCAAGTTCTACAATTGGCGTTGACTTCATGCCACCTGTTATGATTCTCATGGCTTGGTTTTGAAGTTTGTTAATTTTATCGAAGTTCGCCTTAGCTGCTGTTGTCCATGCCGCGATGCCATACTCGAGAACTGGTCTCACTCTTCCAGTGTACAGTTTCTTTAGTATGCCTTCGTCTGCTCCCCAGCTTGTGCCAGCAAGTTTCCTCATGATCGCCATTCTTTCTCTGGCTTTCATTCGGTTTCTCTCAATCTGACTTTTCCATGTCATGCGCCGATCAAATGTGACTCCCAGATAGGTTGGGTTGTCGTTTGGCTGCAGGATTTTGCCATTTAGGCTTAATTTGGTACTTTGGGGTTTTAATGAGAGCGAGAATATTGTGCACGTGGTTTTCTCCTCGTTTATTTTGACCAGCCATGAGTTCGCCCACTCTTCCAGCGATGTTAGGGCCGTTTGCATCCGATTTCTTGCTATGGTGAGATTCTTTTCAGAGGTCCACATAGCCAGATCGTCTGCAAACATTGAGCTATGGACTCTTCTTGGTATATTCTCTGTAATATCGTTTATATATACCAGGAAGAGTGTGGGTGACAGTACTCCCCCTTGGGGTACTCCCTGCTCGAGTGTCACCTTTTTGCTCATCTGCCCTTGTACTTGGACTCTGGCCGTTCTTTGTTTGAGGTAGTGGTTGATCCACTTGTACATCTTCCCACAAACATCACTTCTTCTTAGCTTGACTCTAAGTCCATCCTTCCAGACTTTGTCAAATGCCTTTTCCAGATCCACCCAAACAGCTACTGTGTGTTTCTGTGCCTGGTAGGCATATTATATCTCCTGGGCTATGAGGATGACCTGGTCCTCAGTGGATCTGTGCTGTCTAAAGCCAGCTTGCTGTGGAATTAGTATTCGTTTTTCTTCCAGATGCCACATCAGTCTGGTGTTTATCATCCGTTCCATCAGCTTGCCGACACAGCTCAGTAGGCTTATGGGCCTGTATCCATTCGGATCTGTTTTGTCCTTTCCTGTTTTTGGTACTGGTACCAGTATTGCATCTTTCCATGCCTGGGGTACAATACCCCTTTTCCAGCTTTGGTTCAGGACTGATAGTAGTTTTTTCTTCGCTGTTTGGCCCAGCCCCATCAGCATTTCGTTTGTTATCCCGTCTTTTCTGGGAGATTTCCTTCTCTTTAGTGTTCTCATAGCCTCTTCCATTTCGCGCATTGTTAGTTTGGCCATCATGTGCTCTTCAGGAGCCGTATTTATGTTTTCGTGCCCCTTTAGCTCTTCGCTAATGTCTGTATGCTTATCTGCAGGGACCTCGATGTGGTTTGCTCTGGCATAGTGATCGACAAAGGCGTTTGCGGCTTTCTTACCTGTGATCAAGTTCTCGCCTTGCTTGATAGTAATTTGTTTATTTGACGGGGTTTCGTCGTTCATGGCTCGATTGAAGATGCGACTGGTGGACATCCTGTACACACTAATGAGATAGAGATCTGATCACGTCCAGTGAGAAGACTCGTCTCGGTACGGATTGAGTTGATCTAGAAGGTAGTCAGACTGTTCTTCAAAGGACAAATTGCAATTCGTATCTGTTGGAAGAACAGTGGCCCTTCAATGATCACAGTTCTGCACGATTAAGGATTAATCGAATCCTAGGGACCGCGATCCCAGTGGTACGAGAGTTCGGCACTAATCGAATACTAGGGACTGCGATCCCAGTGGTACGAGAGTTCGGCACTAATCGAATACTAGGGACTGCGATCCCAGTGGTACGAGAGTTCGGCACTAATCGAATCCTAGGGACTGCGATCCTAGTGGTTTGAGAGTTCGGCACGATTAAGGATTCTGTGAATCCGACAACATGACCGAACAAAGAAATTCGGCGCCGGTCAAGTGTTTCTGAGATTGGAGGTCTGTTTTAGCAGAGAAGTTTTTGCGGAAGTAGTCATGCCATCGTATGCCCAGAATACGCCACTGGTTGCGCACGTGGAAGGTTTCCAGTCTCGACATATCATGTTTCAGCAATGTCCAGGTTTTGGAGCCGTAAAGCAGGACTGGTAGATGCCAATTTTTGTCCCAAAGGAGATCTTGCCATTACTCCATACACCTCGGAGGTCGTGCATAGCGAACGCAGCTAGTTCAATCCGCCTTGGCATATCGGGACCGCTGCGCCCATCGGATGATATCATGCTACCGAGATAGATTAATTCGTTGGTGCCCTCCTCAGTGTGACCTTGAGTTTCAATATCCTGGTGTACTGTGTCGGAAATGAGGTTCTGCACTTTGGTCTTGGCCCAGGATATAGGCAGGCCTAGGGAGGGTGTTTCACTGTTTAACACTTCCAGAGAGCGCAGCAGCGCAGAACAGGACAATGTCGTCCTCATAAACGAGATCTGTGAAGATGGACTGATCAATAGTTATAGACTGATGCGCGGTGAGGTGGTCAAGGAGCCATACGATCTTCTTCTTCTTCAGTGCGGACAACGATCACATGGATAATTGTTTTTCCATTCAGAAAACATATACACCAAACAACAGAAAACATATACACCAAACAACAGAAAACATATACACCAAACAACAGAAAACATATACACCAAACAACAGAAAACATATACACCAAACAACAGAAAACATATACACCAAACAACAGAAAACATATACACCAAACAACAGAAAACATATACACCAAACAACAGAAAACATATACACCAAACAACAGAAAACATATTCACCAAACAACAGAAAACATATACACCAAACAACAGAAAACATATACACCAAACAACAGAAAACATATACACCAAACAACAGAAAACATATACACCAAACAACAGAAAACATATTCACCAAACAACAGAAAACATATACACCAAACAACAGAAAACATATACACCAAACAACAGAAAACATATACACCAAACAACAGAAAACATATACACCAAACAACAGAAAACATATACACCAAACAACAGAAAACATATTCACCAAACAACAGAAAACATATACACCAAACAACAGAAAACATATACACCAAACAACAGAAAACATATACACCAAACAACAGAAAACATATACACCAAACAACAGAAAACATATTCACCAAACAACAGAAAACATATTCACCAAACAACAGAAAACGTTTACTTTTGTGGCAATTGTTTTAGTATTACAAAAAATGTAATTAAGATCCCCTTAGTTCTTAGTCGACCTGTACTTCTGCAAGGACAGATGCCCCTGTGCAGGTCCCAGCTCTGGTATGAGCTGGATGTAGCCGGGAGGAGGATTTCCTGCTTAGCGGGAGAGGCTCGAGCAGCTTAACACTCCGCTGCGCTGTGGAGGGTGATGATGATGAGCTTGTGGAGTGTGGTTAACCGATGTGCGAGTCCATCTTGATATACTAAAACACTACAGCAAAGTAGACCCACAGCCTGTTAGGCGCCATCTAAACAAACCACTTAACCATGTCCGGTGTTGTGCCATGTCACACAGCTAGTCGCCCCATACGGCATGCTGTCTGTGGAGCAGTGGTCCTATTCTTGTCTTTGTCCTACACAAAGACCCCGGTGGACTACCCGGGTCGGCTATTGGAATATCTTAATTTTCACCAAGACTTCTGAGCGTGTCGTAAAAAGGCACAGAGGTTGTAGCAGCCAGGGATGTGAGGACACACACCTAATCCTTTGGAAGGGGGAGCGGAGACTATCGTCTGACTAGATAAAACCTGCTGATCAGACTGAAGAAACATCAAGAGAGACTAATACCAGTCTGTGGGAGTGTACCACCGAGGCAAGAAAGGGAGCGCTTTGGTGATCAATTGCAGCCAACCTTCGATGCAGAGATTGCACTTGACATTATCATCACCACCATCGTCATTATCAACATCTTCATCATCACCACCATCAATATCTTCATTATCATCACTATCACCATCATTATGGTATCCCCACCTTCATTATCATCATCTTCATCTTCACCACCACTATCCCTATCTTCATCATCACCACCTTCATCTTCACCACCATCATCACTATCTTCATCATCATCATTTTCACCATCTTCATCATCACCCCCACCATCATCATTATCACCATCTTAATCATCACCACCACCACCATCTTCATCACTATCACCATAATCACTATATTCATCATTATCACCATCTTCATCACTATCACCATCATCACTATATTCATCATTATCACCATTATCACTATCACCATCATCATCATTCAGAGTAAGGTGAAAAAAACTGACAAAGACTTCACCTCACTTCCAAGCAGACCTGGGCACACACACAACATCAGATGGAAGATGTGATTACCTGGGTACATACATAACATCAGATGGAAGATGTTATTAGCTAGGCACATACATAACATCAGATGGAAGATGTGATTACCTGGGTACATAAACAACATCAGATGGAAGATGTTATAACCTGAGCACATTCATTACATCAGATGGAAAATGTGATTACCTGGGCACACACACATAACATCAGATGGAAGATGTTATAACCTGAGCACATTCATAACATCAGATGGAAGATGTGATTACATGGGCACACACATAACATCAGATGGAAGATGTGATTACCTGGACACACACATAACATCAGATGGAAGATGTGATTACATGGGAACACACATAACATCAGATGGAAGATGTGATTACCTGGTCACACATATCACATCAGATGGAAGATGTGATTACATGGGCACACACATAACATCAGATGGAAGATGTTATAACCTGAGCACATTCATAACATCAGATGGAAGATGTGATTACCTGGACACACACATAACATCAGATGGAAGATGTGATTACATGGGAACACACATAACATCAGATGGAAGATGTGATTACCTGGTCACACATATCACATCAGATGGAAGATGTGATTACATGGGCACATACATAACATCAGATGGAAGATGTGATTACGAAATAAAATGCAGAATGTCAAAGCAAAATCGGTCTTCCAGACCATGAAAGGAATATTGCGAAGCAAAAACTTGTCGCTTGAACTGAGAACGAGAGTCATTTGATGCTACGTGGAATCAGTACTGACATATGACAGTGGATCATAGACAATCAGCAAACAAGTGCTTATATCTTTGGAAGCAACAGCCATATGGTTTTACAGAAGAATGCTGCGAATCCCACGGACTGCAAAGAAGACTAATGATACAGTACTCAAGGAGGCACAATCACAAAGACTAATGATACAGTACTCGAGGAGGCACAATCACAAAGACTAATGATACAGTACTCGAGGAGGCACAATCACAAAGACTAATGATACAGTACTCGAGGAGGCACAATCACAAAGACTAACGATACAGTACTCGAGGAGGCACAATCACAAAGACTAACGATACAGTACTCGAGGAGGCACAATCACAAAGTCTAACGATACAGTACTCGAGGAGGCACAATCACAAAGACTAATGATACAGTACTCGAGGAGGCACAATCACAAGGACAACTTATTGCAAGGATCGGAACAAGGCAGTCATCCTTTTTTGGGTTTGTTGTGAAAAGAGGCGACTTGAAGCACGTCATGACAACGAAAAAGCTATCAGGAAAGAGAGACAGAGGAAGGCTGAGAGAGAAGATGCTGGAAAGCCTGAGAGAATGACACGGGCAACAATCAACAACACAGTTGGTAAACGACACACGTGATAGAAGTGGATGGAGGTCCACGAATGCCAACACCAACCGGTATTAGCACATGATGAAGATGAGTCATTAAAAAACAGGAAGTTGACTAATTCAATCCAAAATTATGATAGGTAGAATTATTTTAAACAACAGAAACATGTCAGATATATTTCAACCACGATAACAGAAAATTTATTAAGAATAAAAAATATTTTCTAGCAGGATAATGATGGCCATATCAACAGACGGTTTTGTCTTAATGATGTAACTTGAGCTGTATTTGGATATAGTGAGGTACCTTGAACCAGTGACAAGACATTAGTCAAGAAGACTGGAGGCAACTCAGGATGCAGGCAATCTGGACCCAACTCCCGTGAGACCAGGGGTCACTATGATACTTGTGGGATTCGAAAGTCAATCTTTCTGTTCATCGCTTTGAGAGGCAAGTGCCTGACCTCTCGACCACAGCGAGCCCAGAAGACTCTGCAGAGTCTGTAGACAACAAGTGTATTTTGGCCCAAATGTGACCAGCGGACGATTTGGATGTTCATCCCCCTCAAAGTCACCCTCCGCTCAGTCAAGCTGGCGTTGTTGGGGTCTGGACAGATCGATCTGGGCTTGTCATTGGCCAACTCTTTCCTGATCAGAGGGTCAGTTCTGATCAGTGATGATGGATGGTTTCACTAGTTAGGCCCGACCGTATACCACTCCGTCCACCTCCACTCAGTGTTGTTTACATTGGAAAATCGCTGTTCCTTGAGATGTTTATTGTTGGTGTTGCTGGACGATTTTCATAGATTTCCCTCATGATATCTGCATGACAAATGGTTGTATAGAGAAAATGTTTGTAATGTTGACGACAAGACAATAGTTGACTAGGTCTCAGTGGCCTACAGCAGTCAATGACGTAGAACACAAAAACCGGCTTGAATGGATGACGTAGAACGTTGAGCATGAAGAATACTAACGCACGAAATAAATATCACACTGAATAATGAAGACAGTTGAGGATTCCGATGCTCAAATTCATTCCCAAAATTGATATTGATTGACGTTATGACATAAAATATTGTGCGAACCCGCTCGAGAGTTGAAAACATGATGCAAGAACGATATTGACTTCAATGATTACATGGCTGGTATTAATACCATTAGGCAAAACATGTATTTGATTCCATAGAAGGGAATAACGCAGCACAATGACAAATATAGTGTTCAAAGCTTATCTAAATATGATTCACCATTGGCGACCCGTCAAAGATATAGGAATCCACATCAGGCGATGGAGGCAGATGGAATTATACAAACAACCGAACGAAAGCCGGAAACACATCTCAAGCAAGATAATACAGACCACAAGAGAAACAAACAATGACAGGTCGCCCTCAGGATCCGAACCCTTGATTTCCCATGACTGCCGTTGTAATCGCTCTTCTTTCATTCTGCAGACATGAAAATACTACATTATTTTTTTTTTTGGGCGTTCGCCTTATTTCTCTAATCCCAAAAGGCGTTGTGCGTTGCACTGTGGTTTTTATTTTGCGCCTGTCGGCCCAGTGCATCCGACTTCCTCCTACATTTTCTAAGGGTTTGCTCCCCCGGGGTAACGGCCGGTGCTGTTGTCATGAGGATCGAACCTAGCACCTTCGTTTGTGAGCCGTGCCACTTAACCACTAGGCCACGCCGTCCCCCTACAGAATTTGAGCTGGCTCCACTCGAGTCTACAAGGGCTGAGCCATATTGTCCGACTGCAGATTACGCCTCTTCATGTTACTTAGACCACTTCTTAGATATCTTATTTCAGAGGTGCGGCGATAGAAAAGAACTAAATATAGTACATAAATTTGCATGAAATTTTCACATTACCAAAATACAGAAACATCGGATAGAATGAGCGACAGCAGGGATTATAAATGGTACACACAGAGAACCCAAATGAGAGGGAGGCTTCATAATGAAAACCTTAAAAGTGGGATATAAATGATAAAAACCATGCCTTTTGTTTTGTAACGTGTTAATATTATTGCTAAGGATGACAAATACGTGAATGCCCACAATGAGTAGGTTTACTCTTTTGTGCGCCATGAAAAGTGCGTTTAGTGGCTTTTCTCACATCCCGAGCGTGCTGATGGAGGTAGACCAGGGACCTCCAGGCAGTTGTGCTATGCTTGGCTTCAAATGCGTGTCACTCACTACTACGGGGATCACATCGATCACTCACCTCGTTAGCCTGGCTGCCAAGAAAACAGCCCGTTTCAAAGGGAGGACTGCGGGGAAGTCAAGGTGAGGGTCTTGGCCAGTATATTTTGCCTGACCCTGACTAACATGTCTGATCAGCATATTTTGCCTGACCCTGACTAACATGTCTGATGAGTATATTTTGCCTGACCCTGACTAACATGTCTGATTAGCATATTTTACCTGATCCTGACTAACATGTCTGATGAGTATATTTTGCCTGACCCTGACTAACATGTCTGATCAGCATATTTTGCCTGACCCTGACTAACAATGTCTGATGAGTATATTTTGCCTGACCCTGACTAACAATGTCTGATCAGTATATTTGGCCTTACCTGACGTTAGTCTTCCTCCCCACATGAAGTTATAATTGCAGTTAAAAGATGGTCGCCTCACTAGTGACATGCACCAAAGAGGAGACACGCTCTGGTATCCGTTTTTTTTATCAGCGAAGGGGTGAAACCTATAGAAATTCATTGTCGAACTAAGGTCCAGTACAGCGATGCATGTCTTTCACTTACAGTCAATCGGTGATAGTACTTTACGTCTCGTAAGTGTCAATGGTGGCAATCGACTCTGGAGGTGATTACCCGGTGTGCCTGACCTGGTCGTGAACGGTCTGTCACAGAACTCACGCCGTTTTGGAACTTCCTTCTCCACTCATACACTTGCTAGAGTGAAAGGCATGTATCACCGTACTGGACCTTCATACACTGATGAATACACTGATAGGTTTCACCAATTCGCAGCTCAAAAAACGGTTAGAACGTTGTTCCTCTTTGGTGCGTGTCAATAGTGGGGCGGCCATCTTTTAACTGCAATTATGAGGTCAAGTTTTTGGTCTGTACCGTGACGATACATGCAAGGCACTCTTGACATCCTTAGAAACCATATTAACAAGTTACAAGACAAAGGCAGGGTTTTTATCATTTCTATCCTACCTTTAAGGTTTCCATTTGAATGCCCCTCATACAATAAGATCTCATTTTATGTGTACCGTTTGTGATAATTGACTTTCATAACACAATGTTTGATTTAAAAAAAAATTATAGAATTCAGCTAAATTGACATTTAACTTCTTTATACTGGTTTAGAAGGCTATACAGAGTCTGTATACAACCAGTTTCTTCTACTCAACTTGATTTACAAAATAACCATGCACATCCAATCTATTTGTTAACACATTAACTGACCATGCCCTAACTATTTCCTGTGCCAATATATTCCACGCTTTCACTCCTCTCTGACTAAAAACATGTTTCCTGGTATCTAATCTGGACCTTTCTTTACTTAATTTGTAGGTGTGCCACCTTGTCCTTGTAGCCGTAGTTTGAAAAAGAAAACTTGCTATAGTCTAATTTATCCGTTCCCTTGATTAACTTATAAGCCTGCATCAAATCACCTTCAATGTTTCTACTTAACTTATAAGCCTGCATCAAATCACCTTCAATGTTTCTACTTAACTTATAAGCCTGCATCAAATCACCTTCAATGTTTCTACTTAACTTATAAGCCTGCATCAAATCACCTTCAATGTTTCTACTTTTCTACACACTAAAGGCCAATGTTGTCTTCGTATTTCCTCATAACTATAATTCCAGGATCCCAATATCAGTTTTGGTTGACTTGGATTTGTTTGTTCTCAATCTCCCGCTACCAAGCCCTGAAAGGGCTTAGGTAGCAGAATGTAGTCCAGAGAACGGAATGCTTTGTGTCGTAGTTAACAACTTGACTGCGATAGTTGGACCTTTCGGTCCAACACATCCGACTTCAGCAAGCATTGTTTTAGTACCGGGTTAGCATTCCCTCTTCAATCACTTCTCCTTAGCCAGTCTGCTCTGCTGCAGCCTGTTATCCAGCATCACGGCGTGGAGGTGTAGAAGGATCTTGGCAGCTCTGGTTCGCTGGCCCTGACGCTAGCAGTCAGCTATGGGTTGCTGACCACTGCAGCTCATGCACTCCTCAGCTCTGGTTCGCTGGCCCTGACGCTAGCAGTCAGCTATGGGTTGCTGACCCCTGCAGCTCATGCGCTGCTCAGCTCTGGTTCGCTGACCCTGACGCTAGCAGTCAGCTATGGGTCGCTGACCCCTGCAGCTCATGCGCTGCTCAGCTCTGGTTCGCTGACCCATGCAGCTCATGCACTCCTCAGGATCTTGATCCCCAATATCAGTTTTGTTGCTCTTCTTTCCAGCCTGTTTATCAGACTCAGACAACCTTATGCAATACTCAGGACTGATCAACCAGAGGATAAGAGTAAAATGGAGACATGCTCAGATAACTTTACATATAACTAATCGCTCGAACACAAATAATAAGTGAATATTTGGTATACCATAATATGTTGTGTTTATTTTATCAAGTCTGTTGATATTTTTTATTTATTATTTTATAAACAACAAACACGTGACGGTTCAAAGTGCTACAGATTGACAAAAATCCAGCAAGTACTTTGTAACTTTCATAGACGAAATTGTGTAAACTGTTTTAAAAAAAAACAAATACACCTCGCTGGTATCACAAATAAAAATTTAGTGAGTTCCCTTACATATTCTTCAGCGTTTGCCCTGCAAAGGACGTTGTGGTGTAGCTTACAGCGAATAAAGTGATATATGTCCTTTTGGCCTGACACATCAAGTTTCAGCTAAAGTTTGTGGGTACCGGGTATGCCTTCACGATTCTCGTATTCAGACTACACTAGTGCAGCCTATTTCCAGGGCCACCGCATGGGTCTTGGTCATCTCTGTTTCGCTGACCCTGATGCAAGCCAGCTATGAGACCCCCCCCTCCCCCCCAATCATTTATTAAAATCCTAACACGAATAACAGGAAAGAAATTTAGTTCAATGTGCAGTTGGCAATATTAGCGTTCCTCTGGTGCCAAGCGGTCTCCTGAAAGAGTGATAGGAGCGTTTGTTCAGCCTTTCAAATGTTAATGTTACGACTGCGATTTGAACAGTTTTTACCTTCAACGCCCAGATCCACCTATGTGAAAATAATCTCTAATAAAGTGATTATAGGGGCACGTGCCTTGAACGCACTTGCACAGCAGACAGTAAAATAAAAGATGTGGCAGCAATGCTTATGATTTTGATTGAGCGAGTCCATCACATTATACATGCCCTGCTTGGGTATAGAGGCTATATTTTTATCTGTCGAATTGTCACTGGCGACAAGCCATGAGCAGATGATTACGACCCAGAAAACAGGTGCCAGCCTATGGAGCATATATATAAGAACTCACATACCCCAAAAAATGTCAAGGTCGTCGCCTCATGGAAGAGATATCTTATGGTCCACATTTAATTTTTAGAGCATGGCAATACCGTCAACTCCGGTCGACATGTGAAAACTTTGCAGACACTTCGAGCACGATTGCTGCCTGTTCATGTGGGCAAGCATGCAATTATTCAGCACGACAATGCTGACCCACACACAGATCGACAAACAGTGCCTGCATTGGAGTGTCTCGCCTTCATCTTCTGTGTTCGTTCTTAATCTCCCGATACCAAGCCCTTAACAGAGCCTTGCAAGTAGTAAGATGTAGTCTGGAGAACGGATTGTGTTGTGTCGCTAGTTTACAGCTTGACTGCGATATTTGCACCTTTCGGTCTGACCCATCCGTCTTAAGTTTAACGACATTTTATCGCACTCATCGTACAGCCCCAATCTGGCTTATTGCTCTTCCCGAAGAAAAAAAATTACAAAAAAGAATCTCCTCAAAGGCAAAACTTTTCAAATTGTCCTCACACTAACTGCTTGAATAGTTTTTAAATGAAGTCTATGGATAAAATTCTGTTTCCTCTAGCGCAGGCGTTTTCAACCTGATGCTTACGAGCAGCACGGTGCCCTCTTAATTACATTTGGTGCTCGTGTCATGCAAGTAAAAAAGTGCTCGCAAGCACCAACACTCATGAGGCCCGTTTTTCAAATCCAAACAAATAACGTTGCTTTCTATCCATTATATTTTAAACGTCTGGAAGTGATTAAGTTGCGCGTCAGCTGCCAGTAAACGTATTTACAGCTTTATGTTCTGAAATATTTCACACTGCTGATCAGGGCAAGCATTGCGCTGCATCTTGGGTACTTGAATTGATAGATCATCAGTCTTCCTTATCGCTGAAAATTTGTTTGAAAAAGATGAATTAATAACATTTTGGGAAGCAGAAGATACAAAAAGGTTTCAAATACTTCTGAGTGTGTCTCTCAAATGCCTGGCTATGTTCGGGACGGCCTACCTGTATGAAAAAGCTTTCTCACTAATGAAACACCTCAAGAACAAAACCCGATCACCTGATTCACATCTGCAAGACTGTTTACGTGTAGATACAAGCAACTTCTCCTTGGACATCACTGAACTTCTGACGTCTAGCTACAAGCAACTTCTCCTTGGACATCACTGAACTTCTGACGTCTAGATACAAGCAACTTCTCCTTGGACATCACTGAACTTCTGACGTCTAGCTACAAGCAACTTCTCCTTGGACATCACTGAACTTCTGACGTCATTTCAAGCTCAAGAATGTCATTAGCCGGGTCAGTGTTTTAAAAAATGAAACCCATTAGTTTTGATGGTGCTCACACACTTAATTTGACATGTGAACATTGCTCGCACTATTAAAAGGTTGAGAACCACTGCTCTAGAGGATGTCCTATAGACTTTTGCTGGTAGGAGATTTACTGATATATAATCCAGAACAACATTTGGTGCCTGATAATATGTTGCCAGCAGTGCTGAACTGTACTATACACACGAATATGGATAGCGTATTGAATGCTCCATTCAGTTTCAAAGTGAATATTCAGTACAGCCCTAAACTAAAACAGTTGAAACATAACAAATGTTTATAAATACAAGGTGTGACCAACAAAATATCTGGATTGCCATAAGAATTCTGGAACCACAAAACCCAGCCAGAAGTTGATAGGCATGGGTTGACCTCTGAACCTAATGTACATGCAGTCTGGTGTCACGTCTACTCTGTCCACCTGGTTTGTTCACAGTGGTACTATTTCCTTATGTAAGTGAATCACTTTTTAAAATCACATTGTTATCAGTGTGCCTTGGGCTGTTTTGTACCTGGCATAGTCCATCCCTCTCCAGGCAGCTTGTCCCTCCACATTGTGAATTTTACTATGATCTCCCTGTCTACTCAAGAATGGCGTCACAGGCTTACTCTGAAGGTTATGCCTTTCTGTACTCTTTTTCTGGCCTCGTTTTCATGTTGGTCGTTTGCTTTTAATTGCTCTTGTGTATTCTGTATTTCAGAAGAAGTCTTCAAAACATGCTCTGAGCACTAGAAACACTGCTAAACAAGGTTTGTGACTTGAAAGGAGGACTATTTGAAAGGCAATAAACTTATAACTTTTGTTAACGCTTGAAATATTTAAATTTAAAAAAAAATTAGAATCCAGGTACTTTTTGATCACACCTTGTACGTACAAAGTCAAGAACTCGTATCACTAAATAAATGGATTTGTGATACAATAATTCACAATAGGACTGAATGTTCACAAACATAACCATTAGTAAAATGAGACCTTACAGTGATTTACGAAGAATGCAAACAAAAATATATATGAACAATTAATAAGGTCATGGCAGCTGTGAAAGTTAAGTACACTTTTAAACTCCTCTCTTGGACAGAAGACTCTCCAAAGCATAGAGCTGTAAATCTATTGATAACAACTTCAAAGAACAAAAAGATCATTACAAAACTTAATTAAAAGCAAACAAACAAGTGAAGTAAAGAAGAGCTTCAAACACGGGAACTCGTCTGATGCCAGTTAACATCAAAGATGTGATCACAAGAGCAATTAGTGAACTAGAGAAAAATACATGAAAAGAAACTACAAATGCAAATCACACATTTAAAAAATGCATTAAAAAATGAAATGGTCATCAAACAGCTAGCAGGCAAACAACAAAAAGGCTTTCATTTAAGACATGACTTTAAACGCGGAAAAATATAAACAATTTAATTATGGAGGTTTTGAGCAAATGCAGATTCAAAAAAATCCTGGCACATAAGTGAGTATAACATGTTGTAACGAGCAAGGCATGTGTGAACTAACAAAGTAAAACGTGCCATTTAGCACCGATGTTGTTCGAAGCGATTCGTGTGGAGTTCTTAGCTCCTGGTGTTATTTCTCTGGTTTAGCGGATTAGTGACTCTTTTTATATCCTGAAATGGGATCAAGATGCTGAGCAGTGCATGAGCTGCGGCGGTCAGTAACCCATAGCTGACTGCTAGCGTCAGAGAACCAGAGCTGACTGCTAGCGTCAGGGCCAGCGAACCAGAGCTGACTGCTAGCATCAGGGCCAGCGAACCAAAGCTGACTGCTAGCATCAGGGCCAGCGAACCAGAGCTGACTGCTAGCATCAGGGGCAGCGAACCAGAGCTGCCAAGACCCTTCTACACCTCCACGAGGTGATCCTGGATAACAGGCTGCAACAGAGCAGACTGGCTAATGAGAAAGGATCGAAGAGAGAAGGCTAACCCGGTACTCAAAAATGCCTACTGAAGTCAGATGTGTCAAACCAAAATGTGCAAATACCGCAGTCAAGCTGTAAACTATGACAAACACATTCTGTTATCTAGACAACATCCTGCAACTGGAAAGTCCTTTTCAGGGCTTGGTAGCGGGAGATTGAGAACGAACGAAGAATAAAATGTTCTGCGATGTGCTGAGGAAGGTGGTTCCTGACTGCAATGCAAAACTTCTCAGAAGGCTCACCATTACGAGAATCAATTTATGTTCTTCTTCGACATTTGTCCTGAAATGGATGGAGTGACATTGTATCATGATTTACAGCGACGAGGCTGTGGTATCTGGACCTTTCGGCTTAGCACATCCATTTCAGCATGGCTTTTTTGGAACTGGCGTTTGCCTTTCCTATTCTCTTAGCCGGATTACAGTGAGAGGAGACTAACGTCCAGTCATGTGAACATATTGACCGAGACCCCCACCTCATCCATGCAGTTTTCTTTGGGAACAGGCTGTTTCATTGCAGCCTGGCTAACAAGGTGGGGATCAATATGATCCGCGTACTAGTTAGCGACACACAGATGAAGCAAAGTATACCACAACAGCCTGGAGGACCCTGGTCCACCTTCATTAGCCAGCTCGAGATGTGAGGAAAGCTACTGCAAACCGCCACTTAATTATATTTTCTGGGGGCACAAAGAGTAAACGTACTTTTCATGGGCATTCAACAAGTTTAAAAAAAAGCAAAGATCTCATTAACATGCCTGTGGCTTATTGGGAATATGGTGTTAGGCCCATATTTTTCTTGACCAACGACACACTAGGGGTGATGTGGACAACGTCCGCCTTTACTTCTCCAAATATTACTGGTACCGGGGCTCAGTTTTTTTTAGGCTGGGTGGACCCCGAAAGCATTCAACAACATTTACACTAGGTATTAAACCCGGTTGGGGGACGGCGTGGCCTAGTGGATAAGTGGCACGGCTCACAATCCGAAGGTGCTGGGTTCGATCCCCATCACAGCACCGGCCGTTACCCCGGGGAAGCAAACCCTTAGAAAATGCAGGAGGAAGCAGACCCTTACATAAAATGCATGCTGAAGTCGGATGCATTGGGCCGACAGGCGCAAAATAAAAACCACAGTGCAACACACACCGCCTTGGGGATTAGAGAAATAAGGCGAACGCAAAAAAAAAAAAAAAAAAACCCGGTTGCCTTCCTCATTGTTCCCTGTGCTCCACCTAGGAGGGATGGGACAGTTTGTGTACCTTGATCTTGTGAGCTATGCCGGTGGTGTACACATGATTAAGTATGTGTACCAAATTCATCATCAAAAACAAATATACATTCTAAAGTGATAGCAAGAGTCAGGTGACTTAGGTATCACTCCCATCAGTCAACTTCAAATTTAAGATTATACATCCCTCCCATCAGTCAACTTCAAATGCAAGATGATACATCCCTCCCATCTCAGTCAACTAACTCCGAAAGCAGAAGACAGATGCACTAGATTGAATCTCCTAGCAAAAAGGTCTAAAGATCTGGGCAGAATGGGTACAAATTGTAAAATTAAATATGGCCGTCACCACGGCTTCCTTATCAAATTGAGAGGAACGCCATTGGAGAAGGTAGAGAGCTTCACACACCTAGGGATCATCATAGACAAGACAGGTGGTGCAGATCAGGATGTAAAAGCCAGGATACAAAAGTCATGTTGAAAGCCATATAAAACTATAAAACGATGAGAATGCATCAGTAAAGTTCAGTTCAAGTGCCATCTCCGCATCAAACATTGGCTGCAATGAATTTCCAGTGTACTCTTTAGCTTTAGCCATAATAGTGCAATCTGACAAGCTTTTTACAATCCATCTCCTGATGTTATCCACCCACTTATAACGTTGTCTCTTGAACAACTTCCTTCCACCCTACCCTGCAGTATGGTCTTCAACAAGAAGGCATGGCTTGTTAAATTGCCAAAATAACATTAACTGTTTAACCCTGATTTAGGTTATTCATTATCTTTTCACCCCCAACTTTTCCAATATCTCCAAATTGTTTTCTTCTCTTTCCAAGACATTCGACCCAATCTTCTTTATATCCACATTTTGAAGGCTTCAATACTCTTTTCCAACTTGTTATTCATTGTCCATGTTTCTGCACCATAAAGTAGTGATGAGTATACACAAAACCTGACAATTCTCATTTTCAAATTCTGATTGATCTGTTTGGATGTCAGTAGATATACCATGATATGGACGTACAACTCCAATTTGAAGTATATCCTTTTACATGGAGCGGACGGACGAAGAAGCTCAAAATGATGAAATTACAGGGCTTGACCAACAAATCCCTGAGAGAAATTCTGGGCCTGCAGTGGTTCGACAGGGTTCCAAGTCAAAGGTTTTGGACAAGAACAGGGCAAGCACATGTGGAGCAGGAAACCTTAGGAAGAAGGTGGCACTGGTAAAGCCTCACACCGTGAAAGTCATAAATTGAAAATCTATGTCATGGAATCCCTAGAAAAAAACACAAAGGAATGCCAAAGAGCAGAAAGAGAAGAGACCCACAGAACAATGTATGAAAAACAGAGAGATGGTGGAAAAGATCTTCTTCATCTTTTGTCTCCAGTGGACCCTGTCTTGGGCAACAAAAGTCCAGTGAGCGTTAAGAACTCCTTCAGAGGCATCTCGGATGTTGTGCACAGCAAGGAAGTCTGACCAACGCATTGGAGCTCTTACCAGCTGTCTCATGATACCTCAGGGGTACCAGACCGCTCCATCAACCATCGTTTCATCATAACATGTGACCTGCCCATCTATGTTTTGCCTTGTCTGCATAGATTACCGCATCATGCACCAGGGACAATCGTCGTATGTCAGAATTGTGGAGATTTTGCATATGTTTGTTCTGGAGTGTGATTCCGACCAAGCGTCTCTCAAGAGAGGCCTGGGTCACTCTCAATTTGTCCTCTAGTGATTTTGTCAGTGTCCATGTCTTGGTACCACAGCACATCGTGAAGAGTACAGTGGAATTGAAAAGGGAGGCACGTAGGCTCTAGTCTTGGCAACTGTTCAGGACCATGTTAATAGACAAGAAGGCTGCACAGCCCACCTGGCGACGTCTTGCCAGTTCAGGTTATTCTACATATTGAGAAGGCGTCCAAGATAGATGTATTCGTTGACATCCTCTAATTGAACCCCACCAAGGAAGTCTAGATCACAATTGGTGAAACGTTTGCGCAACACTTTGGTTTTCAAGACATTCATCTCCAGTCCCACTTTCCTGCCCTCACCCTAGAGTTTCTGCACCGTTTGGTTGGTTTCTCCTGTTCCAGTCCCACTTTCCTGCCCTCACCCTAGAGTTTCTGCATCGTTTGGTTGGCTTCTGCTGCTAGGGAAAGAACTGCGAAAAATAGTATACAACTGGTCTGCTTAGTGCTGATGACCTATGCACCTCAAGGTGATAAGCACAAAGAAGAAAGTGAGAGCAAAGTTATATCAGATTTCTTCACTTTCTTTTCACTTTTTTTGTCTTGCTTGTGCTTTTCAACATCAGGTTATAACCTGACCATATCTTGTGTGCGTGTTTGTGTTGTTCGTTCATCATAATCGATGAAGACCACTTTGTCAGCATTCATAGTTCGAAGATGGCCAGATAAGGCAATCAGGGCTCAGAATTATCTGTCTCACATTTAGTACAAGGAAATAGGACACTTGCATCACCGGGATTGAAGAAAGGTTGATGGGATCAGACTTGCACAGCGATCGTCGCCTGTATTCTTGACGCCACATGTCTCTGAATACCCTCCGCAATAGTGCTGTGCCAGTCTATGCAATTGGTGGTGATTCTTTCCCAGTCATCGTTGTTAATACCACACTGGATTTCTTAAGCGTGTCCTAGTACCGTTTCTGCTGACCCCCGCTTGTTCTCTTGCCAGTTTGGAGTTCACCATAGCGCAGGTCTTTTGGTAGACGTTGATCCAACATGCATAACACATGACCAGCCCATCTCAGCTGTGCTGCACATATCATGGTGTGTATACTGGACATGCCCGATCACTGCACTAACACATCTGTATTTGTCACTATTTTCTGCCATCTAATCCTCAGTACTTTCAGCAGGAAGTGGTTTAATTTTCTGACATGACGACTAAAGAAGATACAGTCTCACATGCATATAAGAGGGTAGGTAGAACAATTGCATCATATACCAGGCACTAGTATGTGCTTCGTACACAGGGAGCTTTACTGCTTGCTATTTGTGCTATTCTTCGTTTGCGTGGTTGGCCTTGTGTCCATTGTATCTGTATAGCATTGCTTTCTGATGAATACGATCTGGTGTTTGTCACGTCACATGGACGAACCATTTGGTTTGTGGTCTCTTGATGAGGTCTAGCACTGGTGTTGTACCTACTTGTCTCCTAACATCTTAATTTCTTATTCTATCCATTCTTGTTACTCCAAGCATTCTGCACAGAATAAAGGCACATAACTGAGAGAAGTAATAGGATATGCATTAGGGACTAGGGCACGTTTATCTTAGGCCACTCGAATTTGGCATTTCATCACATTTAAAGACATTTGAAACCATCTATATACAAATTTTTAAATGTCATGTATTTAGGTCGGTGGTTTCTACAGGGCAGACATACATATCAAACTCTTTATATATATAAGGCCGTCTGTGCGAGAAGGGCGAGTCAGTCACGTGTTAATTATCGAATATGTGACTCTCTTCTGACACGGTAGCTTATCGTGCTGAGGCTGGTATGCCCGTTAGTGTTTTAGTTTTCTGTAAATTTAAACAGCTCATAGATAGTCAAGCTTAAAAACGTGAGCAAGAGTGCCATTTTGGCTAGGTAAAAACAGCAGCACTGCAGTCATTTGCGCCAGCCAAACGTCTATTGCAAATTAAAAAGTACGCCCACACTAGGTAAATTTAAGTCACGATTGGCCATGTATTGTACACTAAAAATAAAGCAAGGCTGCGGTGGTACTATGGATTAAAATAAAGTTACGAAATTGTGGATAGGTATGGATCAGATTACTTATCCATGTTTATATACAGTGTCATTACTGACAAACAAGGCCAGATTCTTGAACACTGAGTGGCGCCTCTTATCAGTGAAATCCTCAACCATGACTCGACCATGAGCGAGCAAGCCATAGCACGCATGCCAAAAGTCGTGACCAATAATAAACTCGACAATCTTCCAAGCATTGATGAGGTCAAATGAGTCTAGAGGAAAGGCTCCTGGGTAAGATGCTCTTCCTGTTGAAGCTTGCAAAGCATGATTTCCCAATCTGCTGCAATGGATGATGGCTCCTTGGCCACAATTTTCTGATATGTGCACCAAAGTAAAGCTACCTGCCTTGGATTTTCATGGCTGTCATAATATATTACTCAAATATAACCAACAAAATCTGTAGCAAATTAGAAATAATCCAGCAAAACAGCTTGACATAAAGGAATTAAACAACAATAAAATGCATAACATTAAAAACAACATAGAACAAATACTGCAGAGTAAATTAAAAATGTGAATCATTGACTAGAATCCGTGATGTGAGCATCCAATGAAGCATTTGTATAAAAAATAATATTTAGTAAATTAACATCCATAACTGAAACAAAGGCAAAATATTCAACATCATCTCTCCATCCTATCCGCTCCAATAGGAGCGAAGGTTTATTAAAACAAGGTATTAATTGCAGGTAGTCTGCGGGAAACAGATTTATGTGTTTACAAAGTTGTTTCTGTAGCACTCTGTTCAACAAGATGCCAGTTCCATGCTCTTCCTTGTTGATAGTGTAGGAACACAGCAGAGCGGAATGCAGTAGAGTGGCTTCTCACATTTTTGCTTGGATCCAGCAGCATCCTGGCCTTCGCCCTTTGACTCAATGCCATGCAATGGTATCTGCATGTGTCAGTTTTTGTCTAGAGCCATACAGTGTTCCATTGATCTGGCTTTAGATGAATTTTTGTGTTTACGGTACAAAGTTAAATCCTCAGTCCGACACCCTCCAGTTCACCCAGTTGTAAATGTGTAATTGACTTACTGTTAGAAATGGCCATCAACTCAACTAAAAAAATAAATAAATAACGGAGCAGCAGTACCTAGTACTCAATGAAACCCCAAACATTTCATCCTCCACAGCAGTGTCTGCTACGGATAGGAACATTGGGTTCAACAACCTTTCTCAAACAAAAATTTTGGGCCATCTTCTTGAGCTCTGCCCATTAAGACTCTATTTATCTTGACTACTCTGGCAGTGGTTAGTGTACTGGCTTCTAATCCTAGTGATTGGGATTTGGTCCTCAGTTGATGAGGGATATTTTGAGATCGCAAAACTCACCCATGGCTAAAAGAATTGGGTGCCAGAGTAATTTTGGAGAGTAAAGGCGACCAGATCATCCCTAGTGTGCCGTAGGTCAAGAACAATATGGGCAAAATATAAGAATTTGGGTGTGTCTCCATGCGTGAATCTTGGGTAGTTGTCACTTGGCAGAGCCCATCTCCTCTCCAAGTCGGGGTGGGCCAACATCTGACCTGGAGGATCCCATCTCTTCTCCCTCTCCAAGCCGGGGTGGGCCAACATCTGCATCTGACCAGGAGAAGCCAGTCTCCCCATTGCCTAGTTTTCCTACAGCCATAGATTCCCAGTGTGCCCCATTAGAAGGTAGGTTGACTTGTGTCTTCACTTTATCGGCAGGCTATTAAATTTCACTTTTTGCCCCTCCAAAGAAGAACTAGTCGACCTCGACATTGCTGGGTCACAATACTGAAGGGGGCAAGGCAGACAATAGAGAAGTCGTCCCGAGAAGAGGTGAGAGGACAACATAAGAGAATGGACCAATCTCCAACCCAAGGAGCAATAGGCACCAGCCGCTTACAGAGAAGGGCGGTGGGGGGGGGGGTGTTGTGGGAATGTCTTCATGGGTGTCCCAACGACCTCTTCAGTTACGGGATGAAATGACCCAAATACCATATTCCCAATATAAAAAAACTGGCATGTTAATGGGGTCTTTAATTTAATTTTACTCTCCGCCATGCCTATTCGGCCTCCCTAGTCTTCTGTCTACCTGAATGGTGATGCCTGAGATGAAAAGAATTGGGCTACTGTTCCAGCCAAAGCATGATGTAAAAGGCAACTACGAGGGTGGGTCAATAAGTAGGTAACACAATGATATGGAATAGCCGAGAAATGTAGTTGCTGGTTTCTAAAGGTGTCATTTTATGGCAGCAACATCCGACTTTGTGATTATTATAGGTAGCCCATGTGTTTTTCCTGTGACAGCATATGGCTGTGAATCATGGACAATTACCAACACTTCTAGACAAAGAATCTAATACTTTTGAGTCAAAATATTACAGAAAGATCCTCAGAATACACTGGACGGAGAAATAGTCAAATACAGACATTCTGTAAGAGTTAAATGCGGAGGAGAACTGGTTTATCAATTCCATTTTGCCCAGAAAATTTAAATACTTTGGTCACATCAAGAGACAACGGTCTTGAGAGAACAGTGGTGGAAGGTATGGTGTCAGACAAAGGAGGCAGACGGTATGCCAAGAAGACCATGGCACCAAGATATCCAGGAATGCCTGGGTATGACTGTGGCAAAGGCTCGAGTTTTGGTAAGGGAAAGAGTTTCTTTCAGACTGTTTTGGGAGCGACGTTCTATATAGGACATGCTAGATGATGATGAGCACATGCTAGGTGTCGCATGCACATGCGCAGCTCAGATACAAAATAACATCTGTGCTCAAAGTTATGCATTCTTTGGGGGCAAAAGGACTTTGTGGAATAGATAGTGAGCATTGTTTGTCAGGTAAATCTGGTGCATAACCGGGTTGGTAAATTTTTAGTAAGAACACTCATAAATTGCTTACAAAGCTCGGCCTGGTTAGAATTTGCCACATAGGGATAAATTAACCTAGGACAAAACTGACCAACTTCTCGAAGAACCATATTACAGGACAACTTAATCTCGAGTGATAACCCCTCATTTAGTGCATTAAAAACCCACCTTGCCGGGAGACTTTTTGCGAATAACAAAGAGGTTGAACAGCAAATGTGGCAGAAACAGCAGACCAACAAAAATTATATGCTGCAGGTTTTGGTGCACTGATAAAGTGATGGGATTAGTGCATCAATGTTGGTGGAAATTGTGTTGAGAAATAAGGAATAATGTCAATGCAATAATAAAATGTATTCAAGTTCAAATCAAATTAAAAATAACCATTTGTGACCTATTTACTGACTTCCCCTCATAAAAACGGGTTGTGCCTAGGGGCTAGCAACCTCATCATGTAAATAAAACATTACCCTTATATTAAGCCACTGGAAACAATCAGATACAGGTTTCATGTAAAGAGTCAGCTGCATTAAAAAACCTTTGCTTCAAATTGGGGTACGAAGAGGTGAATGATTGCAAATGCTGGAAAACAAGGCTTTAAGGGAAAGCTGAAGTGGGGGCCTATAGATCACATGAGAGTGTCAAGAGATGGATTAATGAGTTCTGTTAGTGCCTCTAATGACAGGCATGGTAGCATATAGTGGCCTTTGTCTTTTCTCCCCAATAATAATAGTTGCCAATCGTAAGGGAAGATGGCGACTGCATCAGAACATTTTGTGCTGTGATATGTCTTCATTTTCATACAGCTAGTCTTCTTCTTCTTCTTCGTACGCAGTCAGACAGTAACCATTATTTTTTCGAAAAAGGCAGCGGTCATCCTAAGGCTGTCGACACTGCCATAGAGCTTGTCTAGTGTTGCCACTGGTGATGGCCACATCTGCTCTCTCTGATCCTCGTATGTCGGGCAGTTTTGCAGCAAATGCTCAGCGGTCTTTTTCCCGGTACCACACGGGCATTCGTCGGTGCCACCTATCTTCAATTTGTTGAATAGGTGGTACCTCAGTCTATTGTGGCCAGTGCGAAGTCTGAAGACCACGACCTGCTCTCTTCTGTTCAACTGGTAATGGGCATCGTTTTTGGTGTAGCCAGTATGTTCGGTATCCCATTTGGTAATGTATCTAGCTCTAATAAGCCGTTTTGACTCTTCGTATGTCATACTAGTATCTGGTTGTGGTAGTTTTGCACCTTCTTTTGCCAGTCTGTCTGCCTCCTCGTTGCCTTGGATGTTGCAGTGAGATGGAACCCACTGCAGCACTACCCTTTTTTGTGCGGACTGCTGGCATAGTTGACAGAGTACTGCTCTTAAATCATTAGTACAGCTAGTCTGATGCTGTAACTTGCGCTTGGATAAATTAAAGTGGGAACGATTTGCGCTGCGTCAGCCCCACTCTTTCGTACCCTGCTACCTTAAACCAGTGGTAGTCATGGCGACTGGAGGTAGTATGGGATGGAGATTTTTTCTCAGGGTTTTCTCCCGTGGCCTGGGGAACTGAGACGCTAGTCCAGTTAGGCACAACATACTGACCAAGACCACTATCTATCTTCTATGTCGCGTTCATTGGAAACAGTATGGCTGACGAGATGTAGATCGGCATGATCCCCACAGTAGTGAGCGTCACGCAAGATGAAGCCAAGCAAAGCAAAACTGCCTGGAGGACCGTGGCCATACTTCATCCACACGCTTGAGGTGTGAGGAGAGCTACTACAACCCGCCACTAAATGCCCTTTTCAGGGCGCACAAAACAGGAAACTCACTCATTGTGGTTATTAACTTAACATCTTTATACTGGTTTAGAAGACTCTACAGCATTTGTACACAACCAGTTTCTTGAAAGGTAGGTTTTACCGATGTGGGAGTCCATCTTAATAGACTCAAACACCAGAGTTAAGTGGACCTTCAGCCAGTTAGGTGCTATCTATCTTAACAAACCTCCTGGGGAAAGGTACAAATAACTTCACTAGATTTTTCATTCCACTTTTTGTCCAGGCAGCGGCTGTTAAGCCAAGCCTACTCTTTTTTCGATTTCCAACTGCCAAGGAATTTTTAACGTGCTCGACACTGAACACTGGAGTCCGATCTCACTACCCAGAGATCAGGAGTTTGATCTCACTACCCAGAGATCAGGAGTTTGATCTCATTACCCAGAGATCAGGAGTTCAATCTCACTACCCAGAGATCAGGAGTTCAATCTCACTACAGGGGAATCTTTATCAGAAGATCCATGTGAAAAAATCCTGATCTCCACCGTAATTCAAGCACCTAAGGCCTTACCTTGAGACCACTGAGTCCCCCTTAAATAACAACAATGTCCGAGGCCCTTCCTGTTAACACATGAACCACAAGGCAGTGTCTACTGTCCACAAATATTCAACAATAGACTAGAGTTTATACATGTAATTATTATAGTCATCTTCTGTATATAAAAAAAACCATTTTGAACTGGTGTTATAAAGTTGAGCAAAATAAATAGCTAAATGTGGCAAGTATTTTAAGTTACTGGTTGAGACAGCCAACAACAGAAGTAAAGAATATGGATTTAATATTAACATTAGAAAAAGAAAAACAGTGATATTTAGCAAAACAAACACGAAGCTGGCAGTAAGTACCATAGTGAACAGAGATATTATGGAACAAGTAAATAGTTACTTGTACCTAAGACAGATAACAATAGGTGATGGTAGATAAACCACATTAAACAAGATAAGAAATATATTGATATCCAGGCAAACAACAAATAAACTAAAAATAAGAATTGTGAAGTGTTATATATATATTCATCATTACAATACAGTGCAAAATGCTGACAGGGAGCAAGAAGTTGGAGACAAAAATCGAGGCCCTTGAAATGTGGAAATACATAAAAATAGGTCGCATTTCGAGGAAAGAAAAGCAAACAAATAAAGATGCTCTGGCGAGATTAGGAATAGAAAGGGAAATACTGAAAGACATACATATCAGGCATAAAATATTTTGGACATATAAAGAGGCACAATGCACTGCTGGAAAAAATACTGGAGGAAAGGTTGAAGGCAGGCGGACAAGAGGAAGTCAGTGCTCTAAGTGGGAAAGCAACAACAAGAGATGGACCGATAAGTCTGTCAGAGTGTACCATCAAGGCTAAAGACAGAGGATGGAGGAACATCGGAGTCAGCCTTTGATGTGGAGACGGGACTTGACCTCATCCTCAACAACAAAGAAGATTCAAAATAATAACCACCACCACAATTATTTATTGATAGGACACATCCTCAGAAATGCATATATCATAACCAGAAAGGCACTGGCTTGGAACCCACAGGGAAAGAGAAGAGTGGGGAGGACAAAGAACACCTGGCGCTAAACAGTGATAGGTGTATGGCAAAACAGTTAGTGTCATTGCACACAACCTAAACATGCTTGTGCAGGAAACAGGAAAGTTTGCCTATATGAGCAACAACCACAATAAAAACATGTGCCTCAAGTAGATTACTGGACCATTAAGCACAAAACACAAATGCCACACATTCTGCTTTAGGAAACAAGGCAAATAAGAGAGAGAGAGAGGGAGAGAGAGAGAGAGAAAGAATGAGAGAGAAGAAGAAAACTGATCAAGAGGAGACCAGTGGAGTTGGTTTTATGTAGGTGAAGTTCAAGAAGATTGCCCAAAATAGGGACTGGTGGAGAATATTCATTGTAGCGCTATGCTCCAAGGGGAACCAGATGGACTAAGTTACATAACCCATTAGATGAATGTCTGGATGATTCTGGCAGAGGCTCAATGTCCTGATACAAGTTTCTGTCGTGTTCACTTTTATCCGATGAAGATCTGCCATCATCTCCCCCCTGTTGCCCTCCATAAGATGATCCTCCAAAGTCCTCAAGCTTAGAGTGAGATCATTTGAAATTTGACTTTCCTTGAGCATGTATCCTGAGTCACACGCAGCCTGTAGAAATGGCTGCTACACCATGAGGCTATCGACGAATTGATGGATTGAAGGGGAAGATGCCAGCTTTCCTAAATGTTGAATGCAGATTCTCAGCTGTCATGTTATGATGATACAATCTGCATAAAAATTCACAAATAGATGCAGATGATAACTGTGTGGATTCGGATGTGTACAGCGGCTTCTGTAGTTTGTGGCTGAGTTCACGCTGGAAGGTATCACAGCAACCAACAACCAATGGACGGAGCTCAGGATTGAGTGTGGCCTGGGCTGTCACGAACACAACCTTAAACGCGGAGCCTATGTCAGCTACTGCCTGGCTGATGCTGCATTCTAAGCTGGCATCTAGAAGCAGGACAAGGGTGTCTCCTGCTCTACCTGGAGCCTGTGACAGAAAGTGATCCTTCAGAAATGAAACCAAGACTTCTGATGTGGCTCGACCGGAAGGACATGTCATGCCTCCGGCTCCTGGTGTAAGTCCCGCCAAAAGAGATTTATCCATCATCTTCCCTGTAAAGATTAGGAACGGCGGCAAAGCTTGCCCGGCTGCACTCCCACAGATAAGAATACTAGATGGAACATTGCCTATAAAACCCAACTTGCAAAGGGACTTGGGTGCAGCTCTACTGCTTATATTCATGGCCACATCTTCAGTCACCAATACTTCTTCATGTTTCAACATGGGCAATGGTAACTCCACCAGGCTGAAGATACAGTGTGGACTTTTCTTCAAGTTGTTGGCAGTCAGAACAGTGTCCAGCTGATTGAAGTACTGCTTCTCTGGTGGCTCACATGTGGCTCTTCTCGACCTTCTTATGGAGCATTCTGGGTGACGGGTAAGAAAACTTCGGAACCACTTAACAGTCAGTGGTCTAGCTTGTGGGCGCTTACCTAGGAGAACAGCGTACTCAGATGCCATCTTCACAACATCCAGTCTTGTGTACTTTAGCCCCTGCTCCCTCCACTCGTTCATTTTGGTGGCAATGATGGTCTCTTCTGGTTCTGAGAAAACTGGGCGTCGGCCATGAACAATAACATCATTTTCGGATGTCACAGGAGTTGGAGGATCATTTAGGCGCTCTTGAAGCAAGGCATTGGAAGCACCACGCTCTTGATTATTGTATAGCTCCAGCACTGGTCTCATGTCCATCACTGTGCCATGGCCATTTTGAGGCTTCAGCGTCGTCTCTGCAGCAGAGCTTTGATGGTTGAGTTTTTCTATGTCCATATCCCCATCGACACAATCAAGGCCATTCCATGCAGGTCCAGTGTTAGATGGCAGCAATGATGCGCCTCTGTTTATGTGATTATCTGAATCTTCATCTCCTTCTTTCTTCTTCACATGCACAGGTTTAGTCTACAATGAGAAAACAGAACAATATTAACATTTCAAAATTGTGCCCGAACAAGAAATAATACATACAGCAATATCTTGCGTATAATATGCACTTATATAAAATATGTGTATTTGATTTAGCCCATGTATTCAAGCAGAAACCATCTATGAAAACCACATTTAATTTTCCTCCTTATTGCACTTCTCAAGGGGCAGCCAATTTACAGGTAAACAATGCAGAGTGGAGGAAGAGGGAGTGGTACTGCAGCCGGACAGAAGTAGTGCAACCAACTACCCTGAACAGGACTGGAAGTCTGATCAAAGAGGAGATGGCCAATGCCAATGAAGGGTGTGGGGGTGAAAGGCGACGGCTAGTGGCTAAGTGACACGGCTCACAATCCGAGGGTGCTGGGTTCGCTCCCTATAATAGCACTAGCCATTACCCCGGGGAAGCAAGCCCATAGAAAATGCAGACGGAATCAGACCTTGAAATAAAATGTATACAGAAGTCGGATGCACTGGGCCGACAGGCGCAAAGTAAAAACATAGTGAAACGCTTTGGGGAAATAGAGAATTAAGGCAAACGCGCAGAAAATAAATTAACGGGATTGACCCAGGAAGCCACTGGTGAATTATCGCCCTCCAAAAATGAAACACTGAAGGACCTCAACAGAATGCAACCAGATCTGCGATAAAACTGGCACACAACATTAATGACACCTCCTATGATGTATAACGACGATGATAATTTAGCCCAACATTTTCTGGTAAAATCAAAATTCTAGCATAACACATGATTTTTCCAAATTTATTTTGTGAAACATTTGTTAAAATACTGAAAGTATGAGTAATAGTAAACAGAAATAGGTTCGCAACATCTAAATCTCAGGTACTTTGTCATCACTCTCGCTAAGAAAATGCTCCTCTAGTGAGAAAACACATAGCACATTTAATTTGACGCCATTTTCACTTTAAAAGTGAGACAAATTTTCCAATGTCGATTACATACAGTATCGAAAATGATGTATCTTTTTAGCAGGAATCAAAGAATAAGAAATCAGCCAGAAGCTACATGACTTCAGACTAATCATTAACCGACTTGGATGTCTGGTAGAAAAAGGGCCTGCTATTGGTGTTCCAAAATGAAAGTCAGGACTGCATCAGGAAGGATGAGGAAACCGGTAATAGCTGTCCAACCCACAAAGTCAACCTCTGTAAAGGAGACTTAATAGCTGTCCAACCCACAAAGTCAACCTCTGTAAAGGAGACTTAATAGCTGTCCAACCCACAAAGTCAACCTCTGTAAAGGAGACTTAATAGCTGTCCAACCCACAAAGTCAACCTCTGTAAAGGAGACTGCTTTGCAGATTTTTACTTGGACTTTTATGAGCAACAAAATTGACAAGTGAGATTTAATATTGCCAATTTTTTTTCTTCACTTGTTTAATTTGTCACATCCAACATACATATGACATTCACAAAAAAACAAACATGTGCACAGATCAGTACCTCTTCAATTTATCTGTAAATTGGAGGAATAAATTGAAAATGGTATTTTAAAAAATTCATTTTATTGCACAAGTACGTCAAATGTTTGCAGAGTTATTTCCCTTGCTCTAGGAATTCAGTAGAGTTTTTCTGATCAGCTGGGATAGGTTAAAGGGGTTTTCTTGCTTTAATAACTCCTTAACCTCAATAAATGGCTGCTATAGTTGACATTAGTAACAAAAGGCAGATAAGAAAATGAATAACAATATTTTATAGAAGAAGACACAAATAATAGAGATTATGTGATGTCACAAACAAATGCAAAATAAAATAAATGTACATAATGAATTGTTCACTGAAATTAGGTCTGAGGGTACAGAAAAAAGCACAGATTATGATCATAAAAGCACTTGACGACAATCAGATTATTCTGGGAGCCACGATACTACAAGAGATTAATTCATATATCTTGTTAGTAACGGTAATTAGACAAGGTAGCAGGTGCTGATAGAGATATCCCAATTAAAAATACAAAAGGCGAGAGTATCTTTTATTGATACAGGGAATTTGTGGAAATTGAAATAAATTAAGTTGGCCATAAAAATATAGATCCTCTACACCATTGTCAAGTTCATCCTATTGTATGGCACTGCGACATGGGGAACAAAGAACAGCACAACTAAAAAGGTCCAAGCTTTTTCATCAACGAATCTTCTTCTTCTTTTGCGTCTCACTTTCTACCAGGTTGTAGCCCAGTGTCGTCTCACTTTCTACCGGGTTATAGTCCAGTGTCGTGGTATGTATTTGTCTTTCGCTTTTCTCATGGTCCGAGTAAAATTTCCCCTCATTTTACAGTAGGTCTCGTTTACGCTGTCTATCCACTTTTTCCTAAGTCTACCTCTCCCCCTTCTTCCTAATTTCTCCTGTTGAAGGTTGCATGAACAATGTGGTCAAAATAATTCATTCTCTGTTACTCGATGTACTGTAGGCAGGGAATTGTTCCAACCTTCTCCTGAATACTCATATTTGTGATTCTGTCTCTTCTGGTGTTGTTAGTGACCTTTCATAGGCACCACATTTCGTTCCTGGACATTATACAATGCCCATGTCTGGCACTGGTAGCACAAGGTTGGGATGAAGATACTATTTATCATCTGCTTTTTTGCTTGAAGGGAAATCTTGGGCTGTCTTAGTAGTGGAGACAGCTGGTAGGTGACAGTGTTTGCCCTCTGCAGACTTGAGTCTGCCATTCTCAGCAAAAACAGTTCTCAAATACCTAAATTCTTGTGTACCTGCTTTATTTTTGTTTCATTAACATGAATATCAAGTGTGGTGTGCTTTCTATCTATATTCATTGTCTCTGTTTTTGATGTGTTGATGTTAATATTCTACTTTTGACAGTTTAAGTAGAGTGAGTGAATACGACATCATAGGTTCAACAGATGCTTGTGCCAAATTGAGGGAATAAAATGGTATGATAAAGTCACTAATATATAATTGTGGGAAAGAGCCGAACAGATGCCAAAGAGATTATTCATAAAAATGTAAGTGTTGGCCATGGCTAGGATACACTATGGAAACCAGCTGATAGCACTACAAGACAGTAACTGTACTGGAATTCTCAGGGCAAGAAAAGTAGGAGCAGACCTTAGACACTCAGGGAGAAGGGAAGACAAGATAAACCTGAAAAGTGCAGGAAAGACATGGGCGGACCTGGAAATGATGGGGCGTGCCAGGAAGACTTGGCTAACAATCACTAACATTTGTTGAGGACCTATACTCCACAGGGAGTTGAATGGTTGGTTTTAACTGATTGATTGATCTAATATATCCTCAACCTCCCTTCTTCCCCTGGTCACAGAATGATGCCCTGCCTCCCCTTCCTCCTCACTGCGTGATGCCATAAGTGAACGACCCCAAACTGCGTTTTAACCTTGCTGCAAAAAGTGCTGGCCTTTCTGCCTAACCATTCAAATGCTACAACTCTGATTTTTCTTCTATTTTTGAGAGAAAACGGATTATTCGCTATTTTATTATTGTGTCATACGTTGTGTATTGTTTCTAGCTCTTCCTTTTAAACTATAACGGCTACTCCACGCTCAGGCTGCCTCTTTAAATTATGGTGAGGTATATATAAAAGCGAACAGTGACGCTACGCTACAGACGGCACTACAATTCACTACATCTCATCTGACAACACACACATCACAGGTATTATCGATTTTATTGTTAGAATAACGACATTCACTGCGGTTATTCAACTCTTATTATCACACGTAAGTACCACTCACAGCTAGCTGTCCATTTTGCACAAGTTATGTTCTCAGATTGTAACAACCCGTTGAACATGTTCGTGATTACTTAACGTTTGCTCAAATCGCTGCTAGGTCGCCATTTGTTCCGGCTTAAAGTTATCACAGCGAGTACACATGTCTTGCTCACCTGTTTGAATCGCATGTTTTCACACTGCCAGACCTGTTACTTCGATCTATATAGGTGAAAATAATCAATCGTTAGGCACATAGTGAAATATTGTCAGTTGAGAACCGATAAAGGTATGGTATTCCCCCCCCAAAACGTTTAAATGCACATGAATGCAACAAGGGCGTTTGCCATTTTCTGTAAGTAATTTCCCGTGCATAGGTCAGGGTTGCCAGATTACAACTGGGAAAATAGGCCAAATGAAGATTTAAAAAAAAACTAACAGTACGCATAATGAGAAAAAGCCTATAAAAACAAGCCAAGAAAAAGCCAAACAAGACAAGAAGAAAAAAGAAAAAAAAACAGGCGCCCCCCCCCCCTTTTTTAAAACCTCATAAAAATATCAATGACAGGATAGATAGCAATATGATAACTGTCCATAGTTGTCGATGACGAGCACAGACATCATCCTTGTTGTATCTGTTTTGTTTTGTTTCTGCACTGGCTGTCAGTGTCATGTTTCGGTGTTTGCTGGACCTCAGGTGGCTTGTCAGTCCAACGCGAGAACGGAATGTTCTATTACATGGTCTGCACACTATGTCTTCTGCTGGCGGTGAGGGAAGTTTCGCTGCTCTTTCCATCCAGACCAGGGGTTTGGTTCGCGATGTCTGTGCATACGGTGGTTCTACCCTTCAGCAACGCCCACGTTTACTGCATTTCTGCACTCCAAACTGTTTACCGCGATAATCTTCCAGTTGTCTTCCTCTGCGTAGTCTACCGGGGTCTTTGTGTAGGGCAGGGTTAAGAATAGCACCACTGTCCCGCAGAGAGCATGTTGTTAGAGGAGACTAACTGTGTGCCATGGCATAAAACAGGCCATGGATAGGTGGTTTGTTAAGAGCAACATAGATGTGCCTAACAGGCTGCAGATCTACTTTGCTCTAGTTTTGAGTCTATTAAAATGGATTTACACATCGGTTAACCACCCTCCAAGAAATTGGTTGCATACAGACTCTGCAGAGTCTCCTGAACCAGTATCAAGACATTAAGTTAAGTTAAATTTTTCAGAGTTTCTTTCAGGCTGTCCTTAAATCGCTTTTTGGCGACATTTTTTTCGCCAGCCTTCCCTAAGCTCACCTTTCCTAATGTCTCTTCGACAGTCTTGTGTCTGGCATGCGCACAAGATGCCTAACCCATCTCAACTCTGCCGTCTGCAGTAATGCATGTATGCTTGGCATGTAAACTCTTTTCAGGACCCCAGTGTCAACGGCAGAGCAGAGCACGAGGTAATACAGCTGATAACTGAGAATACGCAGGAGAGTGACGCTGTCATTTACACCGACGGATCAGTCGTGCACAGTGGGACATCAGGCTGGGGTTTCTCGGTTAGAGTTAGAGGAGAGGTCGTTGCTAAGCGCAGTAGGGCATACATGTCAACAACATCCAGTATGAGAATGGAGACGGAAGCAGTGACCTCAGCACTGAAATGGATATCTGAGACTTCTATAACAATGGCAGTCATCGTGACAGACGCGCAAGCCGTACTTCAGAACGTACAGAAGGGATGTCTTAGGTACGAGTGGATAGCAGCTGTTGAGGCCTGAAACCTCCAGGCGCTGACCTGGATTTGCTGTCCTGCTCATGCCGGGGTTCAGGGCAATGAAAGACCTGACATCTTGGCTTCACAAGCTCCCATCATGGGCACATTAGTGATGGAAAGAAGTGACATTTAGAAATCAATCAATGACCGCCTGATGGATGAGCACACTGCAATAGATGAAACAGCAATCCACAGACTGCAAAGTTTCGACATTAAACGAGGTTCGAGCGGAGAGGTCAGAGCAGGAGAGTGTACAACCAGCGAGCTACAGGGACCATCAGCATCCATACCTTACGCCATTTGATGAGAGAGACTGAGCACCTATGGGTATGCCCGGAGTGCAGTGACGTCGATTCTTAGAAACATAAACAGAAAATTGCGATATGAATGGGAAGACAGCAGCATCAAGAGATGGAATGACAAAAGGTTGTCGGAGTGCATGGGAAGACAACATCAAGAGATGGACTGACAACAATCTGTCGGAGTGCACCATTAAGGTAAGAGACACAGGATGTTGGAGATTCACTACAGCTAACTCTGACAGTCTTATAAATCAATATAAAGACGTTGGTTGGTTATTGACACAGCGGCCCATGGGATCCTGACCTTTGACCCAATGCCATATAGTGGTATCTGCAAGTGTTTTTAAGCTGTTGTTTAGTTCCATACAATGTGTTCCATTTGTCTGGCCTTGGAGGAAGCAGCTCTTTCCTAACACCGGCAAGCACCGGACATTTAAAAAAATGATGTTCAACAGTTTCATTAGGATGTGTGCACAGCCCGCACTCTGGAGTATGTTCTGGTTGGATTCTGTTCAAGTGACTCTTAAGTTGTATGTGTTGAGTGCTAAGTCGGAAAATGGCGCTTTGGTCTTTCCTATTCAGGAGGTTGATGTTGTCTTTGGAATTTGGGATGGCCATATGTTTGTAGATTTCTCTTTCATTATTTCCCACTGCCTATCTGTTCAGCCAATTTAACCTTCGATCTGGAGAAGAAACTTGACATTATCATTAAAAAACAAAACAACAACCCAGCATAGATTTGAGTGCTTCCAAACATTTGTGCTAACTTCTAAATTGTCCCTTGAACGATGTCACATTCCAATACATTAAATAGTACCGATCTACGAGGCGTGTTCAAATTAAACCTGACCTAACTGCACCAAGTAAACATACGTACGATGCACATGATGACGTTACTTCTGATGTAAACAGCATATACCAACCGTCAAGTTTGCAAAATTTCATTTTCCTTCAACTCATAGTTTCCTCAGCAGACCGTTGAAAACATGGCGGGTGTGATACGGAATTCGTCCAGAGTTGATCAACGAGGGGTGATTCGGTTTCTAATAGCTGAAGGATGTCGACAAGTTGACATTCATCGCAGAATGCAGGCAGTGTATGGTGACAAAAGTTTGGCGAACGTAAACCCCAGCGACGGTCCACCCGAATTGCTGCATCACTTTTGGCAATGGCATCTTTTGACGCAACAATACGCGCCTAACCTGGTCTCGGAAGATCTTTCGTTAACTCACGTCCTTCTTTAAACATCGTTGTCAAGCTCTTCACTGTTGTCTTCGACACACTTTTGTTACCATACACTGCCTGCATTCTGCGATGAATGTCAACTGGCCCACACCCTTCAGCTGTAATGTAGCAGAGTCCAGGTTTTCACTGGGGTTTTTCTATCTAGAATGTTACCACATGCATCCACATCATTCATGACCACACACAGCAAATAAAATAGCACGCAGCAGGTGGCAGATTTATTACATCATACACATACACCAACTATTAATATGAGTGCAATGTGATTACAAACAATACAAGAAATGCATCCTAACTCCCCTCCCCTTATCCGCACCCTCAACACACTCTCAAAAACTCGTCCTCATGTTCGTATTCTGTGCATTCACTCACTCAGATCTCCTCAGGCGGGTGAACTTGACTTAATACATTCAATCTATTCATCGTACACTCACATGGGATCGCACACTCAATCGATCTGCGTATACACACACTCTGGAACATACATCGTTCACTCGGTGTCCTTCACACACCACACACACATCCAGATCTCTCCTTAGGCGATCTATACACTCGTGTAACCCATCAGAACATACATCGTTCACAAGATGTCCTACACTCACAACACACATTCAGATCTTTTCTAGACACCGGGCTCCCAACACACACTGTATAGAGCGACTGGCCAAGAATCAAAGGCGTATGCTGGTTGAGCCACCCTGTATTCCATTCTATCTCACTAACATTCGTAAAACAGCCTATCAATCGCTCTTCTATAAAGTCGGCGAGCTAAACAGGCTCCTAGCTAAATTTCTCTCTCTCTCTCTCTCTCTCTCTCTCTCTCTCTCTCTCTCTCTCTCTCTCTCTCTCTCTCTCTCTCTCTCTCTTGAGTTAAACTTTGTCTAGTATTATATAGTCTCAAGCAGTATCAGAGCTGTTCAATGTCCTTCTGTGGGATGTCTGCTACAGTCATCCTCTAGTTTCGATATACCTCCATTTAGTTGTTATTGGAACGATTCACTCTGTATTCCTGTCACTGAAAATGTCGCAGCAAGCTCTGCAGGCCTCTGTCTGTCACTAACCCCACACTGCATAAAATCGGAACGCCAGAGTGGTCAGCACCTAGCCCCTACATGTACTAGATACATTCTTTACCCCAATCCCCCGTTTTCCTTATTTGACTTAGTATCGAGACGGTGAGTGGCCGTGGCGTAGTGTACAGACGGAGAGTGACCTTGGCACACATTCAGGTACCTTTCTTCTCAGAGTCGCTGACCACATCACCCCTGCCCTAAATGCTGATGCTCTGACTGGAACTGTTACAGTTAGAAACCGGATCAGCGCTCGCTAATCAACTCTGCACGGATTCCGTATCACACCCGCCATGTTTTCAACAGTCTGCTGAGGAAACTTTCAATCGAAGGATAATGAAATTTTCTAAACTTGATGGTTGCTATGTGCTGTTTACACAAGAAGTGACGTCATCATGCGCATCGTACGTATGTTCACTTGGTGGAGTTAGGTCCGTTTTCATTTGAACACGCCTAATAATGTAATGTAAAATCAGTAATGTAAAATCCATTCATTTGTTTGTCATAGTGAGAACTAAGAAGTGAAATAATTATTTTACAAATACTTCACATCTTAAAATCTTTCAGTTGTTATTTATTTGCTTCAATGAGACAGCAGTACAGACTTGATGATATACAACAATGGGGCAGCAGTATAAACTTGAGGATATACAACAATGAGGCAGCAGTACAAACTTGATGATATACAACAATGAGGCAGCAGTACAAACTTGATGATATACAACAATGAGACAGCAGTACACACTTGATGATATACAACATTGAGGCAGCAGTACAAATTTGATGATATACTACAATGAGACAGAAGTACAGACTTGATGATATAAAACAATGAGACATCATTAAACATACTGACTAAGATCCCATATCTCATCAGAGTCAGGTTAAACATACTGACTAAGATCCCATCTCTCATCAGAGTCAGGTTAAACATACTGACTAAGATCCCATCTATCATCAGTCAGGTTAAACATACTGACTAAGATCCTATCTCTCATCAGAGTCAGGTTAAACATACTAAGATCCCATCTCTCATCAGTGTCAGGTTAAACATACTGACTAAGATCCCATTTATCATCAGTCAGGTTAAAAATACTGACTAAGATCCCGTCTCTCATCAGGGTGAGGTTAAACATACTGACATATCTCATCTCTCATCAGAGTCAGGTTAAAAATACTGACTAAGATACCATCTCTCACTAGAGTCAGGTTAAAAATACTGACTAAGATCCCATCTCTGATCAGGGTCAGGTTAAACATACTGATTAAGATCTCATCTCTCATCAGAGTCAGGTTAAACATACTGACTAAGATCCCATCTCTCAACAGAGTCAGGTTAAAAATTCTGACTAAGATCCCATCTCTCATCAGGGTCAGGTTAAACATACTGACTAAGATCCCATCTCTTATCAGGGTCAGGTTAAACATACTGACTAAGATCCCATCTCTCATCAGGGTCAGGAGCAACATACTGACCAAGACCTGACCACACATCAGGGTCAGATGCAACACATAACTGACCAAGACCTCACCACACCTCAGGGTAATATACAACACATAACATACCAAGACCTAACCACACCTCAGGGTAAGATGCAACACATAACTTACGAAGACCTCACCACACCTCAGGGTAAGATGCAACACATAACTGACCAAGACCTCACCACATCAAAACATTATACCAGCAGAATGTCAAGACGATGATCGGTTTACAACACAACATAAACAAATTGACGCAGTTTCCCCAGCGGCCACATTATATTTCAACACATAATGTTTAACTTTGTTGTTGACTTTGAGAGCATGTAACCTTTTTTTTGTTTGTTTTGTTCTTATATGCGAGGTAGCTACAACAAGTTCCTAGAATTAGTGTATTGTATAGAAATAAGTTACAATATAATTATCTACACTACATTTCCTTCAAAGTAATTCCATTCGGCAACTACACACCTTTGCCAACGGGCATACAGCTGCTGGAAACATTCGTGGAACCCATTCTTTGACACCTCTCTCAGCTGTCTTGTCACATTGGTGATAACGTCCTCAGCATCCTTGAATCGCTGTCCTTTCAGGGCCGATTTCAGTCAAGGGAACAAGAAAAAATTAGTCGGTGCCAGATCGCGAGAATATGGAGGATGTTCCATGGTAATCACATTGTGCTTTGCGAGGTACTGGTTCATCAGTAGAGATTGGTGTGCTGGCGCATTGTCTGGCAGCATAATCTAACTGTTCTTAATTTTTCTGGTCTTTTTTTCTGATTGCATCTCCTAGACGACGGAGGATTTCAACGTACATTTACTTGTTAACCGTTCGGCCTTCAGGAATGAAATCATGGTAGACAATACCATGAGAATTTTAAAAAACTTCTAACAAAACTTTTCCTTTGCTCTTGTCCAAACGAAATTTCTGTGTTCGGGGAGAAGTGGGAGATATCCATTCATAGGACTGACGTTTTGTCTGAGGATCAGAGGACTGACGTTTTGTCTGAGGATCAGAGGACTGACGTTTTGTCTGAGGATCAGAGGACTGACGTTTTGTCTGAGGATCAGAGGACTGACGTTTTGTCTGAGGATCAGAGGACTGACGTTTTGTCTGAGGATCAGAGGACTGACGTTTTGTCTGAGGATCAGAGGACTGACGTTTTGTCTGAGGATCAGAGGACTGACGTTTTGTCTGAGGATCAGAGGACTGACGTTTTGTCTGAGGATCAGAGGACTGACGTTTTGTCTGAGGATCAGAGGACTGACGTTTTGTCTGAGGATCAGAGGACTGACGTTTTGTCTGAGGATCAGAGGACTGACGTTTTGTCTGAGGATCAGAGGACTGACGTTTTGTCTGAGGATCAGAGGACTGACGTTTTGTCTGAGGATCGTACAAAAAACACCAGTTCTCATCTTCTGTGAATATGTTGTTGAGAAAATTGCTATCTTGATCAGCCATTTTATTTAGGTCTCCTGCCAGGGTCGATCTAGTTTCTTTCAGTTCAGGAGATAACATTTTGGGAACCATGTGTTGACAAACATGGTGCACGTACAGTTGTAGAGAATACTGTGACAACTTCCAACTGATATTCCAAGTTCTGAGACTATTGTCTCAGCACTTTATCTTCTGTCAGCACACGCAACGTTTCGAACACGCTCAATGTTTTCATTGTTGATCGAAGTTGACGGTCGTCCACTGCGTGCATTATCATCGACACTAACACGACCTTCACGGAAACGCTTGTGCTACTCAAATACTTGCGATTTCTTTATTGCAGTAACACCATATGTTTGAGCAATTTTTGTGTATCTGAGGGTGACTTCTTAAGCAAAACACAGGATTTGACATGTGTATGTTTTTCAATCAAGGACATTTTCAACTCCGACGATGCAACGAGGACACACTCACAAAAATAAATTATGTAACTTATGTTCGATAGTATATGTGAAGGTCACGTCTACCATGCCATTTCGCCAAGGTCACTACTAACTTTTAAATATATATTCTCCATAATATCATCTTTTATTCAAACACGAGTCTTCTCTGGGAACTTTTTGAAGTTACCTCGTATGTAATATATATATATATATATATATATATATATATATATATATATATATATATATATATATATATATATATATATATATATATATATATATATATATGATTTGATTGTGTGTAGAGACATAAATTAATAAATAACTTGTTGATGTTAATATTTTGCTGTGTGTATCTTCGGTTTTGAGATACAGGAAGCTGAAGGTGATAATGTGGAAAAACAGCGCAAGCATATGATATAGAATCACCCGCTTTCGACGTGCATTGCACTATAAACCTAATTATTGTTCTACATAAACAAACTAAATAGATCTACCTCAGAAAAAATCGGGTACAACTCCCTCATTTTCAATGATGGCTGAATCATCAAATACAAGAGAAAAACATAAGAAATCATTTACAAAAGTCTGAAACAAATGTCAAAATCGCCATTGTTTGCAAGACGGAAGTGGAACTCTCTACAATCAAATGAGCATTGTGTTCAGACTATTTCTCCGTAGCCCGGTTTGGTTATATATTATTAGAATGACCATCACTTTGCAGCGACTTCGTCGGTAAAACTTATCATTTTGTCCGTCACTTTACAGCGACGAAGGTTTGGTAACAAAAAATATGCAAGTATACATACAAAAACAAACTGAGATGGGTTGCATGGTTCCAAAGTTGCTGGTGTGCCTCTTGGCCTGGTACCTCTGTCTTCAGCACCCGTTCTATGATGGAGCGTGATCCACCTCACCTATCTGGCTGGGTGCATTCACCTCGTTTGCCTTTCCATCTTACCTGATGTTGGGATTGGAATCCAACCTTTGACAAGAGTACTTGGTATGGCATGTACGAGATGTGTTAAAAAAGTATCCCCCATTTGGGCCGGAAAAATACAGGAACCTTGTTTTGAAACCCTCTTTCCTTTTAAAGTACTCTCCTTGTGACTCCACACACTTCTACCAGGGGCCCCGCCGTTGCTGGAAGCATTTAAGAAAGACGTCTTTGGGAATTGAAAACAGATGGGTCATCATGTCTTCTTGTGACTCAAATCGGATTTCTTTCAGCGGAATCTTCAGCTTGGGGACAGATTCAAATCGGTTTTCTTTCAGCGGAATCTTCAGCTTGGGGGACAGTCTCAAATCGGGTTTCTTTCAGCCGAATCTTCAGCTTGGGGGACAGACTCAAATCGGGTTTCTTTCAGCGGAATCTTCATCTTGGGGGACAGACTCAAATCGGGTTTCTTTCAGCGGAATCTTCAGCTTGGGTACAGACTCAAATCGAGTTTCTTTCAGCGGAATCTTCAGCTTGGAGGACAGACTCAAATCGGGTTTCTTTCAGCGGAATCTTCAGCTTGGGGGACAGTCTCAAATCTGGTTTCTTTCAGCGGAATCTTCAGCTTGGAGGACAGACTCAAATCGGGTTTCTTTCAGCGGAATCTTCAGCTTGGGGGACAGTCTCAAATCGGGTTTCTTTCAGCGGAATCTTCAGCTTGGGGGACAGCCTCAAATCGGGTTTCTTTCAGCGGAATCGTCAGCTTGGGGACAGACTCAAATCGAGTTTCTTTCAGCGGAATCTTCAGCTTGGGGGACAGTCTCAAATCGGGTTTCTTTCAGCGGAATCTTCTGCTTGGGGGACAGCCTCAAATCGGGTTTCTTTCAGCGGAATCGTCAGCTTGGGGACAGACTCAAATCGAGTCTCTTTCAGCGGAATCTTCAGCTTGGGGACAGACTCAAATCGGGTTTCTTTCAGCGGAATCTTCAGCTTGGGGGACAGACTCAAATCGAGTTTCTTTCAGCGGAATCTTCAGCTTGGGGACAGACTCAAATCGGGTTTCTTTCAGCGGAATCTTCAGCTTGGGGGACAGACTCAAATTGCAAGGAGCCATGTCCGGAGAATAGGGAGTCTGACGAACCAGTCCAGCATGTCCTGTTAGACGTCCATACCGAGTTACTTCTGTAGCATTGTTAGCAGCATTGTTAAATCTTCGCTCAAAATGGAGTGTACCGAAAGAATGCTTACCCTCGCCTGCACGCAAGTTCTCTGATGGTGACACGACGGTCCTATAAAACCAAGATCCCTTCTCGGTCAATGACTTTAACATTTCGGCTTGTTAAGGGCCTATTGGAAAGTGACCTGCTCTCGACTTGTGTGCGGCCATCTTTACAGCGATAGTACCACTCCTTAGTTTGTGGAATGTTCGGGACATAGTCCCCGAATGTCTGTCGGATCTTCTAAATGGTTTCCACTTGGTTATCGCCTAGCTTACTGGCAACATTTGATACAACACCGCTACTCAATTCCTTCAGTCATTTCGTGGGGAATGAAAACCCGACGGTTGCTCACTACACTCGATACTGAAACTGTCTGGAAGCGACAGGATCAGGAGATATGGGATCTTAGTCAGTATGTTGCTCCTGACCCTGATATGAGATGGAATCTTAGTCAGTATGTTGCTCCTGACCCTGACATGAGATGGGATATTAGTCAGTATGTTGCTCCTGACCCTGACATGAGATGGGATCTTAGTCAGTATTTTGCTCCTGACCCTGATATGAGATATAATCTTAGTCAGTATTTTGCTCCTGACCCTGATATGAGATGGGATCTTAGTCAGTATGTTGCTCTTGACCCTGATATGAGATAGGATCTTAGTCAGTATGTTGCTCCTGACCCTGACATGAGGTGGGATCTTAGTCAGTATGTTGCTCCTGACCCTGACATGAGGTGGGATCTTAGTCAGTATGTGGCTCCTGACCGACATGAGATGGGATCTTAGTCAGTATGTTGCTCCTGACTGACATGCGATAGGATCTTAGTCAGTATGTTGCTTCTGTCCGACATGAGATGGGATCTTATTCAGTATGTTGCTCCTGACCGACATGAGATGGGATCTTAGCATATACAGACTTGACAGAGATGGACAGACAAAGATCTTCATACTCAGAACGGGGCATTATAGACTCAGGACCAACCTCCACCGAATGGGTCTTATAGACACGGCCACGTACAATTGCGAAGCATTCAAGCAAACACTAGAATATATCCTGCAAGACTGTCCCACTTAAGCAAAGAAAGGCAGTTTGGTCCAGGGAAGCGACCACACTCAAAAAGCTGTGAGGGACCGGCGAAGATCTGTTTCGCAATCTCTTTCCTGAATCTCAAAGGGCTAGAATCATAGCATTAGTTGATCGAAGACGAAGAAGCTGTTTGTCTTCTATCAATTATCCCAATTGATGACGAAGAGATGAATACCATTGCACATTGCACTTCTGCCTCTTGGGGAGGGGGGGGGGGGTGGTTTAAAGACAACTGGGACTGCCATACATGATGTCACTACATATAAGCTGTTATGATTGACATATGATGAGTTGACCGACTCAGATGTGTGTGCTACGTTACTGGCAGTACGTAACGATGAGAGGCACATACACACTGGACTACCTTGCTTCAGGGATACTCGACAGACGCGCCTATACCCGTTAGCAGGCCTCTAAGACAGCAGCATATTAAGTCAAACTACAGAAGAAGTGCGAGTTTGTCTGGGATGCATTGGACAAAAAAAGGCATTTCATCTTCCTCATCAGAAGCACCATCATCATCACCATTGCCATCATCATCGTCATCAGGATCATCATCACAATCACAATCATCTTCATCACAAGCACCACCACCACCACCACCACCATCATCATCTCAATCACCTCCATCATCATCATCATCACAATCATCACCACCATAATCATCATCCCTAACCTTATCACCACAATCATCGCCATCATAATCATCATCACAATCACCACCACCACCATCATACCACAACCACCACCACCACCATCATACCACAACCACCACCACCACCATCATCATCACAATCACCACCATCGTCACCACCATCATCATAATCATCACCTTCATCATCATCACCACCATCATCACCACCACCATCATCATCATCATCATCATTATAATCTCAACCACCATCATCATCATGAGCAGACATGAAATAAGGAGCGTGGGGAAGCAAACAAATAGAGGGGTGGGGATGGGTTAATGGGTGAAGGAAAGGAGGGGAGGTGGGATGAATAAAGAATCCTGAATTCTGATGGGACGAGCTACACAAAACAAAAACACACAGATAGCTGGCCTATATTCTAAGGACATCCTTAAAGACTAAAACAATTCTAAATAGTTGATACGCCTCTGATGAAAGCAGGCTGAGAAAAATTTCATTGTGCATTTCTCCGTGCATAGGCGTTTCAGTTTTTATGTTAATGCTCATTTGTTTCTCACATAAAAAAAAGAATTCATAAGAGAAAATAAGATTTATGGTACAATACAACGAAAGGTGGCAAGTGATTCAGACAAATATCTTGACCAAGGGTTCAAAGAGCGGGACGCCGGGAGGTTTAAATACTCGTCTATTGACTAAGGGTTCAAAGAGCGGGTCGCCGGGAGGTTTAAATACCCGTCTATTGACTAAGGGTTCAAAGAGCGGGTAGCCGGGAGGTTTAAATACCCGTCTATTGACTAAGGGTTCAAAGAGCCCACGCGATCAAGATACCAAAATGGTGGATGTGTTTACCTTCGATCTTTCGACTTGAATTAAAAACATATGTAGTTATAGTTTTTTGTGACTGTAGTTACCAAACTTACCCACGAAAGTGTTATAAACATCATCATTAATCGTATAGTGTCATAAAATAATCAATAACCGGTCACTTCATGTCTAAATTGACCATTTTGACATGAAAGCTGAACAAGCCTAAAAAACTGTTATCGTAAAAACTGTTCACCCACTGCTTTGTGGGATACCTCTTCACGGGACAGGCTTCGGGAGTAAACCCTAAGAAAAAATCCGGAACTGGTGTCCCTAAGGCAGTCTAGTGGTGGTTCCATCGCTATTCTGGCAGCCCCTGTGACGCAGCTGATTCCAGGCTGTATCGGTTAATGCTGGTCCCTGGGATCAATTAGTTACATAAAGGGGAGGGAGGGGGGTGGGAACCTGCTGCACGAGTAACAGCTTGTTCTACATAGAAGAATGCCCATGCTTATGACCTGGAGAGGTCCTCCAGGTTCACCCTGCGGTGTCGACACACGTGTAACATCAGTTAAACTGGGATGTTGGAATGTCCGAGCCATGCTGACTGGACTATCTGATAACCTGCATAATATAAACGATGCCAGAAAGACACGAGTAATTAATGACGAACTGAAAAGACTGGATGTGGACATTGTAGCACTCCAAGAAACTTGGTTAGCGGGCTCGAGGCCAATGAGTGAGAAAGACTACTTATTCTACTGGCAAGGAAAAGACCCCAACGAAAAGAAAGAGCACGGTGTAGGCTTTGCGGTTAAAAAGTCTCTATTTCATATGGTTGAACCAGGTGAGAATGGTTCAGAACGCCTGCTTACGCTTAATCTCCATATCACAGTAGGTGCCGTCACCTTTGTCAGTGTAACTGCACGTACATTGTGCTCCACACCTGAAGTCAAAAATGAGCTACATCATGATTTATCAGCGATCATTAAATACATCCATAGTCAAGAACAGCTTGTTCTACTAGGTGATTGCAATGCTAGAGTGGAAGATCACGACTCGTGGCCTTCATGTCTTGGCAAGTTTGGAGTTGGACAAATTAATGAAAATGGCCAGCAGCTCCTAGAACTCTGTGCCTACCATGAACTTTGTGTGACAAACTCTTATTTTCAGACCAAACCACAACATAAGGTATCGTGGGTACAGCCACGATCAAAGCACTAGCATCAGCTGGATCTAATTCTTGTCAGAAGATCTTACCTTAAGTATGGTCTCTTGACGTGAACTTACCATCAGCTGGATCTAATTTTTGTCAGAAGATCTCACCTTAAGTATGTGCTCTTGACGTGAACTTACCATCAGCTGGATCTAATTCCTGTCAGAAGATCTCACCTTAAGTATGTGCCCTTGACGTGAAATTACCATCAGCTGGATCTAATTCTTGTCAGAAGATCTCACCTTAAGTATGTGCTCTTGACGTGAACTTACCATCAGCTGGATCTTCTTCTTCTTCTGCGTACACAGTCAGACAGTAACCATTATTTTCTCGAAAAAAGCGGCGGTCATCCTGAGACTCTCGCCACTACCATAGAGCTTGTCTTGCAGTTCCACTGGCAATGGCCACATCTGCTCTCTCTGATCCTCGTATGTCGGGCAGTTCTGCAGCAGATGTTCAGTGGTCATTTTACCAGTACCGCACGGGCATTCGTCGGTACACCCTATCTTCAATTTGTTGAATAGGTGGTACCTCAGTCTGTTGTGGCCAGTGCGAAGTCTGAAGACAACGACCTGCTCTCTTCGGTTCAACTGGTAATAGGCATCGTTTTTGGTGTAACCAGTATGTTCGGTTTCCCATTTGGTCATGTATCTGGCTTTGATAAGCCGTTTTGACTCTTCGTACGTCATACTGGTATCTGTTTGTGGAAGCCTTGCACCTTCTTTTGCCAGTCTGTCTGCCTCCTCGTTGCCTTGGATGTTGCAGTGTGACGGAACCCACTGTACCACTACCCTTTTTGGTGCGGACTGCTGGCACAGTTTGCAGAGTGCTGCTCTTAAGTCATTAAGCTCAGTGTTTTTTTGGCTTTTTAGCGCTGTGACTACTTCGAGAGCATCTGTCAGCAGGACTATATGGCTCTCATTTTCACTGTGTGTTACCATTTCTTCCACTGCCGCCCTCAGTGCCTCTGCCTCTGCTCTGAAATTGCTTGTGTACTTACCAGTAGCGAATGACAGTGTTATTTTTCTGCCATTTGGTAGGTTCAGGAATGCTCCTGCCCCTCCGTTCTGTGTAGTGTTTGTTACAGAACCGTCGGTGTATGCATGGGTCCAGTCCATGCTTGGGTAGCTTTTCGTTATGAAGCTTAGGGTAGTGTCTCTCCTTTCTTTTTCAGTCTGGCAGTTTTTGTTTGCAATACCTGGTATATTTTCTTCCACCTCTGGAAATATATCCTGCCTCCAAGTAGGTTTTCGTACAGTAGTGATGGGTTTTGGTGTTGTTAGTGCGTTTATGGGATCTTCGTGCATCTTTGCTTTGGCTATTTCTGCAAAGTTTCTCCGCTTTAGTTTCCCATTTCCCAAATTGTTTAGTCTCTGGTACATTGGATGGTCCGTCAGTCTTCGGAGTTTCTCTGAATGCAGCTGGGCTCTGCAGTCTCTTCTATCGGTCATGGATTGCAGTTTTGTAATCTTTTCAAGTTCTACAATTGGCGTTGACTTCATGCCACCTGTTATAATTCTCATGGCTTGGTTTTGAAGTTTGTTAACTTTATCGAAGTTCGCCTTCGCTGCTGTTGTCCATGCCGCAATGCCATACTCGAGAACTGGTCTCACTCTTCCAGTGTACAGTTTCTTTAGTATGCCTTCGTCTGCTCCCCAGCTTGTGCCAGCAAGTTTCCTCATGATCGCCATTCTTTCTCTGGCTTTCATTCGGTTTCTCTCAATCTGACTTTTCCATGTCATGCGCCGATCAAATGTGACTCCCAGATAGGTTGGGTTGTCGTTTGGCTGCAGGATTTTGCCATTTAGACTTAATTTGGTACTTTGGGGTTTTAATGAGAGCGAGAATATTGTGCACGTGGTTTTCTCCTCGTTTATTTTGACCAGCCATGAGTTCGCCCACTCTTCCAGCGATGTTAGGGCCGTCTCCATCCGATTTCTTGCTATGGTGAGATTCTTTTCAGAGGTCCACATAGCCAGATCGTCTGCAAACATTGAGCTATGGACTCTTCTTGGTATATTCTCTGTAATATCGTTTATATATACCAGGAAGAGTGTGGGTGACAATACTCCCCCTTGGGGTACTCCCTGCTCGAGTGTCACCTTTTTGCTCATCTGCCCTTGTACTTGGACTCTGGCCGTTCTTTGTTTGAGGTAGTGGTTGATCCACTTGTACATCTTCCCACAGACATCACTTCTTCTTAGCTTTACTCTAAGTCCATCCTTCCAGACTTTGTCAAATGCCTTTTCCAGATCCACCCAAACAGCTACTGTGTGTTTCTGTGCCTGGTAGGCATATTATATCTCCTGGGCTATGAGGATGACCTGGTCCTCAGTGGATCCATCAGCTGGATCTAATTCTTGTCAGAAGATCTCACCTTAAGTATGTGCTCCTGACGCGCACTTGCCGTAGTGCAGACTGTGACACTGGTCATTCTTTGGTCGCTGTAAAATAAAATTGCAGCCAAAGAAATTCCATCACACCAGAACCAAGAGCAAGCCACGCATCGACGCAACTAGAATGTCGGACCCTGCACAGATCAAAAGATTTCACAATGTTTTTAAGGAAACTCTTAATATCCAACAGCATGACACCACTGTTACAGAGACCTGGCTGCATCTTCGAAATGTCATACACAACACTGCACTTGCAACATGTGGTAGAAGAACTCTTAATCAGATGACTGGTTTGGAGTGAAAGTGGAGGATATGACACCCAGCATTGAGATCAAGCGTGCTGCTCCACCGTTTCCTGCCAGCTATCCCCATCATTTAGACACAAAGACATGCTAGTGGAGACAAAGACATGCTAGTGGAGACAAAGACATGCTAGTGGAGACAAAGACATGCTAGTGGAGACAAAGACATGCTAGTGGAGACAAAGACATGCTAGTGGAGACAAAGACATGCTAGTGGAGACAGAGACATGCTAGTGGAGACACAGACATGCTGGTGGAGACAGAGACATGCTAGTGGACACAAAGACATGCTAGTGGAGACAAAGACATGCTAGTGGAGACAGAGACATGCTGGTGGAGACAAAGACATGCTGGTGGAGACAAAGACATGCTGGTGGAGACAGAGACATGCTAGTGGACACAAAGACATGCTAGTGGAGACAAAGACATGCTAGTGGAGACAAAGACATGCTAGTGGAGACACAGACATGCTGGTGGAGACAGAGACATGCTAGTGGAGACAAAGACATGCTAGTGGAGACACAGACATGCTGGTGGAGACAGAGACATGCTAGTGGACACAAAGACATGCTAGTGGAGACACAGACATGCTGGTGGAGACAGAGACATGCTAGTGGAGACAAAGACATGCTAGTGGAGACAGAGACATGCTAGTGGAGACACAGACATGCTGGTGGAGACAGAGACATGCTAGTGGACACAAAGACATGCTAGTGGAGACAGAGACATGCTAGTGGACACAAAGACATGCTAGTGGAGACAAAGACATGCTAGTGGAGACAGAGACATGCTAGTGGACACAAAGACATGCTAGTGGAGACAAAGACATGCTAGTGGAGACAAAGACATGCTAGTGGAGACAGAGACATGCTAGTGGAGACAGAGACATGCTAGTGGAGACACAGACATGCTGGTGGAGACAGAGACATGCTAGTGGACACAAAGACATGCTAGTGGAGACAAAGACATGCTAGTGGAGACAAAGACATGCTAGTGGAGACAGAGACATGCTAGTGGAGACACAGACATGCTGGTGGAGACAGAGACATGCTAGTGGACACAAAGACATGCTAGTGGAGACAAAGACATGCTAGTGGAGACAGAGACATGCTAGTGGAGACAAAGACATGCTAGTGGAGACAAAGACATGCTAGTGGAGACAGAGACATGCTAGTGGAGACACAGACATGCTGGTGGAGACAGAGACATGCTAGTGGACACAAAGACATGCTAGTGGAGACAAAGACATGCTAGTGGAGACAGAGACATGCTAGTGGACACAAAGACATGCTAGTGGAGACAAAGACATGCTAGTGGAGACAAAGACATGCTAGTGGAGACAAAGACATGCTAGTGGAGACAAAGACATGCTAGTGGAGACAAAGACATGCTAGTGGAGACAAAGACATGCTAGTGGAGACAAAGACATGCTAGTGGAGACAGAGACATGCTAGTGGACACAAAGACATGCTAGTGGAGACAAAGACATGCTAGTGGAGACAAAGACATGCTAGTGGAGACAAAGACATGCTAGTGGAGACAAAGACATGCTAGTGGAGACAAAGACATGCTAGTGGAGACAGAGACATGCTAGTGGAGACAGAGACATGCTAGTGGAGACAGAGACATGCTAGTGGAGACAAAGACATGCTAGTGGAGACAAAGACATGCTAGTGGAGACAAAGACATGCTAGTGGAGACAAAGACATGCTAGTGGAGACAAAGACATGCTAGTGGAGACAGAGACATGCTGGTGGAGACAAAGACATGCTAGTGGAGACAAAGACATGCTAGTGGAGACAAAGACATGCTAGTGGAGACAAAGACATGCTAGTGGAGACAAAGACATGCTAGTGGAGACACAGACATGCTAGTGGAGACAAAGACATGCTAGTGGAGACACAGACATGCTAGTGGAGACAAAGACATGCTAGTGGAGACAAAGACATGCTAGTGGAGACAGAGACATGCTGGTGGAGACAAAGACACAACTAATCAACAGTATTTGTATACTAACTCTCTACTATCAGAGTCAGGCATAGACACTCAACAAGGCACAAGAAAGAAAAAATCATGGTATGTGAAATGAGGTGTTTTTGAGAAAGGCTGTCGGGGTCACAAGGCTGTCGGAGTCACAAGGCTGTCGGGGTCACAAGACTGTCGGGGTCACAAGACTGTCGGGGTCACAAGGCTGTCGGGGTCACAAGACTGTCGGGGTCACAAGGCTGTCGGGGTCACAAGACTGTCGGGGTCACAAGACTGTCGGGGTCACAAGGCTGCCGGGGTCACAAGGCTGTCGGGGTCACAAGGCTGCCGGGGTCACAAGGCTACCGGGGTCACAAGGCTGGACAGAGTACGAAACGAGGTAATCAGAGAGAAGGTAGGTGCAACACCATGCATGGAATACATGGAAACACAGAAAATAAAATGGTTCGGACATCTGACAAGAATTCAACCAAAGTTACCAGCTGTGTTACAACACAAGACAAGAGAGTTACAGAGCAAGATGGAGACCAAGAAAAACATAATTAGATGGTGTCAGTAAGATACTGAACAGATATGGAAGGACAGCAGCATTGGGAAACATCTCGCACACGAAAGAAAACTACATCTTCCCACGGTGTCTAGCGATAACAATTGATAAAAAAAGAAGATAAAGAAGTAGAAAAGAAGAAGAAGAGGAAGAGCAGGAAGAAGAAGAAGAGGAAGAAGAAGAAGAAGAAGAAGAAAAGAGAAAGAAGGAGCAGAACAATAAGATTAAATTCTACCCAAAACTTTACCTAACAAAGACTAGTAAATCTACTGTTTCTTCTCCCTCTTCATCGATCAACTAATGCTGTGCTTCTAGTCCGGTCAGGCTCACGAAGGAGACTGCATTACAGGTCTTCGCCGGTCTCTTACAGTTTTTCGAGCATGGTCGCTACCCAGGCCAGACTGCCTCTCTTTGGTCTGCATAGGTCGGGCAGTTCTGCAGGATATGAGCTGGTATTTGCTGGGTGCTCCATAATTGCACGAGGCGGTGTCTCTGAGACCAATTCTATGGAGTTGGGCCGTGAGTCTACAAGTAAATCTACTAAATATCTATCAATGTGGACCATCTCTGATAAAGACGTTTGTTGTATATTAATTCGAGAACATAAATTGAAGACTCTTTGGCTTGTCTTCTAATAACTGTTTATCGGGCCACCGTGCTAGTATTAAACGACCCTGGGGCTCCCTTTTAGCTGCTGTTCCTTAATTGTTTTAACCAGTGGATAACATTATGGCAATATGAATCCATACGGTGGATATATGGATACAACAGGAAGATAATTAGTAAAATAAAAATAGAGAATATTTAACATGCTGTAGAAATAGAAGATATAGAAGATTTTGAATTTTGGATCTTAGTTCTACGTCCACATGCACTTCAACAAGAGAGTAAATGTTTTTAGTCCACATGCACTTCAACAGGAGAGTATATGTTCTTAGTCCCCATGCACTTCAACAAGAGAGTATATGTTCTTAGTCCACATGCACTTCAACAAGAGAGTATATGTTCTTAGTCCACATGCACTTCAACAAGATAGTAAATGTTCTTAGTCCACATGCACTTCAACAAGAGAGTATATGTTCTTAGTGCATATGCACTTCAACAAGAGAGTATATGTTCTTAGTCCACATGCACTTCAACAAGAGAGTATATGTTCTTAGTCCACATGCACTTCAACAAGAGAGTATATGTTCTTAGTCCACATGCACTTCAACAAGAGAGTAGATGTTCTTAGTGCATATGCACTTCAACAAGAGAGTAGATGTTTTTAGTCCACATGCACTTCAACAAGAGAGTATATGTGCTTAGTCCACATGCACTTCAACAAGATAGTAAATGTTCTCAGTCCTCATGCACTTCAACAGGAGAGTATATGTTCTTAGTCCACATGCACTTCAACAAGAGAGTATATGTGCTTAGTCCACATGCACTTCAACAAGATAGTAAATGTTCTCAGTCCTCATGCACTTCAACAAGAGAGTATATGTTCTTAGTGCATATGCACTTCAACAAGAGAGTATATGTTCTTAGTCCACATGCACTTCAACAAGAGAGTATATGTTCTTAGTCCACATGCACTTCAACCGGAGAGTAAATGTTCTTAGTCCACATGCACTTCAACAAGAGAGTATATGTTCTTAGTCCACATGCACTTCAACAAGAGAGTATATGTTCTTAGTGCATATGCACTTCAACAAGGGAGTATATGTTCTTAGTCCACATGCACTTCAACAAGAGAGTATATGTTCTTAGTGCATATGCACTTCAACAAGAGAGTATATGTTCTTAGTCCACATGCACTTCAACAAGAGAGTATATGTTCTTAGTCCACATGCACTTCAACAGGTGAGTAAATGTTCTTAGTCCACATGCACTTCAACAAGAGAGTATATGTTCTTAGTCCACATGCAGTTCAACAAGAGAGTATATGTTCTTAGTCCACATGCACTTCAACAAGAGAGTAAATGTTCTTAGTCCACATGCACTTCAACAGGAGAATAGATGTCCCTGTGCATATTTCAGCTTTGGTATAAGCTGGATGTAGCCGGGAGGTGGATTCCTTGCTTAGCTGGCTATACTCGAGCAGCTTACTACTCCGCTGCGTTGGAAAAAATGCTGCGGAGATTGGTTAACTAATGTGGGAGTTCATCTTAATAGTCTCATACAGTAGAACAAAGAAGACCCGCGACCTGTCAGAGCTACCTTTTAACTGCCGTTGTTTCGCATCATTATGTACCTAGCGAATAACATCGTAGCAACGATGGGTGGTTGGATGTGATACCGAGTACAATTTGAAAAAAATAAGAAATATTTAACATATTTTAGAAGCAGAAGACAGAGGATTTTGAATATCTGGACTTTTCTTCAATTACTCATGATCGAGCTATCTGGAGACAGTCAGTTGGGAGGGAGGGGGGAGGGGGGAGAGGGAGGGGGGGCATAGTGACTGCAGAGTTCTGACTGCAGAGAAAAGACAAAAACGGAAGAGATCAAGGAACAGCCTGGCAAGATAGACTGCTCATCATGGTTGAACGATCGGTGGCAGGGACTGTCACTTGCGGATCGACCTTTACAGCCATAGCAGGCAGTGTCGAAATACAGGAGACAGAGCTGGAAAAAACTTACAGGGTGCCACGCGCATGGTCTTCAGGAGACAGGGCTGGACAAAACTTACAGGCCGCCACGCGCATGGTCTACAGGAGACAGAGCTGGACAAAACTTACAGGCCGCCACGCGCATGGTCTACAGGAGACAGGGCTGGACAAAACTTACAGGCCGCCACGCGCATGGTCTACAGGAGACAGGGCTGGACAAAACTTACAGGCAGCCACGCGCATGGTCTATAGAGACTGAAGCAGAGCTTGACAAAACTTACAGGCCGCCCCGCGCATGGTCTACAGGAGACAGAGCTGGACAAACTCACAGGGCGCCACGCGCATGGTCTACAGGAGACAGGGCTGGACAAAACTTACAGGGCGCCATGCGCATGGTCTACATGAAACAGGGCTGGACAAAACTTACAGGGCGCCACGCGCATGGTCTACAGGAGACAGGGCTGGACAAAACTTACAGGGCGCCACGCGCATGGTCTACAGGAGACAGGGATGGACAAAACTTACAGTGCGCCACACGCATGGTCTATAGAGACTGGAGCAGAGCTGGACAAAACTCACAGGGCGCCACACGCATGGTCTACAGGAGACAGAGCTGGACAAAACTCAAAGGCCGCCCCGCGCATGGTCTACAGGAGACAGAGCTGGACAAAACTCACAGGCCGACCCCGCGCATGGTCTATAGAGACTGAAGCAGAGCTTGACAAAACTTACAGGCCGCCCCGCGCATGGTCTACAGGCGACAGAGCTGGACAAACTCACAGGGCGCCACGCGCATGGTCTACAGGAGACAGGGCTGGACAAAACGTACAGGGCGCCACGCGCATGGTCTACAGGAGACAGGGCTGGACAAAACTTACAGGTCGCCACGCGCATGGTCTACAGGAGACAGGGCTGGACAAAACTTACAGGGCGCCACGCGCATGGTCTACAGGAGACAGGGATGGACAAAACTTACAGTGCGCCACACGCATGGTCTATAGAGACTGGAGCAGAGCTGGAAAAAACTCACAGGGCGCCACACGCATGGTCTACAGGAGACAGAGCTGGACAAAACTGAAAGGCCGCCCCACGCATGGTCTACAGGAGACAGAGCTGGACAAAACTCACAGGCCGCCCCGCGCATGGTCTACAGGAGACAGAGCTGGACAAAACTCACAGGCCGCCCCGCGCATGGTCTGTAGAGAGACGCCTCTGATGATGACCATCAATGGTTCTAGCTTCTGGGAAATTGAAACCAAACGAAGACTTGCAATTGTAACACACAAACTAATCCAGGAGGAATTTTTATTGCAGGGGAAATGCACGTAAAGAGATAACTGATCAGGATATTCCTTTTCCCAGAGGAGACACACGCTTGTGAAACATGGACATTAAACAAATTAATTGCACAAAAGATCACTGCTTTTGAAATGCAATATTATGGAAGGATGTTAAAAATATCATGGATAGAAAAAAGACAGATAGAGAAATTGTGCATTCACTGTATGTTACATTCACTGTATGTTGCATTCACTGTATGTTGCATTCACTGTATGTTAAATCCACTGCATATTACATTCACTGTATGTAACATTCACTGTATGTAACATTCACTGTATGTAATTCACTGTATGTTACATTCACTGTATGTTACAGAAAATTGGCTCGTAGACAACGTCGCAAGAAAAAATCTGAGATATTTCGTCACATAAAGAGACGTCACATGAAAAGACGTCACATGAAGTGACATCACATGAAGCGACGTCACATGAAGAGACGTCACATGAAGAGACATCACACGAAGAAACGTCACATGAAGAGAAGTCACATGAAGACACGTCACACCAAGAGACGTCACATGAAGAGAAGTCACACGAAGAGACGTCACATGAAGAGACGAAGCGGTCTGGAGAGAATGATAATAGGGAGCGGGTGTGGTTCCTGGAAGGAGGAAAAGCGGTCGATCTTCCCCAAAATGCCATTCTTCTTCTTCTTCTTCTTCTTCTTCTTCTTCTTCTTCGTTCATTCTCAATCTCCCACTACCAAACCCTGAAAGGGTTTAAGTAGCAGAATGTAGTCCAGGGAACGGAATGCGTTGTGTCGTAGTTTACAGCTTGGCTGCGATATTTGCACCTTTCGGTCCAACACATCCGACTTCAGCAAGTATTTTTTGAGTAATGGGTTAGCATTCCCTCTTCGATCCCTTCTCCTTAGCCAGTCTGCCCTGCTGCAGCCTGTTATCCAGGATCCCCGCGTGGAGGTGTAGAAGGGTCTTGGCAGCTATGGTTCGCTGGCCCTGCCGCTAGCAGTCAGCTATGGGTCGCTAACCACTGCAGTTCATGCGCTGCTCAGCATCTTGATCCCAAAATGCCATCCCATATCAATGTCCAGATCGTTTATATATATCAATCCCATATCAATGTCCAGATCGTTTATATATATCAATCCCATATTAATGTCCAGATCGTTTATATATATCAATCCGATATCAATGTCCAAATCGTTTATATATATCAATCCCATATCAATGTCCAAATCGTTTATATATATCAAGAACAACATTGGTCCCAAAACTGAGCCCTGTGGCACTTCACTTTTTACTTCCCACCACTAAGAGTACTCCTTATGTATGCCCACTCTCTGCTTTCTTTCGGTTAACCAATTTTCTATCCATTCGGCAACTTGCCCACCTATTTCATTTGATTTTAACATTCTAGACATCTTGCATGAGGTACTCTGTCAAAAACGTTTGCAAAATCTAGAAAAATAACATCCACTGGTTCCCCCTTATCTATTTTTTAGTAACCTGCTCCATAAATTCCAATAGATTTGTTAAACACGATCTCCCTCTAGTAAATCCATGCTGACTATTTCAGATTATTAAACTTGTCTAGATGCATTACAATGTTTTCTTTGATTATTGACTACGCTCGTTAAACTCACCGGTCTATAATTCGCTGGATCTGAGTTCTTTCCCTTTTTGAACAAGGGGATCACTCCTGCATCTTTCCAATTTCCTGGAACAATTTCTCTCACAAATGTTTCAGAATATAATATTACCAATGGTTTTGCAAGTTGTCCTCTGATTTCAAACTGCAATTTTGGATGAATACCATCTTGACCTGGACATTTATCCACTTTCAACCCCTCCAATTTTGTAAAAGCCATTTCCTCCGTAATGCTGATTGATCTTATTCCCACTATATCCATGTCACTCTGGAAAATATCTATGGGCTCTTGGATTTTGGAGCAGTCTTCTTGCCAAAGTACTTATTGAGTAGATTAGCTGCCTCTATTCTCGCTTATTATTTTTAATGTGCTAGCTTTGAAAGGGCCTACGTTGTTCTTCGCTCTCTGTTTATTTCTAACATTAGAAAACAAGCTTTTGCTATGTTTTGATCTTTTGAGCAGCATATTTTGTCAAAGTTGATTTTTGCTGCTTTATTCGCTTTCTGTTTTGCTAATACAAATATTTTAAAATGGTTTGTTTTTTCGATTGACCTGCCTCTTGATATTTTGTCCATGCTTTATTCTTAGCTCTTCTACATTTAACTAGAGATCTAGTTATGCACTTGTTTGTCTTTGGGGTTTACCGTCCTGCATGGAACAAATTCCACTTTTACATTCTCTAGAATTATTTGGAAACTTTCTGAATCTTCTTCAACATGTATTCCACTGACAGTATCTTTCCAGATTTTGTGGCTCGCTGCTTCTTTCATTTTCTTAACATTTGTTTTAGAGTAGTCGTATGTTCTTGTACTCACGAGGAAAACATTCTTACAAGTACCGCCGACAATAGCTAATTCACCGTGTGGCACAGTGGGACAACAGAATACGATCTTCATTTATATCAGATTAACAGTTAGCCGTCAAGAGCAGCTTTCTCAAGGCAACTGCAACATTAATTGAGAGATAGATGGATCAATAAAGATATGGGTAGAGAAATGGATGCAATTGTACACCAGACAGACATATGGTTCAATAAAAAGCTGGATGCAAGTACCAATTAGACAGACACATTATTGATCAATAGATAGGTGGACGCAAGTACCAATTAGACAGACACATTATTGATCAATAAATAGATGGACGCTAGCACTAATTAGACAGACACAGTATTGATCAATAGATAGATGGACGCAAGTACCAATCATACAGAAAGATATTGATCGACAGAGAGATGGATGTAAGTACGAATCAGACAGACACATCATAGATCAACAGAGAGATGAAAGCAGGCATTCACAGATAGATAGGCAGTTTAAAGATGGAAAGAAGGATGAACATTTTGATGGAAGGAGCACGCCGTTTATAAATCAGACACACAGACATGCACACGAATAGATGGTTGAGGTGACCTCATCTGTACAATATCATCACGATTATAAGGAAGTTGTCGTTTTACAGACACGACAGGTGAATGCCTGAGTGACAGGCATTGAGGTCACGTGTCTAGATGAATGCTTGCTTACAACAACGGGCGCTATTGTGTTGTCAGGTGCAGAGAACTGTCCAATATCGACATAAGTTGTCTGAGCATGTCTCACCATTTTACCCTATCTTCTGGTTGATCAATCCAGAGACTGGCTGTAAGGTTGTCTGAGCATGTCTCTCCATTTGACCCTATCCTCTGGTTAGTCAGTCCTAAGACTGGTTGTAAGGTTGTCTGAGCATGTCTCTCCATTTGACCCTATCCTCTGGTTAGTCAGTCCTAAGACTGGTTGTAAGGTTGTCTGAGCATGTCCCTCCATTTGACCCTATCCTCTGGTTAGTCAGTCCTAAGACTGGTTGTAAGGTTGTCTGAGCATGTCTTTCCATTTGGCCCTATCTTCCCCAGCTCTCTTCATTTCAGCAAAGGTTCGTATTTTCATGCCCCTGCATTCTTGAGATCTAAAGATGGCCACCCTTTCCTCTTTTCCTCCTGAACGTTGCCCTCCAGTATCCTCTGTAGAAGACGTTCATGTCTCATCTTGTGCCCCAGCCAAGTTAATCTTCGTTTCATTATCATTTTCAATATTTGTCTCAGTGAGGACATTGTCACTGGATCTTCCTTCCATCCATCCCACCTTTTCCGGTTTCCAGTAGCACCTCATTCCAAACTCTTTTAAATTTCTTCATCCTTCTTTGCTAGAGTCCACGTTTCAGTCTCATACAGTGAAATTGGTCATACATGAGTTAAGTATAGTGCAAATAATCTACACAAACATGTGATAGTATGACATGATCTCCAACTCTGTCAGCTCCACGAAAGGAGCAGAGTGACATCATGTTCATTTTAAACGTAATTCATGGAAAACCAGAAAAGGAGATACTCTAGATGTCTAGTCTCTAGTCTAGATCTCTATTCAGGGAAAAGTGCGGTAAATGAGATTCGGTTAATAGGGATAATGAACAGTAACGCAACGATAGCTGCATACGATGGGTCGTCAGTCTTACCATGAAAATGGATGTGGATATTGGATAATATAAATGGTAGAACGTCACCAAAAGCAGCTGATCGATGGCTAATTTCACAACTGAAATGGATGTGGATATTATATCTATCCACGTTCTTTGATCGCCAAACACGGCCAATATGGCAGACACATGTGCTCTCAGGTTTGAACTGTGTGACCTTGTCTGAGTTCCGGTATGTTGTCTAGATTTGTAGTTATGTTCTCTCTGAGGATCGTTCTGGGTATTCTCCTCGACCCAAGCAAAAAAATGTTCTCAATCTTGTTTCTAATTCAGACCTGTACGGATTACCAAAGCAATTACAAAAAATATTTGAGGGCCATAAGACAATATTCTTAACCTTTAATCTTCTTATAGAGCTTGAACCATAAACCTTTCTGTCCCTGCCTAGTCAATCACTTATGCAGATTCATGGACTCGATCTTCCCCTTCTCTCTCTCCTCTTACCTCCCTCTGTTTCATTTGACTCTTTCCCACAGTCACACCCTTGCACAACTTTCACACGCGCCCTCGTGGTAAAGCCCTTCCATTGCACTTTGGTTGGGCTAGCTTCTGAGGGCGCACAAACCTAGCATAGGTACATACAGACGCACGCATTCATCCAAGCACTGGTTTATGCGTCCTGATATCGCCCAATTGACTACGGTCTGGGGTGGAAAAAGGCGCGCCCCCGCCAGTAGAAACTAGTGAGGCAAACATTTAAGCAACAAAAAAAAAAATTATAATTTATTTTACTTATACGATATTTCATTTTAATTGATTTAAAGCTTATATATATTTTGGCATCTTCATAATAATTCCATTTTGTAGATCAACTTTATTCATATCATTTCATTGCATAGATCAACTTTATTCATATCATTCCATTTCGTAGATCAACTTTATTCATATCATTCCATTTCGTAGATCAACTTTATTCATATCATTCCATTTCGTAGATCAACTTTATTCATATCATTTTATTGCATCCTCATTATTTTTTGCAGTTATATGATGATGTTTTTGAAAGAAAAAAAAAAGGCCCTATCAATTGTATGGTAAAAAAAGAAGACACAAGTGAGATGTAAACATAACAATAAAGATACCCATTCCCACTTTTTGGCACCCCAATCCCTGGAAAGCGAAAGTAAGGCATAGCCTCCGAATCCGGACAGAGTGCAAAAAAATAAATAAATAAATAAATAAAATAAAAGGGGCATTGGAAACCACCTATTAATGACAGAAATGATCAACGAGAGGATCAACAAATGACAAGAAACACTCTTGCATCACTGAAACACTAGGTTAGGGACATACAGATCCACACATGCATCCAAACACTGGTTTATATCGCTCAATGGACTACGGTCTGGGGTGGAATGGGCGCGCCTCAGTCAGTAGAAACTAGTGAGGCTAACATTTTAAAAAGAGCCCACATAATTGCCGGTAATGGGAGTGTGTTGATGTTCATTCTAAGCACAACCCTTATCTATGTACACCTGGTCGACCTTATGATAGTTGTTGGTGTTGTTGTTGTTGTTGTTGTTGTTGTTGTTGAATGCCCACAATGAGTAAGTTTACTCTTTTGTGCGCCCCGAAAAGGACGTTAAGTGGCGGGTTGTAGCAGCTTTCCTCACATCCCGAGCACGGCCATCCAGGTGATTGGGCTATTTTTGGCTTTTTCTGCGTGGCACTTACTAGTACGGGGATCACGTCAATCCACATCTCGTCAACCAGACTGTCTTGAAAACAATCTGTTTCCAGGGAACTCTACATATATGAGAGATTATGGCTTGGTCAGTGTATTATGCCTGACCCTGGTCAGCAAATTGTGCCTGACTGAACTAGTGTCGCAAGGTCCCCTTCTTGTAATGGTAGAACGATATTGCTGGTTGGTGTTTTTACTTATTAGCTTGTTGGTTGAATTATTTCCAACCAATTTTTCTAGTTTTCTAAAACCCTCATCCTCGAAAGATTTCAGTTCATTTTCAAATATTTTCACATTTTCCAACCTTGGCATTGATGTTAGCATTGACATGACGTTGGATGTCTACTTGCTCAATGGTTTTGGTTCTCAGTTGTTTGTTAGTTGGTTATAGGCTCCTGAGACCCACGACATTTGAGTGGACATTTATTTTGCTGTTCTCCATCTTGTGTAATTTTACTTTCCAAATAATTGTCCATTCAGCAGCTGTTTTGTTTTTGTAAAATGCATGTGGTTAGTTGACAGTAAAAACTGTATGTCCAATAAAAGAGAGAAGTCTGAATCAACTGTCCAAGAAAGAAGTCTGAATCAAACTGTTAAAGAGAGAAGTTTGAATCAGACTGTTCAAGAGAGAAGTCTGAATCAGACTGTCCAAGAGAGAAGTTTGAATCAGACTGTCCAAGAGATAAGTCTGAATCAAATTGTTAAAAGAGAGAATTTTGAATCAGACTGTCCAAGAGAGAAGTTTGAATCAGACTGTCCAAGAGAGAAGTTTGAATCAGACTGTCCAAGAGAGAAGTCTGAATCAACTGTCTTAAAGAGAAGTCTGAATCAGACTGTCCAAGAGAGAAGTTTGAATCAGACTGTCCAAGAGATAAGTCTGAATCAAATTGTTAAAAGAGAGAATTTTGAATCAGACTGTCCAAGAGAGAAGTTTGAATCAGACTGTCCAAGAGAGAAGTTTGAATCAGACTGTCCAAGAGAGAAGTCTGAATCAACTGTCTTAAAGAGAAGTCTGAATCAAACTGTCAAAGAGAGGTCTGAATCAGAATATTAGATTTATAAGAAAAAGTGATTATATTTTTGAACGAACAGTTAGTAACAGGAGATAAAATATCGACATTGCAAAAAGACAGATATTCAACCAGAATCAGACAGACAGACACGGAAGCTAACATAGGCAGACGCGTATGTTAGTGGACGGAAGTACAGACATTGAGATAAAACAAATTAATTACACACGCCAAAGGAACGCCACACATTTCGTCACATCTAATCAACAAAAAATAAATAGAATCAATGCAACAAAAGCTGCCCAGTGTATTTTCATGTTTAGATCTCATTTCGAATTTCGGGAAACCAAAACTAATTAATTTCCGATGCACGAAATGAAATTAATCAATTACAGTGCGAGAAGTGGTGGTTAAGAAATTTGGGTTGTTATCGATATCCGTCTTGGTAAATAGTTTTGATTTTTTACTGTTTATTCTGGTAATTGGTCTAACCATGATTGACTAGACCAGCGGTTCTCAAACTCTTTGATCAGAAGAGTTCATGGCCTCACTAATATTGATCGTGAAACTCTAGACAGCGTTTCTTCTACTGCGATCGCTGGTAATTGACAGAACGAAAAGTATGAAACGTACTTGATGTGTTTCTAAAGGTAGTATTAACCCACCCACTTCTACTTGACCCACACTGGAGGCCATTCCTAGAGCGTTGGTTCGGGTTCTTTTTTCGGCTTTTATCGTTCTTTGCCAAATTGTCAAAGGCAGACTTACCATAATATTTTTAAATGTTCAAACAAAAAGAAAGCGCCTTTTAAAAAGGAGAGCTGTTTATAGTCAGTTAAGTACTTATGATTCTTAGTTCTTAGTCTTAGTTTTTAGTCTTAGTTCTTAGTCTTAATTCTTAGTCTTAGTTTTTAGTCTTAGTTCTTAGTCTTAGTTCTTAGTCTAAGTTCTTAGTCTTAGTTCTTAGTCCAAAACCAAAGTATACTCAGCAGGATTTGCTACTAGGACACGCTGCAGCAACTTCAGTGCCGAAGCCAGTGCCCTGAGACAAACAGCTGAAACCCTTTTAGACCATAAGGAGCAGGCAGAAAAGCAAGTGGTCATTTTCGCAGTGTTAATGGCGCTCAAGAACCAGCACAAAAATTAACTCGGTGCTCTGGCAGACTCGCTCGAACGCCTGTCCCAGTGCTTAAAAAAAAAGCACAGTCCAGTGGAAACCATCCCACTGCAATACTCCAGACAACAAGTAGGCAGACAGACTAGCCATAGAAGGAGGAACGCTGCAGCAGAGTGATACAGAAATCACATACAATGAGACAAAAGCATTTATCAGGGCAACAAACAGTGCAAAATGGGAAAAAGACCACCATGGCCACACCGAAAACAATGCCTACCATCAACTCTTCAGGCGAGACCAAGTGATAATTATCCGGCTACGCACAGGTCACAACGGACTTAGATGCCATCTGTACAACAAGTTCAAGATTGACACTACAGAGCTTTGTGCCTGCGGCACAGCCTCCATGAAGGCAGAACATATTTTGCAATCCTGTCCACTTTATGCCAACAAAAGAAGTAGCATTTGGCAACCGCCAGTGTCCTTACACGAGAAGCTGTACGGAAGTGCACAGAGATTTGAGTCGACTGCTACCTTCGTTAGAGTCATTGAAGTTGAGGTCTGAAGATGAACGAGGAAAAAGAAGAAGAAGTCTTAGTCTTACATCTTAGTCTTAATCTTAGTTCTTAGTCTTAGTTCTCAGTCTTATTCCTAGTTCTAAGTCTTAAGCTTAATTCTTAGTCTTAGTTCTTAGTTTTAATCTTAGTCTTAGTTCTTAGTCTTAGTTTTTAGTCTTAATTTTAGTTCTTAGTTCTTAGTCTTATTCTTAGTTTTAATTTTAGTTCCTAGTCTTATTCTTAGTCTTAGTTCTTAGTCTTAGTTCAAAGTCTTAGTCGTAGTTCTCAGTCTTAGTTCTTAGCCTTAGTTCTTAGTATTAATTATTAGTCTTAGTTCTTAGTCTTAGTTCTTAGTTTTAGTTTTTAGTTCTTAGTCTTAGTTCTTAGTCTTAGTTCTTAGTCTTAGTTCTTAGTCTTAGGTCTTAGTTCTTAGTCTTAGTTCTTAGTAATAGTTCTTAGTCTTAGTTCTTAGTCTTAGTTCTTAGTCTTAGGTCTTAGTTCTTAGTCTTAGTTATAAGTCTTAGTTCTTAGTCTTGGTCTCATTCTTAGTTCTTATTATTAGTACTTAGTCTTAGTTCTTAGTAATATTTCTTAGTCTTAATCTTAATCATGCTACTCTAAACATAACCGAAGTTATGCCGTATCACAGAGTTAGTCGCCTCTTTCGACATTCTCTCTGGGAGGCAGTGGTGCTATTCCTGTCCTTGTCATACACAAATACCCCGGCAGACCACTCGGACTTATGATTCAAAAAGGCTAAGTAATAGAATGGTTAACAAAAAAAACAACAACAATTATGAAGTAATGATTTGAAATTACTCTAAACAGAACAAAGCGTATTATTAAAAAGTCATTAATATTTATCACTATCGTGAACTTTCTTGATAAATTCTTTGGGATTTTTTATTATGTCGAAAAAATTCACTACAATTGAGTTGACAATTAACGTTTACAGTTGATGCAGCCACTCTACATCGTTCTTCAGACCCCATCTTATTCATTATGTTGAGAATATCCTTTCAACTGGTGCAGGTGTGATTGGCAGGCTGACAATGTATTCTATAATTTGGGCCAGATTGGGCAATGAAATGTTCTTTTTTTTTTAAATGAGTAAGTAGCTAGCGCCGCTGCGTACTATAATAATAATAATAATACTACTAATAATAATAATAGCCTTCCATCGTTGTCGATAAGGACCGCCGACATCATCCTTGTCACAATTTTCCTTGTTGAGTGTGAGTGCGCATGTTTGTAGAAGGTGATGGTGTTCCCGCTGTTCAGGATTTCCGGTTCTCGCGTCTGCTCTGGGCTTTCACAACACGGTCGTCTTCGCCGGTAGCTACACCCGCCTTGACTGCGCTTCTCCAGTCAGATCTGTTTTGCGCAAGACATTCCCAGGTGTCGATGTCTATCTGGCAACTTTTTAGTGAGTCCTTCAGACCGTCTTTAAATCGTTTCTTTGGGCGCCCTCTCTCGCTCCATCCCTCTCTCAGCTCGCCGTAGAGAAGCTTCTTTGGGAGCCGCTCGTCTGACATACGGACGCGGTATCCGGCCCATCCTAGTCGTGCCATTCCTAGCAGTACATGGATGCTGGGCATGTTAGCCCTCAAGAGAACCTCGATGTCAGTGACACGATCTTGCCATCGGATGTGGAATATTCACCTCAGGCAACCTGTGTGGAAGTGGTTTAACCTCCTTGCATGTCCAGAGTATACAGTCCAGCTTTCGCAAGCGTATAGTAGGGTTGGAATGATGGTTGAACGGTAGACTTTGAGTTTGGTCTTGACGCTGATACCACGACGTGCCCAGACCATCGAGCGCATTCTACCAAAGGCTGTGCTGGCCTTTGCTATTCTGCTTGCCACCTCATCGTCTAGGCTGACAGATCTCGACAGCGTGCTGCCCAGATATGTGAATTTGTCTACGACATTTAGCGTCTGCCCGCTGACTGTAGTCTCTGGTTTTGTGTACGGCATGCCTGGTGCTGGTTGGTACATGACCTCTGTTTTTTTTTTGCATTTATGGTCAGGCCAAAATTTTCGCATGCGGCAGAGAACCGGTCCATTCCAACCTGCATGTTCAGTTCTGAGCTGCTCATTAGAGCGCAGTCGTCAGCAAATACAAGTCCCTGATTATGTCGCCAGCCACTTTAGTTTTGGCCTTCATTCTTCTGGGATTGAGTAACTTGCCATCTGTGCACTACTTTATGGGTATTCTAAGCTCCAGTGATCTGAAGGCGTCTGTCATTGGGGCCACGAACATCATGATGAACAAGGTTGGGGCGAGTACATATCCTTGATTTACTCCGTTTGATACTAGAAACGTTTTAGAGATTGCACCGCTGTCCAGTACAGGAGCACACATGCCTTCGTGTAGCTGTTTCACCATGGTTATGAAGTTGTTGGGGCAGCCAAACTTAGACATTATCACCAACAGCCCTCCTCTGTTTACTGTATCAAATGCCTTTGTCAAATCAACAAATGAGGTGTACAAGGCCTTATTTTGTTCCCGACACTTCTCTTGTACTTGGCGAGAGGCAAAAATCATGTCCACTGTTCCTCTTCCGGCTCTGAACCCACATTGGCTTTCTGGGAGGTGGTGGCTTTGTTCAAGGTGTTTGTTGAGCCTGTTTAGTAGTAAGCGCGCTAGGATCTTGCCTGCTACGGAGAGTAGCGATATTCCACGATGATTGTCGCATTCCTGACGGTTGCCTTTTCTTTTGTACAGGTGAACGACTGAGGCGTCCTTTAGCTCCTGAGGAATTTTTCCTTCAGCCCATCTGTGACAGAAGAGTTAGTTCAGTGATCCTTCTAGTGAGGGATGGGCCAGCTGTCTTATATACCTCTGCTGGTATTGGAGCTTATCCTATAGATAGTGAACTGATTGCCCTGTCGACTTCCTCCTCAGTGATGACTTCATCCAACGCCAGGTTCAGTTCCACCTGCGGCATTCGCCGGATGGCCTCCTCATTTATGGACGATGGGTGGTTTAGTATTTTGCAGAAGTGGTCTGCCCATCTGTCTAGAATCTGAACCTTATCTGTTAGCAGTGCCCCATCCGCACTGCGAACTGGAGTATTACTAGAGGACTGCGGGCCGTAGAGAGCTTTCAGTGCCTCGTAAAACCGTTTGGTGTCATGACGCTCGGCGAACATCTCAATTTCGTCAGCTCTTTTGCTGAGCCAGGAGTCTTGCATCTCTCTAAGCCTGGTCTGGACAGCTTTGCGAGCAGTATTGAAGGCAGCTTTTGCTGCCGGAGATGGTGTGTAACTCTGGAATTCCCTGTGCGCTTCATGTTTTTCATCGAAAAGGCCCTGTATTTCTAGATCGTTCTCGTCAAACCAGTCCTTATGCTTGCGCGTGAGTGGGCCAATGTGCTTAACAGCTGTATCGTAGAGTGTGTTTCTCAATGATGCCCAGTTTTCTTCGATGTCGTTCTTTTCAAAACGGAGTTCAGATAGTCTGCCCTCAAGCTCTTCCTGGAAGCCTCCTCTCGTGGGATCGTATTTCAGCTGAGAGACATTTAGCCTTCTCGGTGGTTTCTTTCCGTGGCGGCGCATTTTGGGCTGGATCTTGAAGTTTAGTTTGGCAATGACAAGTCGATGGTCGGTCCAACATTCTGCACCACACATGCTCTTCGTTACATGCGCTACGTACTAGACCAGGCTAAAGTCGGGTTTTGCTCTTGTTTAATTGCCATTTCCTGAGTCTGCACTCTTTGACTTTGTGTATATTCGGCACTGTTTATTTTCTTTCCAAATAACCTGGACAAAATAACAAACTGGCCGGTACGCGGGAACTATACCTTCAAATCGAGACAGTCCCAGTCAAACAGGGTCGCATGGTAAGCCTATTCAAAGGCATCTTTGTTGAGGTAGTCACGGAGTTTTTAAAGCTGGGGACTACAGGCCGCTTCACCACTTCTGTCGCCATGTCGTGTGCTGGCTATGTTTGTTTATTTCACCCCCAACAGAAAAACAACACATGCCACACCAGGGATTCGAGCCGCTGCCCTCCTTGTCGGCAGGCAAGCCTCGAAACCATTCGGTCACTCGCTCCTCCTTGTTGTTTTAGTGCCATGCAAAGTGTTCCATTTATCTGGCTTCGGAGGAAGAAGCATTTTGCTAACATCTTTGTGCGTCGAGGAAACAAAGCGATGCACATCAAGGGTGGTTATGTCAAGTAATTTCAGATAGTCTTCCCATTAACACAACCAACAGTGCTGAGGCATTTAACTACGAGGCTACAAAAGCAAGTTTAGAAGCAGCATCACAATGTATCGCTAGGAGCTGTAGAAAGTCATATAGACTTTTCTAGAATAAATATTTACAGAGCGATACAGAAGGCGTGCGAGAATAACGCCATCACAACACGCTGCAGGACCATGCTTGCCACATTCTCGGATCACATAAAACTATGCTGAGGTGTCTCATCTAAAACAGAGATGGATATATTTTGGTCGGATGACATAAAACTATGCTGAGGTGTCTCATCTAAAACAGAGATGGATATATTTTGGTCGGATGACATAAAACTATGCTGAGGTGTCTCATCTAAAACAGAGATGGATATATTTTGGTCAGATACAACTAACTAACTGACAAACTGACTAACTAACTAACTAACTAACTAACTGAGTAACTGAATAACTGACTAGCAGACTACTGACTAACGGACTAACTGACTGACTAACTCTGGTAATTAAGACCCCGAGCTGGGATTTGGATGTCATGGGTGGGGGGGGGGGGGGGGTCAAGATGCAGCAGTGCATGTGCTGACAGCAGCCAGCATCTCAGAGCTGACTGACTGAGTCAGGGTCAGCCAGCCATAGCCGACCAAGACCCTATTCCGCCTCCATGCTGCCGCGATGGGAACAAAGTGCACTAGTCACTGGTGTAGTCTAGTCAAGCTAAAGAGAATGCAATGGGAACGTCATGTCATAACCGGTGAGTTTGTTGAGCCACACATGAAGACACCCCCACACCCCCAAGTCACCCCTCTCTGTCAGTGCCTGTGCCTCTTCTGTTCGGAGATTGGGGCCATTCTTTTATGTTATCCTCCCACCTTTTTTGTGACAATTTATTCGTCGTCTGCCTTGCTCCTTTCCACGCAGGATCGTATTTGCAAGGCCTTTGATATTGATTTGTGGTCGGACCAATCGAGTTTCCTTCTTTTGACATTTATAAAGAGGTCTTCAACAGGCCCTATTGCTGTTGTAATTCTTTCTCGTATTTCCTCATTTGTTACTCGGTCTTTGAATATGATGCCTTCGGAAACATCTCATCTCCAACACCTGCATCCTCCGCTGCAGGTCGCCTGTAATTGTCCATGTTTCACAAGCATAGAGAAATATTGTCAAGATCAATGCATACATTAATCTGATCTTCGTCCATAAGGCTAACCTGAAAGGCAAACCATACTTTTTTTTTAATACAGCTGAAATCGGGTGTGTCGGGACTAAAGGCGCAGATATCACAGCCTCGCTGTAAACTACAACACAACGTCTCTATGTCCTTTTCCGGACTAACGCCGAAGAAGAAGAAAAAGAAGAAGAAGAAGAAGAAGAAGACGAAGAAGAAGAAGAAGAAAAAGAAGAAGATACCAGGGGCTATGTATTGAAAATACGTTGTGAGTATTTTGTTGAAAGTGAAAACGCAGTCTCTTCACTGACGACCACGACATCATTTCAGACCAACTGTATCCATTCAGTGTTTGCCATCCCATAATATCCCAAATAACAAGCCTTACCCGTTGAAAACGTCATGAATCGACTTATATAATATCCCTCCCCCCCCCCTCCCCACCCCACACCCCCGCTCTTGGATCGTGCCTAAGCTGCCGTGTCTTTGTGTTGTCTTTGTCTAAACATGGGAGACTATCCAGTTTTGATGTGCTTTTGTAATAATAGGTTGTTGCTGCTATTTCTTATAGATTGTTTACTGTATTGGAATTACTTTATCAATATAGTGAAGGGGGAAAGGGGCTTTTGAGAGGTAAGACTCGGTATTTTGTTAGGTCTGTGAAATGGTGCTTTCAGACATGATCTCTTGACTATCTATAGAAACCATGTCTAGCATTCTTCTGATATCAATTGAGTAGGACATTGTTTGTACACTTTCAGACATCTCTTTGAATATATGGATAGGCGACTGATGTCAGACTGAGGTTATTAGTATCTCCATAGAGATGGCACATGTTTGTTTTCTTCAATTAGTGGTCAGACAGAGGTCTCTCCCTTGAGCTTGACGTACGTGTTAAAGCGCTTTAGATAGTCAGTTTTAATATTTGGACTGAGAACTGTGGTCAGTCTGGGCTTACTTCAATCTTCATCGATCTTTTTTCAAGGAACATCGTGGCGGGGAACCCAGTGATCTCGAGGTAAGGTGTTCGCCTCGGTGGGGGTGGGGGGGGGGGGGGGCAGGGGTCTAGAGGTAAGGTGTTCGCCTCGCTGGGAGGGCAGGGAACCTAGTGGTCTCGAGGTAAGGTGTTCGCCTCGCTGGGAGGGTGGGGAACCCAGTAGTCTGGAGGTAAGGAATTCGCCTCTGGTGCTGAGGGTCGCGGGCTTAAATCACGGTGGAGACAGGTATTTTTTAACGTGGATCACCCATTAAAATTGTCATCCGATCTCCGAGTAACTTAACCTAACTGAACGTCTTTATACTGGTTTAGAAGACTTTACAGAGTCTGTATGCAACCAGTTTTGCTGGAGGGTGATTTTTACCGATTTATGAATCCATTGTAATAGACTCAAACACTAGAGCCAAGTAGACCTGCAGCCAGTTAGACGCTATCTATCTTAACAAACCACCTGCGGAAATGTATAAATAACGTGGCTAGATTTTTAATTTGAATTTTGTCCAGGCAGTGGCTGTTAAGCTTACTCTTTTTTTTAATTTCTTACTGACAAGGGATTGTTAACGTGCTCGACACTAACTACGGGATTCCGATCACACTACCCAGAAATCAGGGATCCAATCTTACTACCCAGAGATCAGGAGTCCGATCTTACTACCCAAAGATCTGGGGTCCGATCTCGCTACCCAGAGATCAGGGGTCCGATCTCACTATCCAGAGATCAGGGGTCAGATTTCATTACCCAGAGAACAGGGGTCCCGATCTCACTATCCATAGATCAGGGGTCCGATCTCACTACCCAGAGATCAGGGGAATTTTTACCAAAAGATCCACGTGAAAAAAATCTCGGCCTTCACAGTGATTCGAACCCGCGACCTCCGAAACCCGAGGCGGACACCTTACCTAGAGACCACTAAGCCCCCCCACCATCAATCCACCCCCACTCCTAGTAGTGATATTAGACACCCGTGTGCAGTGGCACGCACGTTGAAAATCTCTTGGCAGTTGAAATCCAAAGTAGTAGGTTTAACTGCCGCTGCTTGGGCAAAGTTCAGGTTAAACAAATGTACTCAAATTATTCCATGGATTCACGCCCCACAGAGAATATGTCACAAAAAAGGAAACTGTGTGGCTATAACATTAGGTTTTGGTTATGTGGTTAGCCGAGCGGCATAGATGGCGCCTGACAGGCTGCGGGTCTACTTTGCTTTAGAGTTTGAGTCCATTAAGATGGATTTGCACAGCGGAGTTGCCCCCTGGTCGTCTTGTCCTTGACTTGCCACTGGGTTCGGGCGGCTCGAGACGAGAGAGTGAGGATAAAAAGTGGCGCAGTTAATCCTTACTAAAAATAGCGCTAGCAAAATAAATTATGCCCTCATCGTCTGTGATGGGTGGCGGTCTTTGCCATTAGAAAACGAAAGATCTTCTGAAACCAGGTCAGACGCATATTGTTGCGTTAACTCGTGTCCTTCTTTAAACATCGTTGACCAGTTCTTCACTGTTGTCTTCGACACACTTTTGTCACTATGCACTGCCTGCGTTCTGCGATGAATGTCAACTGGTCGACATCCTTCAGCTGTTAGAAACCGAATCACTGCTCGCTGATCAACTCTGGACGGATTCCGTATCACCACACTTTCTTCCTCACTATATTTCAAATGCATTGCAAGCTACATCATCAAGTCAAACACCGTATGATGATGTCGCACAAGCTCGGTTTTGGGATCAATTTTGTTCTGGATATATATAACTGATTTGGGCATTGATGTGGGATCAATGATTGCAGAATTCTCTGATGACACAAAACTGTGGAGGAGTGTCTCATTTAAAGTGGAAGTGGATATATTGAGGTTGGATTTAGATAAAATTCGAGATTGGTCTGTAATCTGGCAAATGGAGTTTAATGTAGATAAATGTAGTCATCCACATGGGTAGATCCAATATGGAACATAATTACAGATTGGGAGAGAACAATATTAGAAAGATAGATAAGGAAAGAGACCTAGGGGTTATAATAGATCATACAGGAAAGGTGAGTGAGCAAGTTAAGGTAGCAGTGAAAAAGAGAAATGCAATGTTAGGTATTTTAAAAAGAAATATTAAACATAGGAGCAAGGAAGTGATAGTCAAACTGTAGAAATTATTAGTTATACCTAGATTGGAGTACTGTGTACAGGTGTGGAGTACTGTGTACAGGTGTGGAGTACTGTGTACAGGTGTGGAGTACTGTGTACAGGTGTGGAGTACTGTGTACAGGTGTGGAGTACAGTGTACAGGTGTGGAGTCCTTATCATAGAGGGGATATAAACATGCTGGAATAGATACAAAAAATATGATAGTGGGATTCCAGAATAACATAAAAATTGCACTACAGTGTCTAGAAAAGTGAAAAATACTTAATACAGGTTTATAAGATAATCAAAGGAATGAATAAATTAGACTATAACACATTTTCTTCAAAATTCAACCATCTACAAGAACAAGCGGGCATAGCTGCAAATTAACTAAAGAAAGGTCCAGATTAGATATTAGGAAATATTTTTTTAGTCACAGAGTGGTGAATGTTTGGAATGCATTGCACAAGATGTAGTGGAGGCAGGGACGATTAATGCATTTAAGAAGAAATTGGATGCGCATAGCTTTTAGAGCAAAGGAATGTACATGAAATTGGTTGTGTACAGACTGCAGAGTCGTCTAAACCAGTATAAAGAAGTTAAGTTAAACAGCAGAAGCAATAGTTTTCCTTCTCCTAGATTAACTAACAAGTACGCACTGAAAAGCAAGAAATGTAAGAGTTTTCCTTCTCCTAGATTAACTAACAAGTACGCACTGAAAAGCAAGAAATGTAAGAGTTTTCCTTCTCCTAGATTAACTAACAAGTACGCACTGAAAAGCAAGAAATGTAAGAGTTTTCCTTCTCCTAGATTAACTAACAAGTACGCACTGAAAAGCAAGAAATGTAAGAGTTTTCCTTCTCCTAGATTAACTAACAAGTACGCACTGAAAAGCGAGAAATGTAAGAGTTTTCCTTCTCCTAGATTAACTAACAAGTACGCACTGAAAAGCGAGAAATGTAAGAGTTTTCCTTCTCCTAGATTAACTAACAAGTACGCACTGAAAAGCGAGAAATGTAAGAGTTTTCCTTCTCCTAGATTAACTAACAAGTACGCACTGAAAAGCGAGAAATGTAAGAGTTTTCCTTCTCCTAGATTAACTAACAAGTACGCACTGAAAAGCGAGAAATGTAAGAGTTTTCCTTCTCCTAGATTAACTAACAAGTACGCACTGAAAAGCGAGAAATGTAAGAGTTTTCCTTCTCCTAGATTAACTAACAAGTACGCACTGAAAAGCGAGAAATGTAAGAGTTTTCCTTCTCCTAGATTAACTAACAAGTACGCACTGAAAAGCGAGAAATGTAAGAGTTTTCCTTCTCCTAGATTAACTAACAAGTACGCACTGAAAAGCGAGAAATGTAAGAGTTTTCCTTCTCCTAGATTAACTAACAAGTACGCACTAAACAGCAAGAAATGTAAGAGTTTTCCTTCTCCTAGATTAACTAACAAATACGCACTGAAAAGCGAGAAATGTAAGAGTTTTCCTTCTCCTAGATTAACTAACAAGTACGCACTGAACAGCAAGAAATGTAAGAGTTTTCCTTCTCCTAGATAATCTAACAAGTACGCACTGAAAAGCATGAAATGTAAGAGTTTTACTTCTCCTAGATTAACTAACAAGTACGCACTGAAAAGCGAGAAATGTAAGAGTTTTCCTTCTCCTAGATTAACTAACAAGTACGCACTGAAAAGCGAGAAATGTAAGAGTTTTCCTTCTCCTAGATTAACTAACAAGTACGCACTGAAAAGCGAGAAATGTAAGAGTTTTCCTTCTCCTAGATTAACTAACAAGTACGCACTGAAAAGCGAGAAATGTAAGAGTTTTCCTTCTCCTAGATTAACTAACAAGTACGCACTGAAAAGCGAGAAATGTAAGAGTTTTCCTTCTCCTAGATTAACTAACAAGTACGCACTGAAAAGCGAGAAATGTAAGAGTTTTCCTTCTCCTAGATTAACTAACAAGTACGCACTGAAAAGCGAGAAATGTAAGAGTTTTCCTTCTCCTAGATTAACTAACAAGTACGCACTGAAAAGCGAGAAATGTAAGAGTTTTCCTTCTCCTAGATTAACTAACAAGTACGCACTAAACAGCAAGAAATGTAAGAGTTTTCCTTCTCCTAGATTAACTAACAAATACGCACTGAAAAGCGAGAAATGTAAGAGTTTTCCTTCTCCTAGATTAACTAACAAGTACGCACTGAACAGCAAGAAATGTAAGAGTTTTCCTTCTCCTAGATAATCTAACAAGTACGCACTGAAAAGCATGAAATGTAAGAGTTTTACTTCTCCTAGATTAACTAACAAGTACGCACTGAAAAGCATGAAATGTAAGAGTTTTCCTTCTCCTAGATAATCTAACAAGTACGCACTGAAAAGCATGAAATGTAAGAGTTTTCCTTCTCCTAGATTAACTAACAAGAAGTACTCCCTGAAAAGCAAGAAAAGGAAGTTTCCCCTTCTCCTAGATTAACTAACAACTTCGGCTGACAGCTCCACCCACAAAAGATTTCAAAGCGTCAGAGACTCACAGCATGTCATTTTTTCCTATTAGTATAAACAGTTCACAGGCGAGAAAACAAGGGTAGTGGGTTTTTAGGTGCGCGTCGCACCAAACCCCCCCCCCCCCCCCACCCCAATGAAATTCTTTGGTCTGCGTATGTGGGACAGTCCTGCAAGAAATGGTCTGGTGTTTGCTTGGATGCTCCACAGTGTCACGTGGCAGTGTCTCTAAGACTCATTCTGAAGAGGTGTGCCTTGAGTCTGCAATGTCCCGACCTGAGTCTGAAGATCTTTGTCTGCCCATCTCTGCCAAGTTTGTCTATGCTGTCATTTTCTGACTTTTATTCTTTGTTATGGTCTCCCCATTCCGTACTCATGGATCGTTTGATGAGTGTCTTTGCTTCTTTATAGGTCTGTGCGTAGCGAGTCTGTGTACCGTCACTTCCAGCTTTTGCTAGCTTTCTTCTCGTTTCCAAGGATCTCACAGTGGAAGTTAATCCCATGTAGGACTAAATTTGTTTTCTGAAAACAGCAATCAGATGTCTATCGTGTGTATGGCTTGAGAAAGCTCGAAGTACACTCTTAGAGTCTTGTGTCAATAACCGCTTTCCGTATAACTGTGTTCTGGTTGATAAGAATGTGAGTTGATGCATGTACAGCTGTTACTTCAACTCTGCAGTTGATACAGGCCTCTCCTCCTTGTATGGGTTGGTTTTCGGTGTCGTCGTTGGAGTGTGTCATGTAGATTTCACTACATCCCATGTTTTTCGTTCTCCATGGCCAATCCATCTGTGTAGACATTTGTCCGAGAGTTGATACTCCGTGATCAATTCATGTGCAGACATTTGTCCAAGAGTTGATACTCCGTGGTCAATCCATGTGCAGACATTTGTCAAAGAGTTGATACTCCGTGGTCAATCCATGTGCAGACATTTGTCCAAGAGTTGATACTCCGTGGTCAATCCATGTGCAGACATTTGTCCAAGAGTTGATACTCCGTGGTCAATCCATGTGCAGACATTTGTCCAAGAGTTGATACTCCGTGGTCAATCCATGTGCAGACATTTGTCCAAGAGTTGATACTCCGTGGTCAATCCATGTGCAGACATTTGTCCAAGAGTTGATACTCCGTGGTCAATCCATGTGCAGACATTTGTCCAAGAGTTGATACTCCGTCGTCAATCCATGTGCAGACATTTGTCCAAGAGTTGATACTCCGTGGTCAATCCATGTGCAGACATTTGTCCAAGAGTTGCTAGGGTACTGTCTCTTGAGCTCAAATTGAACAGGGATATTTTGTTCTGTTGTCAACTGTTCACCTTTTTTTCGTCATCCTGGGAAATCCTAATATTATTTTGGACCCATCAGGTACACAGATCGACTCATCACGTAACAATTCAGGTGCACAGATCAGCTCATCCTGTAACCCATCAGGTACACAGATCAGCTCATCCCGTAACCCATCAGGTACACAGATAAGATCAGATCATCCCGTAACCCATCAGGTACACAGATCAGTTCATCCCATTACACATCAGATACACAGATCAGATCAGATCATCCCGTAACCCATCAGGTACACAGATAAGATCAGATCATCATGTAACCCATCATGTACACAGATAAGATCAGATCATCCCGTAACCCATCAGGTACACAGATCAGCTCATCCCGTAACCCATCAGGTACACATATCAGATCTGATCCTCCCATAACCCATCAGGTACACAGATAAGCTCATCCCATAATCCAGGACGGTGTCCATACCAAGCCATCTTCCGGCTTTTGTTAGCTGTGAACAGATCATCAAAAGGCCCAATTGCGATTTCCACTCTACGTCGTATTTCTATATTCGTTACACGTTCCTTATATGTAACATTTAAGTGTTCTAACCAAAGATACGCCACTGCTTAGATTATGCGTTACGTATACCTTTAGGGCATTTAGTTTAAGATGAGAACTCAATTCCACTCCCGACTATGGTAGCATTTAAGACCCACTGAATCCATTCAGCTTTTGACATCCCATGATTAACCAACTAACCAGAATTGACCGAGGCATTCCCCAAGTGTCCACTGGTGATAGAAACGGTCTCTCAGTAAGAGTGCGTGCCCGGCTGATGTTTCTTTGTGTTGTCTTGGCCTTAACATGAGAGCCTAGACGATCCCGTTGTGTTCCTGTAATAGACTGTGGCTTCTACTTCTTACAGAGAGTCTGCTATAGTGGAATCAATTTATCGGTACAGTAAAGGAGATGGTAGGAATCAACATTTTCTAACGGTCGGGGAATTGACATTTTTCTAACCAGCTCGAGGACGTCAAATTGAAAGATGTTAAAGAAAGAGATGGTAAACATCATCATGCGGCGTGCTATTTCCAGAACGTAGTCTGCATCACCACAGCCCTGTATGCATCTTAGCTTAGGGCGAGTTGGTCCACGTCTCCGTCACTTCTTCCCTGTATGCATCTTGGTTTAGGGCGAGTAGGTCCACGTCTTCGTCACTTCTTCCCTGTATGCTTCTTGGTTTAGACGAGTTGGTCCGCGTCTCCGTCACTTCTTCTCTGTATGCATCTTCGTTTAGGGCGAGTAGGTCTACGTCTCCGTCACTTCTTCCCTGTATGTATCTTGGTTTAGGGCAAGTTGGTCCGTGTCTCCGTCACTTCTTCTCTGTATGCATCTTGGTTTAGGGCGAGTTGGTCCACGTCTACGTCACCGCTTCTCTGTAACTTGTTTAGGGCGAGTCAGTCCGCGTCTCCGTCACTTCCTTCTCCATATGCATCTCGGTTTAGGGCGAGTCGCCCCGAATCCAATTACGTCATCCCCAGACTGCCCGTAATGCCCTGATGCCGTCTTTCGCTGGTATCGAACTCGTTTCTTCCCTCCACGAACCATGCCCTCGATAATTACTCTACCCAGACCATCTTGTCTCTTCACATGATCGAAATAGCTTCGATTTTTTTTTGCGATGTTGGCAAAGGGCCAATTTTCTGTAATTTGTAGCGAATGCAAAACTTCTCTATTTGTCCAGGATACTTCCGACATATTTCTGCAACATCATGTCGACAGCGGTAAAGTAGGGTGCCAGACAAGAGAGGAAGAGGTAGACCAAGAAGGCGATGGCACCAAGATGTCAAGGAATGTTTGGGCATGACTCTGAAGCAGGCTGGAGATATGAGAAGAGATGGAGTTTCTTTCAGACGGGCTGTGATGAGCCATGCTACATGATGATCACCTTATATGATGATCCTGTTCTTCTTTTTCTTTTTCTTTTTATTCTTCCTCCTCTTCTTCTTCATTATCTTTTTCTTCATCTTCTTCCTCTTCTTCTTCCTCTTCTTCCTCTTCTTCCTCTTCTTCTTCTTCTCTTTTTCTTTCTCTTCTTCTTCTTCTTCCTCTTCTTCTTCCTCTTCTTCTTCCTCTTCTTCCTCTTCTTCTTCTTCTTCTACTACTTTTACTTCTTTTTCTTTTTCTTCTTCTTCTTCTTCTTTTTCGTTTGTTCTCAATCTCTTCGCTATCAAGCTCTTTTCAGAGAAGTGCAATTAGGAGGAGAACAGAATGGTCGTAGTTCATAGCTTAACTTCAGACACCTCTGACTTCAGACACCTCTGACTTCAGACACCTCTGACTTTGAATATCAGTGTTACCTTCCTTCGTCGATTCCTTGTCCTTTAGCCAGTCTGCCCCGGTGGGTCTGGTCATCGATTCCTTGTCCTTAGTCAGTCTGCCCCGTTGGGTCTGGTCATAGATTCCTTGTCCTTATCCAGTCTGCCCCGTTGGGTCTGGTCGTTGATTCCTTATTGTTAGTCAGTCTGCCCCGTTGGATCTGGTCATTGATTCCTTAATGTTAGTCAGTCTGTCCCGTTGGGTCTGGTCATTGATTCCTTGTCCTTAGCCAGTCTGCCCCGTTGGGTCTGGTCATTGATTCCTTGTCCTTAGCCAGTCTGCCCCGTTGGGTCTGGTCATTGATTCCTTGTCCTTAGCCAGTCTGCCCCGTTGGGTCTGGTCATTGATTCCTTATTGTTAGTCAGTCTGCCCCGTTGGACCTGACATCCATCTATTCTGAAGAAAGCCAACGTCATTTGACACTTTTTTTAAACATTTTAACTTGCGCCATTTTTAGATAAAAGTGAGGAAGAGTAATGCGCTGGTCATCAACCTCACCTACCGTTTCGATCGTCTTCGCGCTGTGAGGTTGTGTCGTAGTGTTACAGCAATGCTGCGCCATCTGCGCTTTTAGGTCCGACACATTCAATTTCAGTTGAATTTTTGTGTAGCTTGTGTAGCTTGCCAATTCTCGCCAGACTGCACTAGTACAAACTGTTTCCAGGGCCGCCACCTTGAGGTGGAATAGGCTCTGGGTCAGCTAGGTATAAGATGTGGGTTACGGATTGTTGAAAATGGGTGGGTTGAAGTGGGGGGGGGGGGGGGAGTGTACAGAAAAAGATGTCAAATTAAGGATAGAGAAAATGGGAGGGCTTCAATCGCAGTAGAACATGTCTGGAACATGTCTGGAACATGTTGGGAACATGTGCGGAACATGTGGGTAACATGTAAGGAATACGTGAGGAACATGTAGGGAAAATGTGGGGAACATGTATGGAACATGCATTTACAATGTAAGGAACATGTGAGGAACATAGGGGGAACATGCGTGGAAGATGTATGGAACATGTAGGGAACATGTATGGAACATGTGGGGAACATGTGTGGAACCCCGAAGGAACCAAGTCTGACACGTAGATATTAAAATTCAACTCAAATGTAAAATCAGTTGTTATTGCACTCAAGCTTGACGGACAACCAAGAGTTCAGCTGGACGTGACATAAAGAGCTCAGCTGGAAGTGACATAAAGAGCTCAGCTGGATGTGACATAAAGAGCGTAGCTGGACGTGACATAAAGAGCTCAGCTGGACGTGACATAAAGACTCAGCTGGACGTGACTTGAAGAGCTCAGCTGGACGTGACATAAAGAGCTCAGCTGGACGTGACATAAAGGGCTCAGCTGGACGTGACATTGCTGGATGGCAGCAGAATAAACAACCCATGTTCTACTTTAGCTCAAGAGATGGTGCCCTAGCAACTCCTCGGCACATGTGTACACAGATGGATCCGTCATGGAGAACAAAAAAGGAGGAGACAGTGGAATCTACACCACACTCCAATGGCGACATAGTACACCACTCCATACCAGCAGGTGACACCTGTACCAATGTCAGAGCTGAAACAGCAGCGACACATTCAGCAACTCAAATTCTTATCAGCCAAAACACCACTACAAAGAAAACGGTCCTCATGACAGACTCCAGGAGCATAGTCCGTCCAAAAATAAGATAAACTCTGACATTAAATCTGTATAAAATATAGCATGGAGTTGTTGTCTCAAAAGAGAACAGATCCTTATAGTGAACGACCACACACTTTGGGCTCGTTGGAAACGAGAAAGGATATGAGCTAGCAAAAGCCGCGAGTTGCGGCACGTAGACTCGCCATCCACAGAGCTATACAGAAGCAAAGACACTCAACAAACGATCCACGACAACAGAATGAAGAGATCACAATTAATAAATTTCAAATAATAAATCAATTGTAATTTGTAGGTTGGGAATAACCTCCACCGAGACATACCATCGTCAAGAGAAAACATTGAATACCGTTGACAATGCCAGCGATGAAAATAATGTGAAGGTTAACACAGCAAAGACAATGACAATCAGCATAATAGAGAAGAAATTAAATACTTAGGTTAAAAGCACAGCATTTAAACAGGTCAGAGAATTCAAATACTTCACACACGATGGAAGGCTGGACAGAGAAATGGAATCAAGAATAGAATGTAGCAAATATGATTTCCTATCCGCTTTCCCCTTTATTCAGAAATACAGATCCCAGTAGCGCAGCGGTTAGTCAACTGCCTTACCAGGCAGGTGATCGAGGTTCAATCCCCAGTTGGTGCTGAATTCTTTTTCCGATCGCAAACCGGGCCTTGGGTTCTAGCCATCAACCACTACTTCTACTTTTTACATCCCAGTGGAAACAGTTGATTAACAGTATTTGTACCCGAAATCTCCGATGTTAGTGTCAGAAATGGAGTCTCACCAAGACAGAAGAAAGACAAATCATGGATTGCGAAACGAGGTGTTTGGGAAAGGCTGCCGGGCTTACACGGCTGGACAGATTAAGGAACGAAATAATCAGACAGACGGTGGCTGCAACACCTGACATGGAGTACACGGGAAGGCAGAGAAAAATATGGTTCGGACATCTGACAAGAAGGCAATTAAATCTACCAGCTGTGTAAATCTTAAGCAACAGCCAAGGGGGTACAGAGTAAGAGGGGGACCAAGAAAAAGATGGATAGATGATTTAAGTAAGCTACTGAAGAAATGCGAAACTTCTTCTTCTTCTTCTGCGTACACAGTCAGACAGTAACCATTATTTTTTCGAAAAAAGCGGCGGTCATCGTGAGGCTCTCGCCACTGCCATAGAGCTTCTCTTGCAGTTCCACTGGCAATGGCCACATCTGCTCTCTCTGATCCTCGTATGTCGGGCAGTTCTGCAGCAGATGTTCAGTGGTCATTTTACCAGTACCGCACGGGCATTCGTCGGTACACCCTATCTTCAATTTGTTGAATAGGTGGTACCTCAGTCTGTTGTGGCCAGTGCGAAGTCTGAAGACAACGACCTGCTCTCTTCGGTTCAACTGGTAATAGGCATCGTTTTTGGTGTAACCAGTATGTTCGGTTTCCCATTTGGTCATGTATCTGGCTTTGATAAGCCGTTTTGACTCTTCGTACGTCATACTGGTATCTGTTTGTGGTAGTCTTGCACCTTCTTTTGCCAGTCTGTCTGCCTCCTCGTTGCCTTGGATGTTGCAGTGTGACGGAACCCACTGTACCACTACCCTTTTTGGTGCGGACTGCTGGCACAGTTTGCAGAGTGCTGCTCTTAAGTCATTAAGCTCAGTGTTTTTCTGGCTTTTTAGCGCTGTGACTACGGCGAGAGCATCTGTCAGCAGGACTATATGGCTCTCATTTTCACTGTTTGTCACCATTTCTTTCACTGCCGCCCTCAGTGCCTCTGCCTCCGCTCTGAAGTTGCTTGTGTACTTAACAGTAGCGAATGACAGTGTTATTTTTCTGCCATTTGGTAGGTTCAGGAATGCTCCTGCCCCTCCGTTCTGTGTAGTGTTTGTTACAGAACCGTCGGTGTATGCATGGGTCCAGTCCATGCTTGGGTAGCTTTTCGTTATGAAGCTTAGGGTAGTGTCTCTCCTTTCTTTTTCAGTCTGGCAGTTTTTGTTTGCAATACCTGGTATATTTTGTACCACCTCTGGAAATATATCCTGCCTCCAGGTAGGTTTTCGTACAGTAGTGATGGGTTTTGGTGTTGTTAGTGCGTTTATGGGATCTTCGTGCATCTTTGCTTTGGCTATTTCTGCAAAATTTCTCCGCTTTAGTTTCCCATTTCCCAAATGAAATGCGAAACGACAACAGCATTAGTGAAACATGTCACACGTAATGGAAACTATAAACTGTCTAGCGAGAGAAAAGGATGGAAGAAGAAGAGGAAGAACAAGAAAAAGAAGAAGAAGAAGAATAAGAAGAAAAAGAAGAAGAAAAAGATGAAAAAAGAAGAAAAAGAAGAACAAAAGGAGAAGAAGAAAGAGAAAAAATAATAAGAAGAAAACAAAGAAAACGAAGAACAAGAAGAAAAAGAAAAAGAAGAAAAAAATAAGAAAAATAAGAAGATGAAAAAAAGAAGAAGAACAAGGAGAAGACAAAGAACACGAAGAACAAGATGAAGATGAAGAAGATAAAATAAGAAGAAGAAGAAGGAAAAGAAAAAGAAGAAGACGAAGAAGATTCATTTCAGCCGAAATGTCTACCTATCCAAGCCTAGTAAATCTTCTACTAAATATCTACAAATGTGGATCATCTCAGATGAAGATTTTTGTTATATGAAAATATATATGTACGACTCTCGTATTTGTCTTCTAATAACTCTTTCTCTGGCCACTGTGCTAGTATTACTCGATTATGGTGATTCCTTCTAGCTGTTGCTCTGTTGCCTTGTTTTACCCCCATGATTGCAACATGAATGCAATAGGTTGAAAGACCGATATCAGAAATAATTATAGAGAATATTTAACATGCTGTAGAAATAGAAAATGGAGATTTGGAATATCTGAATCTTTGTACTTGGTTGATCTGTTCTTCTACGGGAGCAGATGTCCCTGTGCAGGTCCCATCTCTGAGGTGGACTCGATGTAGCTGGGAGAGGGGTTTTCTGCTTAACTGGCTAGGCTCGAGCAGCTTATTACTCCGCTGGGACAAGTGCCTTGGAGGGTGGTTAACTGATGTGCGAGTTCATCTAAATAGACTCAAACACTAAAGCAAAGTATACCCGCAGCCTGTTAGGCTCCATCTATATTACTCTAAACAGACTATCAAACCATAGTCGGTGTTATGCCATGTCACACAGTTAGCAGCCTCTTACAGCATGCTCTCTGTGTGGCAGGTGTGCCATTCTTGTCCTCGTCAGACACAAAGAACGCGGCGGACCATTCGATCTGGATCTACCATCAATGATTCTGACTGCAGCCAAATAGGAATAAAATCGAGGGAAACACCAAGACAAAGATGGATAGACTGTGTAAGTAAGATACAGGATAAATACGGAACGATTGCAGCATAGATGACACATCTGCACGGGTCGCTACCCCGGCGAAGCAAACCCTTAGAAAATGCAGGAGGAAACAGACCGTTACATACCATGCATGCTGAAGTCGGATGCACTGGGCCGACAGGCGCAAAATAAAAGCCGCAGTGTAACGCACACCGCCTTGGGAAATAGAGAAATGAGGCGAACGCAAAAAAACAAAAAACACAAACAAATCTGGCAAAAGAACTGCACTTGCCCAGGGCATCTAGTAATAGAAGTGGATAGAAGAAGAAAAGAGAACAAAAAGATGTACCACGAATAAATTCGAACAACAATAATCACACAAGTTACAACGATTGCAAGAAAGGAAATAGAAACAACAATGTTCATACAAGCCTTTACCTTCAAGCAGGTGAAATATTTCACGTACCTGGGTAACATAATCTCAGCAGATGGCACGGGCGACACAGAAATCCAAAACAGCTGTAATAAAGTAAGTCAAATCATTGGGCAATTGTCCCCGAAATTACAAGAGATACAGAAAGAACGCTGCACATCATGATATTCCTACCCACTGTGTTATCAGCGTCAGAATTGGACATTGACAAAAATAAAAGACACATCGTAACAACAGAGATGAAATGTTTGGAGTAACAAGAATGGATAGAATCAGAAACGAAGATATTAGGAGACAAGTAGGTACAACACCAGTGCTAGACTTCATTAAGAGACAAGTAGATACAACACCAGTGCTAGACTTCATCAAGAGACAAGTAGGTACAACACCAGTGCTAGACTTCATCAAGAGACAAGTAGGTACAACACCAGTGCTAGACTTCATCAAGAGACAAGTAGGTACAACACCAGTGCTAGACTTCATCAAGAGACAAGTAGATACAACACCAGTTCTAGACTTCATCAAGAGACAAGTAGATACAACACCAGTGCTAGACTTCATCAAGAGACAAGTAGGTACAACACCAGTGCTAGACTTCATCAAGAGACAAGTAGGTACAACACCAGTGCTAGACTTCATCAAGAGACAAGTAGGTACAACACCAGTGCTAGACTTCATCAAGAGACAGCTAACCAAGTGGTTCGGTCACTTGACACGTCAAACACCAGATAGTATCCCTGAGAAAGCAATACTATAGATACATAACCAAGCGTCAACCACGCAAAAGATGGATAGCAGAAATGACAGAAGCAGTAAAGCTTCTCATGTACAAAGCACATACTAGGGCCCGGTCAAGAAACCTCTTCATAACCTGACGCTGAACGACACAAGCACATACTAGGGCCTAGTCAAGAAACCTCTTCATAACCTGACGCTGAAAGGCACAAGCACATACTAGGGCCTAGTCAAGAAACCTCTTCATAACCTGACGCTGAAAGACACAAGCGGAACAATAAACGAAACGAAGAAAGAAAGAAGACCAGTATTAATAATATCAACAAAAACAACAACAATTCTGCAAAATTTTCATAACCAACAGCAAAAGAATATATCGAAAACTAAAAAAACTGCCTCTCATCGTCACAGATTTCCAAGCAAGTTTGAACTCGCCCCGCGCCACCGCGCTGCTGACTCGTTGTGAACGCAGTAAGAGCAGCAGAAATGATAGACATTATCAGTACCGGAGCGGGCAGATCCACTTGGTAAACGATTCTGTCCGAATGGATGTAGAATTGTGTTGATTTCTTGGAGTCCCTAAAATTGTGGATTATGCTACGTGAGACTAGATTGTCTACACAGCGAAGAAGTGAAAAAGAAGGACTTGATTACTGGATTCAAGGTACGTGTTTTAATATTTAACGTTGAAGTAGATAGTCGTGCAGCGCCCGCTTGACACTTCATGGGAATATGGTCCCGTTATTGGGACGCTCCAGTTGAATCATCCGTAAATAGTTACCTGGTTCTCTGTTAGCCCTTTGCAGTCTTGCCTTAATTTATTTGACTTGTGTCTTAAGGATGGCCAGGCACCGTCATAAAAATGAATGCTGTACCTCTCCATCTTTGAAATCTGTTTCTCCTATGAGACCATCTTTATTCATTTAAATATTGATGGTGTCTACATCACAAGATTACGTTCCCCGTGAAGCATGTGGCGTACATTGTTACTGCCGCGCTACAGTAGCGAGGCGTTAGAATTGACAGGATACGCTAAGCTATCCCAAGCGGTTTTGAAGAAATAGAGAAGATAACTCTTTGCCGGATGCGAAATAAATAAGAAATTGAAATTGCAGACCATTTTTGTTTAAGTGAAGTGATATGTTAGCAAACGAGCGTTGCGACAAAGTGAATTTATCAGTTACTATTCTGTTTCTGTGAATCGACGTCACTGCACTCCGGGCATACACATAGGTGCTCAATCTCTCTCATAAAATGGCGTAGGGTATTGATGGTGATAGTCCATGTAGATCGCTGGCTGTACACTCTCCTGCGCCGTCCTCTCATGTGCCCCACTCTGCTCAAACCTTCTTTAAAGCCGAAACTGTGCAGTCTGGGGATTGCTGCTTCATCTATTGTGATGCCCTCTTCTAGCAGGCGGCCATTGATTGGTTTCACAGTGTCACTTCTATCCGTCACTAATGTGCCCATGATGGGAGCTTATGAGGCCTTGATATCAGCTCTTTTATTTCCCTGAACCCCAGCATGACAGTAGATCTATGTCAACCCCTGAAGTTTTGAGACCTCAACAGCTGCTATCCACTCGTAGCTAAACCATCCCATCTGTACCTTCTGAAGTACGACTAGCGCGTCTGTCACGATGACTGCCCTTGTTATAGAAACCAGCTACTATAGGAAAAGTAGGCTGATGACGTCCAGCAGACACAGAGTAGGACTTGGGTCAACTGGTAGCGTGGAGACGGTCATTACGGCGCTACTTTTTCCTCACAGACAACCAGCCACAAATTAGGCCGGCTTTCCATGACTGAGAGTGTTACAGACCAAGCTATTCTTCTTCTTCTTCTTCTTCTTCTTCTTCTTTTTCTTGGTTTGCTCTCAATCTCCCACTACCAAGCCCTGAACAGGGCTTTGCAAGTAGCAGGAAGTAGTCCGAAGAACGGAATGCGTTGTGTCGCTAGTTTACAGCTTGACTGCGATATTTGCACCTTTCGGTCCGATACATCCGTCTTCGACGGATTCCAAGCTCTAAAAGTGTTTCAAATTTTCTTTTAGTGCAGTTTTGTTTAGTTTTATGATTGTGATTTGATCCAGTGTTGAAAGAGAGGGTGATAGATATCCTTTTTTCCGAAATGAAACTAAGACGCTTAGAGCTGATTGACAAGAAAACGTAGACAACTGTGCAGAAGTACGTCGACAGCATGGGTTTCAGCTACCTCATTCAGCACAAACACCAAGTACTTTCCAACATTTTTTCGACATCGTTAAGTGTGCCCCTTTATGTTCATGACCAAGCTTACCATAAAATGATCACTTCAATAGTACATAGAACGCCTGTCACGCAATACATATATGGGGATTTCTGTCGTAGTTCGTATCGCGGCTCACGAAACTCATTTAATAGATCTGAAATGATGTCTTCTTCTTCTTCTTCTTCTTCATATTCGACAACTTGAACATTCTCCTTCTGTGTAGATATCTGCGCATTTCGGCCGTGACATCCGGTTTCAGCTGGCTATTTTTGGTACCCAGTTTACCTTCCCACTGCGATACCTATCTTAGGTAGACTACACTAGTGCAGCCTGTTTGCAGGGCCGCCGCTTTAAGACGGAATAATGTCTTTGTCCGCTCTGGTTTGTTGACGCAAGCAGCCAGCTATGAGTCGCTGGCTGCTGCCAGCTATGAGTCGCTGGCTGCTGCCAGCTCATCCACTGCGCTGCATCTTTAGCGCCATCTTGAATACATCTGCAGAAAATAACCGGAATAATTATCCGAGTTTGCAGGAAGCCTGTACAATATATGACATAAATGTGGTAAAAGGAAAGAACTTCCGTCTGGCTGGATTGTGAACTCATATTATCTGAGAGGGCTGATCACAACAGAAAGTAACAAGATCAGCTTAAGGTCAATGGTCTATCCACAGCTTGTCCAGAGATGGCCACATGTGCTTTCTCTGTTCCTCGTATGTTAGACACCTTTGTAGCGGGTGGTTTTTTTTTGTTAGCGCCACAAACACATTCATCTGTTTGTCATGTAGTATCTCTGTCTGCTGAATCATGTGGGTAGTCTAAAGGTTACCACCTGTTCACCCCTGTTGAGCTGGTAATGTGCACCATTGGGTTGATGACTCATGTCCCCTGTTGAGCTGGTAATGTGCGCCATTGGGTTGATGACTCATGTCCCCTGTTGAGCTGGTAATGTGCGCCATTGGGTTGATGACTCATGTCCTCTGTTGAGCTGGTAATGTGCGCCATTTGGTTGATGACCTGTGTCCTCTGTTGAGCTGGTAATATGCGTCATTTTGTTGATTACATGTGTCCTCTGTTGAGCTGGTTATATGCGCCATTTTGTTGATTACCTGTGTCCTCTGTTGAGCTGGTAATATGCGCCATTTGGTTGATGACCTGTGTCCTCTGTTTCCCACTTGTTCCTTTATCTAAACCTGGTCAACCTCGATAAGTAAGTAGCCTCCTCTTTGCGGACCGTCGCTTCTTACAACCGCCGCTTCTTACAACCGCTAAACTATTGAGCTGTTATTAGCTATCAGTTCTATTTACCCCTAAAATGGTGGCTGTGTTCTTTTTTCGTCTCTGACAACAAGCATGAAGTTCCCTATTTCAGACGGAATATTTTGTGGTTAAGGGAGTGACAAGTAGGCATTTACAACGCTTTTTCCAGTCCGGCACCGGGTCATCTGGTTAAGATTCACGGATTTTCAGCGATATTCGTGTGTTTTCGTAAACAACTGTCGGAAAGAACACACGAGGTCGGCTTACATACGGCGTGTACTGGCCCACCATTTCGGACGAGACAGATGGATTTCACCGAACATCAACGATTTCCCCGGGTTTTCGCGACAAAACCAGCTGGAAGGACACGATAAGGTCGGTAGTTGACATCGTAGAGATGTGATCTAAACGGTGTATGCGGAGAAAACCGGACACAGCCCGAGTAGAAGAGACTCGAAAGTCTGGCAGGCAGCTCTTCTAGAAGAAGGAAAACTTGATTACAAACAACAAATGAAGAGTCATCGCGGTAGCTACGGAGTTCGTGCACTGTCGTCGATGTCTCCAGCGGATGGCATAAAGACAAGTGGACGCAGTTATGGGTAGAGGCTGCGCAAGTACGTGTGTTAGTGCGTGTGTTAGTACTGTGTGTTAGTGCGTGTGTTAGTGCGTGTGTTAGTACGTGTGTTAGTACGTGTGTTAGTGGGCTTGTTGGGAGGTTGCTGTAGCCAAGAGATTAAGACACTCGTCTCTCCCAGTGATGAACAGAAAGGGTGGGCGACCGAACCCCGCACGTTTCAAGCAACCCCTGGTCTCACAGGAGGTAAGACCAGAGTGCCTGCTGCATCCCGAGTTACCTCCAGTCGTCTCGACCAATAGTCTTGCCACTGATCTAAGGTAACTCGGGATAAGAGTGAGATTGATGACCAGCACAGCTTCTTTCTCACTATAATCCAGGGGACGGCATGGGCTAGTGGTTAAGTGACACGGCTCACGACCCGAAGGTGCTGGGTTCGATCCCCATCACATCACCGGCCTTTACCTGGCCACTTTGTAGCAAGACTTCACGACTCGAGACAGTACCAGCACAAGCTGAGCTACCTTTTCAAGGAACTTGTCACTTATGGCTAGACTGATGATGACATTTATATAATAACCGAATAAGAGCGGCAAAGATGGAGCCCTACCTGCTGCGGGTCTACATTCCTGTCCTGTTTTAGTTCATTATGGATGCCACCAGAGCACGGATTTGCCTGATTCACACTAGTCGACGACTTACACTTGTGTTCACTGAAACTGTTGCTGTTTTCCATTTGTACCAGTTAAGTCGTTCCTTATTTTTTTGTATTTTCTTCCCTCTGATTATCCTGGCCTGGACATCGGCTAAATTAATTAGCACCTCGCTTAAACGTATGTGGTTTTTTTCACGCTCTAGTTCACACAGCTGAACTGCACCAGATTGGCGCCCTTCGACCTAACTGCAGACAGCGTCGGTTTTGATGTGACTGAAATTTAGACACAATTATAATGGACTAAAACACAGCACGGTAGAGATGCCCAACACATCACTCACCCACTGAGTGATGTCCTTACGACCTCTTCTGGTTATTAGAAAAGCATGACACACAATGATATATGTCACACTTGCGAGAGACCTGTTTACGGGAAAGGCTTTAGTATTACGCCCTGAGGAAAAATCTGCATCCTGTGCTATCTCCAAGCGTCTCGATAAATATCTTGCCACTGACCACGGGTAGCTCAGGACCTGAGCGTGAGGTTGACGAAAGACGCAGTTTCTTACTCACTTTAACCCAAATCACTGCGTACGTCATCCATTTCAGCGGACACAGCAAGAGAAAAGACTGTTAATACGGCTAAACAAAGAGAGTGGTCTTCATCACATGTGATGGACGCACATCATTGACACAGTTAGAGAAAAGACTGTCCACACGGCTGAACAAAGAGAGTGGTCTTCATCACATGTGATGGACGTACATCATGGACACAGCAAGAGAAAAGACTGTCCACACCGCTGAACAAAGAGAGTAGTCTTCATCACATGTGATGGACGTACATCATGGACACAGCAAGAGAAAAGACTGTCCACACGGCTGAACAAAGATAGTGGTCTTCATCACATGTGATGGACGTACATCATGAACACAGCAAGAGAAAAGACTGTCCACACGGCTGAACAAAGAGAGTGGTCTTCATCACATGTGATGGACGTACATCATGGACACAGCAAGAGAAAAGACTGTCCACACGGCTGAACAAAGAGAGTGGTCTTCATCACATGTGATGGACGTACATCATTAATCCGAACGACAATTATTGAGAAACAGCAATTTTATTTATACAATTTTTACAAGAATACGAACCAACATTTTTGTGTCTTGTTTTTAGACACACATTCCTAGCCTGGCGTCACACTGTGTCCATCTTCCCACTAGCTTGTGAATGCCCTCTAGTGACAAGTTTGTTGTTGTGACCTTTAACCAATTTTGTACCGCCTCCATTACCTCGTTGTCTACTGCCTTGTGACCCATCTGCTGTCGTGTGACCCACCTGCTGCCTTGTGACCCACCTGCTGCCTTGTGACCCACCTGCTGCCTTATGACCCACCTGCTGCCTTATGACCCACCTGCTGCCTTGTGACCCACCTGCTGCCTTGTGACCCACCTGCTACCTTGTGACCCATCTGCTACACACTTTCATGTAATCGAAATCATCACGGACAATATTGATTGCAGCACATGACTTATGCTGAAATATACGGCTATTTCCCCAACAGTGACTCGACTTTTGCCATGGACTAGCTAGTCGATGTGCTGTTTCACTGTGTCAGTTACCTGCAGGCCACCGTTCATCAATAGCGTTTTGTCTTTCATTTTGAAAAATGTTTCTACTCATTCATACACGCTAATCTGACTCAAACAACCGTCTCTACATTGAACCTTCATTTTTCTGTAAATTTCAGAAGGTTTTACACCGTCTGACCACACAAAAAGCAAAACGAATAACGCCTCGCTGATCTTCTACGGCGCAACTCGACAGTGGGGCAGCCATGTTGTTCGCTATATTTTGAATACGCCTACTGTTCCTCCCAATCCCCGATGCTTAAGAGCCATTGTGTGCCCTGAAGTGAGATTTTCCATCGTACATATTTGTCTACGCGCTTGATAATACAGTTCTTGTTACTTAATGACTGTCCCTCGTGCGCGCCCGTTTGTGTGTATGTGAGTATGTGTGTATATATCGTTTTGAGGAAGCGAAGAAAAAGATAGATCTATCACTTCACATATCACTACAGATATGACTGAGTTCAATCCTCATCACAGCACCGGCCGTTACCCCGGAGAAGCAAACCTTTAAAAAATGCACGAGGTAGCAGACCCTTACATAAAATGCATGCTGAAGTCGGATGCACTGGGCCGACAGGCGCAAAATTAAAACCACAGTGCAACACCTTATGGGATTTGAGAAATAAGACGAATGCAAAAAAAAAAAAAAAAAAAATATATATACCTTAAACCAACTAATAAACATTTTGAAATCAATAAACAAACACACCAAGCTCTGGCTGTTTAACTACAACATAATATTACTTCCGTACGCGGAGGAGCGAAAAAAAACCTATGTCTGCCAAACTGGACACGAGCGTGATTCGAACCTGGTGCGTTGTGATTGAGAAACGAACGCTTCGCCCCTGCGCCAGGCAAGCTCAAAGGAAGACGGTAAAGACATTAGAAAATAAACTGAACACTTTTGCTAGTAAATGTCTAAGAACATTTTGAACATTGGCGGGAAAGAATTCAAGCCTAACAAAATAACAAGAGGAAACATCAACCACAGCGAAAAAACGATGGTAATCCATCGGGCATGCGCTTAGAATGAATAACAATATACTCTTATTACCGGCAGTTATGTGGGCTCCAGATGGCGAGAGGAAAACCAAAAGAGACTCTTTGCAAAACGACCACCCGAGAGGGCTTAACTACTGGACTAAGCAACATACAACAAATTTGGACAAACGGCAGCATACAGTTCCAACTTGTTTCTGCCTTGTGTGCCATGTTTAGCGTCTTGTGTACCACGTTTTAGCGTTCAAAGAGTATAGGCAGATCCATATGTTGTTTTTGTTTTTGTTCTTGTTGTCACTGCATGCCCACAATCAGTAAATTGACTTTTTTGTGTGTACTGAAAAGGGCGTTGAATGTGGGTTGTAGTAGCTTTCCTCACATCCCGAGTGTGATAATGAAGGTGGACTATGGTCATTCCGGTGGTTGAACTATGCCTGGCTTCATCTTCATGGCGCTCACTACTACGGGGATCAAGTCGATCTAGATCTCGCCAGACTGCCTTGAAAACGGCTTGTTTCCAGGCAATCGTTATAAGAGATAGAGGTCTTGGTCAGTGTGTTGTGCCTGACCTGGCTAGAATCTCAGTTCCCATGATATATAGTAGGTAGGTAAATAGATAGATAGATAGATAGATAGATAGATAGATAGATAGATAGATAGATAGATAGATAGATAGATAGAAAGATAGATAGATAGATAGATAGATAGATCGATATATAGATATATAGATAGATAGATAGATAGATAGATAGATAGATAGATAGGTAGGTAGATAGATAGATAGATAGATAGATAGATAGATAGATAGATAGGTAGGTAGATAGATAGATAGATAGATAGATAGATAGATAGATAGATAGATAGATAGATAGATAGATAGATAGATAGATAGATAGATAGAGTGATAGTTAGATAGATAGATATATAGATAGATAGATAGATAGATAGATAGATAGATAGATAGATAGATAGATCGATATATAGATAGATAGATAGATAGATAGGTAGGTAGATAGATAGATAGGTAGGTAGCTAGATAGATAGATAGATAGATAGATAGATAGATAGATAGATAGATAGATAGATAGATAGATAGACATCTATCTATCTATCTATCTATACATCCATCCATCCATCCATCCTGTAACAGTTCCCGCCGGAGCAAGGGGAGTTTATGATGCCTGAACATGTTAAAGCTTAAAGCTGCATGAATGCATGTCAAGGTCACTCACCGTCTCAGCAAAGGAGAACAGAGTTGGGTTAAGGAATGTGGACAGATAGAAACTGACCACTGGCCTTCCGATTTTGGTAGGGGGAGATTGATTGACAGACGAAATTGGCAGCGGGGCTTGCTGCGAGAGAATGAATGACAGGTGGGCAAAGTGTTTCGTTCCAATTGGGATTGAAGATGACCATACCTGAGATCGATTGGTCAAGCTCTGGCCTTGCTTGAGGATATATAACTCGAGACAAAGTTTAGCTCGGGATGCTGGAGGAGAGATGGAGAGAGGGAGAGAGTGAGGCTGTATGGAGGAGAGAGAGAGAGACTGAATGTGGATAGTATGTTTAACTCACCGACTTAGGTAGAGGAGCGATTGATAGACTGTTGGACAAATGTTTAGTGATAGAACAGGATCGCTCAAATAGGTGTGTGAGTTTTGCATTAATAGATAATCTGAACGTGTGTTTGTAAGCAAGGACACATTGTGAACGAGTATGTCGAGATCGCCCGTCTGAGGGGATTTCAGTGAGGAAGAGTATTTGATAAGGTGTGTTGAAGACGCAGTTAAGGCGATGTGTGTGTGATGTAATTGCAAGGCAATAGAACTGGGGTTTTTAGATAGTTGGGAATTCCATCAATAGCTAATGCTTACAATTCCCGTTTTAGTAGAATGTTTAGTTAAGATATGTATTATATTGTGGTTGTAATTTCTCTACTTATTCTATGATATGAGTATGATTTAATAAATATGCCACCTGCTGTGTGATATGTCATTTACTGAGTATGGTCATGATGATGTGGATGAGTGTGAGAATGTTCTAAGTTAGATCACGGCAGCAGAGGGTCTGCTACAATCCATCCATCCATCCATCCATCTATCCGCCTGCATTCCTGCTGTCTGTCTATCTAGATCTGTCCGTCCGTCTATTTGTCTGTTAGTCTGTCTGTCTGTCTATCTATCTATATTTCCATGCATTCGTGTATCCATATGTCCATCCATTCATCCATCCACCTATCTATATATCATTCTATTCATCCTTCCATTTATCTGCCTACCTGTCTGTTTGTCTATATTCATTTTCCAGACATGTATTTCAGAAAAGAATTTCTAATTATTATTAAATTATTTTATCATGCTCAAGTACTTGAGATCCGCCCACACGCGCGCGGCTTAAATGTTTGTATGGGCTCCACTAGAATCCGACCATTAGCTCTGGTATTTTGTGTGAGATCCTCTAAAATCCGACCATTAGATCTGGTATTTTGTGTGAGATCCTCTAGAATCCGACCATTAGATCTGGTATTTTGTGTGAGATCCTCTAGAATCCGACCATTAGATCTGGTATTTTGTGTGAGATCCTCTAGAATCCGACCATTAGATCTGGTATTTTGTGTGAGATCCTCTAGAATCCGACGATTTTTTTTTTTTTTTTTTTTTTTTTTTTTTTTTTTTTGCGTTCGCCTTATTTCTCTAATCCCCAAGGCGGTGTGCGTTGCACTGTAGTTTTTATTTTGCGCCTGTCGGCCCAATGCATCCGACTTCAGCATGCATTTTATGTAAGGGTCTGCTTCCTCCTGCATTTTCTAAGGGTTTGCTTCCCCGGGGTAACGGCAGGTGCTGTGATGGGGATCGAACCCAGCACCTTCGGATTGTGAGCCGTGCCACTTATCCACTAGGCCACGCCGTCCCCTGAATCCGACGATTAAATCTGGTAAATTGTGTGAGATCCTCTAGAATCCAACCATTAGCTCTGGTATTTTATGTGAGATCCGCTAGAATCCGACCATTAGATCTGGTAAATTGTGTGAGATCGTCTAGAATCCGACGATTAGATCTGGTAAATTGTGTGAGATCCGCTAGAATCCGACCATTAGATCTGGTAAATTGTGTGAGATCCGCTAGAATCCGACCATTAGATCTGGTAAATTGTGTGAGATCCGCTAGAATCCGACCATTAGATCTGGTAAATTGTGTGAGATCCCCAAGAGCACTGAAGCTGTCCCTCCATCTCAATGTGTTCTGGCACACAGGGCTGGCAATCTCTCAACACTTTGTCATTTCTTTAATTCTTGTATGTTTCTTCACATTTCTGGTTGCACCTTCAGCACCTTCACCTTCAGCACCTTCACCTTCAGCACCTTCACCTTCAGCACCTTCACCTTCAGCACCTTCACCTTCAGCACCTTAACCTTCAGCACCTTAACCTTCAGGACTTTCACCTTCAGCTCCTTCACCTTTAGCACCTTCACCTTCAGCTCCTTCACCTTCAGCTCCTTTACCTTCATCACCTTCACCTTCAGCACCTTCACCTTCAGAACCTTAACCTTCAAGACTTTCACCTTCAGCTCTTTCACTTTCAGCTCCTTCACCTTCAGCTCCTTTACCTTCAGCACCTTAACCTTCAGGACTTTCACCTTCAGCACCCTTCACCTTCAGCACCTTAACCTTCAGGACTTTCACCTTCAGCACCCTTCACCTTCAGTACATTCACCTTTAACACCTTCACCTTCAACCCCTTCACCTTCAGCACCTTCAACTTCAGCAGCTTCACCTTCAACACCTTCAGCTTCAGCATCTTCAACTTTAACACATTCACCTACAACACCTTCAGCTTCACCACCTTCAGCATCTTCAACTTCTGCACCTTCACTTTCAGCACCTTCACCTTCAGCACCTTCACTTTCAGTAGAGATCGACACAAAGATGAAGCCAAGAATAGCACAACCACCTGGAGCTATCATCCTCTGGATGTGAGGAAAACTACTCCAACCCGCCACCTAACGCCCGTTTCAGGGATCACAAAAGAGCAATCATACTCATTATGAGCATTCAGCAGCAACAGCAACAAACAACCGCCGCACTTCCAAATACACCGACACGAGCACGAATGTTTTAAATAGTTTACTTCCAAAAGGTTTCATGAATCCGAATACAGACAGGTTATGCCACGAGCCGTGCCACTAACCACTTCACCACTTCGCCACCATACCATACACATGAGTCACTTTCCTTTATGTTCTGTTCCGTTTCTTTTCCACCCTGAACGAAGTTAGTTTTTTACGTTTCCTATTTGTAGTTCTGGAGGAACGCCTGCTGGGAGTGTAAAACGCATCTGGCTCCCAGAGACAGCTCTAGAAAGATAATCCATCCATACATGAAACATGAACTATGAAAGTAAGTTACACATTTTATCTGAACATCGGAAGAACAGAGATAAGAATCAGAATTCCTAGTTCATTTTTTAACCTTATCCGCTGCCAATGTTTACGCTTTGTGTCAGTCATTGTCGACAGCTTACCTGTTAAACCTAGATTTTCCATCCCTAGCAAGCACAATCTTCGTTAAATAATAAATTGATTCCACAGTTGACTATAATTCGGTGTATGGTTCCAAGCGAAGTATAAGGCCCATCCCCCATACAGCTGGCTCGTTTACAGGAAGCCTGTATCTGAGTATTTTTTGGCGGTTTCAATATCAACAGTTTTGCATGTGAAATTACTAGCGTTATACACTTCCCTCTTCAGTAGCAATTTTATTATTTTCTAGAAAGGTAATGGTCTTATTGTTTTTTTTCTTGTTTCTTTTATTTTTCTTCTTCTTCTTTTTGTTCTTTACCATCATCCTTCTCCTCTTCTTCTTCTTCTTCTTCTTCTTCTTCTTCTTCTTCTTCTTCTTTTTCTTTGTTCTTTTTTCTGGTTTTCATCTGCTACTTCCTTCCTGCTTCTTCTTTTTTTCTGCTGTTGTGCTTCTTCCTGTTCTTCTTGTTCTCTTCTTTTCTTTGTTTCTTCCTCGTCTCGTTCTCTTCTTTTTTTTTCTTTTCTTTTTCTGTAAATTTTTCTTCTTCTTTTTCTCTCTCTTGTTGTTCTTCTTTGTCTTCTTGATGTTCTTCCTTCTATTCTTCATAGTGATATTAACTTTTTCTTCTTCCTCTTCATCATCATTTCATCACCTTCTTCTTCTTCCTCTTCTTCGTCCTTAAACGTATTCTTCTTCTTCTTCTTCTTCTTCTTCTTCTTCTTCTTCTTTCTGGTCTTCATCTTCTTCGTCCTTTCTGCTTCGATTCTTTTTGTTGTTTTTCTTCATCCTCTTCTTCTTGCTTTCTTTTTTTATTGTTCCTCTTTTCGTCGTCTTCTTCTTCCACCTCTTTTTTTTCTTTCATTTCTATTTCGTCCTCTTTTTTTCTCTTCTTATTTTCTTTAGTTTCTTTTCTTCTTTTTCTTCTTCCTTTATCTTGTTCTTTGTCTTCTTCACTCACAATTTCGTTTAGGTAGAAAATGCCTGGAATGCATTGCCTTAGGAAATAGTGGAGGTAGAGTCAATTAAGGCATTCAAGAATAAATTGTATGCGCAAATGTATTTTTAGATCAAGAGAATGTAAAAGAAACTGGTTGTATACAGACTGCAGTCTTCTAAACCAGTATCAAGATGTTAAGTTTATTCATCCTCCACTTCTTCATCGTCATATTCCTTTTCTTCTTCTTCATCATCTTATTCTTCATCATCATCATTTTCATCACCATCTTCTTCTTCTTCTCCTTTCTCTCCTTCTTCTTTCTTTCTTTCGTCTTCCTCTTCCTTTCTCTCCTTCTTCTTTCTCTCTTTCTTCTTCCTCTTCCTTTCTCTCCTTCTTCTTTCTCTCTTTCTTCTTCCTCTTCCTTTCTCTCCTTCTTCTTCCTCTCTTTCTTCTTCCTCTTCCTTCTTCTTCTTCTTCTTCTTTTCTTCTTCTTCCTTTACTTGTTATTGTTCTTGCTCTTCTTCCATTCAGATATCAACTTGAATATATCAAAAGAAAGCAATGATTGGCCCCAGTCTACTGGTTTCTCCATCGAAAGGCCACCCTTGCAGCTGATGTTCAGTAGAAATCACATAATTGTGGTAAATCGGGCATGTTGACGCTGTTAGCCTCGTCTCACAACCGAAACCTGCCTGTCTCCTGACGCAGCAATGTCGCCACCACTATGACAAGTAAGCCCATTTTGTGGTGACTTCCGGTTGATCAATGTCTTCAAACGTCCAAGCTAGTTTTTCACCATGGTTTTTCCACGAAAATATCTTCGAAACTGTGGTGTAGATGCCCGTGTGAGTAGTTTACCTGCACTCCAGTCGACTAGACCCGCAGTCGAGAAGATATTGTGAGGAATTCGTCCTTGTCTGCGCAGCTTAAACTCGTCCTGAACTTAATGTCTCATTGGCCCCTTCTAGCAGTCGCTGACGTCAGCCGGACGTCGAGTGGTGTTCATGCTGGCCCAGGTGTGTTTGGACCGATAGCGAGGTTAGGGTTAGGCCCAACCACGTCACGTTGAAGGATACATCGCTAAACTAACCACCTTCTTCGTCTTTTTCCTTATTATCTTCTTCTTCTTCTTCTTTTGCCTCTTATTTTATTTTGATTTTTTTTCTTCTTCTTCTTTTTGCTTCTTATCTTGCTGCTCTTCTTCTTCTTAATTTTTTTCCTCTTATCTTGTTTTGATTCTTCTTCTTCTTCATCTTTTGCCTCTTACCTTGTTTTCTTCTTTTTCTTCTTCTTCTTCTTCTTCTTCTTCTTTTGCCTCTTACCTTGTTTTCTTCTTCTTCTTCTTCTTCCTTCTTCTTCTTCTTCTTCTTCTTCTTCTTCTTCTTCTTCTTCTTCTTCTTCTTCTTTTGCCTCCTACCTTGTTTTATTCTTCGTCTTCTTCTTCTTCTTTCTTCTTCTTCTGCTTCTTCTATTGCCTCTTATCTTGTTTTGATTATTCTTCTTCTTCTTTTGCCTAGTATATGTTTTTTATTTTTATTTTTTTTCCTCTTATTTTCTTGTGTTTCTTTTGCTTCCTCTTCCTGGTTCTTCTTTTCTTCTTTTACCTCGTATTTTCTTCTTCTTCGTCTTCTTCTTCTTCTTTTTCTGTTGTGTCTTGTTATCTTCTTATTCTTCCTATTCTGTTTCTTTTTCTTGTATATCTTCTTTTTCTTTTCTCTTACTTCTTCTTTTACCCATTTGTCTTCCCCTTCTCCTCTTCACCCTTCTTCGCTGTCGTCGTTCGACTTCAATGACTCTAACAAAAGCAGCAGTCAACTCGAAGCTCTGTACACCTCCGTCCTATTTCTCATTCAAGGACACTGGTTTTTGCTTTTCACGACTGTCCGATGGACAGGACTACAACCGCTGCTCCTCTGTCATGGGAGATGTGCCACAGGTACAAAGGTCCGCAGTGCCACCAGCCTCGTCATCATCTTGTGTCGGTAGACGAGGTGGGGAGGTGTGTGTGGCAGATGTGACGTCTATGTTGATGTCATTCCGTGTCACGTCAATCAAAACCACTGTGTGGTCTATCTCTTGGTCTCCTTCTTCGTCTCCCTCTTGTCTGGTGTTGTAGATCCGTGGTTCATAACTTTTGTTGCATTTTTGCTTTCTGCCATTTCATATAATCCATCCACAGTGTTGCACCCACCTTCTGTCTGATTATTTCTTTTCGTACTCTGTCCATCCTTGTGACCCAGACAGCCTTGTGACCCCAACTGCCTTGTGACCCAGGCAGCCTTGTGACCCAGACAGCCTTGTGACCCAGACAGCCTTGTGACCCAGACAATCTTGTGACCCAGACAGCCTTGTGACCATGACAGTCTTGTGACCACGACAGTCTTGTGACCATGACAGGCCTGTGACCATGACAGTCTTGTGACCCAGACAGCCTTGTGACCCAGACAGCCTTGGGACCCAGACAGCCTTGTGACCCAGACAGCCTTGTGACCCAGACAGCCTTATGACCTAGACAGCCTTGTGAACACGACAGCCTTGTGACCCAGACAGCCTTGTGACCAGGACAGCCTTGTGACCACGACAGCCTTGTGACCCAGACAGCCTTGTGACCCAGACAGCCGTGTGACCCTGATAGCCCTGTAACCACGACAGCCTTTCCCAAAGACCTCATTTCACATACCGTGATTTCTCTTTCTTGTGTCTTAGTGAGAGTCTATGTCTGACACTGGTAGCAGAAAGTTGGTATAAAAATACAATTTATCAGCTGTCTCTTTGTCTCCACTGGGTCGTGTTTGTATCTTAGTAACGGTGAGATGTGATAAAAAACGGTATCTGCATTTCCTTTCTGTGTTCTAGATTCCACATCTCTGGTCATTCTTCCGACATGTGTGAACACAGCTACCCAGGTATTTGAATTCTTAGACCTATTTCAGTTCTATGCTTTTCACCTGAATGTTTAGTGTCTTCTGTATTCTGCTGATTTTGATTGTCTCTATCATTGCTGTATTAATCTTCATATTATATCTATCGAATGCATTGCCATGGGCATTCAGATGTTGTTGATGTGTTACTCTGAATGAAAGATGCTCTGATCGTCTGTCAAAAGTAACTCATTCATTGTGGTGCTTTCTGGGTTTGTTTCATTGGTTATTCGATCCATGTTTCTCTGTCGCCTTCTATAACCCAGGGGTACATTGAACATCAACCAATCCTCTCCAAGCAGCTTGTGCAATCTTTTCCACTTCATTCCAGCTTTTTCCTGTATTCTTTACTTTCGCCTCCAGATCTCTTCTCCAGTTTTTCCTTTATCTTCCTATTCCTCTACTTCCCTGGGGGTTCCATGACAGGGATTGACTGGTGATACTGGCCTGAGGCTTTCTTAATGTATGATCCATCCATCTCCACTTTCTTCCTTAGATTTCCTGTTCCAATTTACTCTGTCCCGACCTCTCCCACAGTCCGTCGTTTGTAACTTTGTCAAACCATTTTTTCCCAAGAGTCTTTCTCTGGCATCTGTTGACAAAACCTTGCAGTCTCCTGTCATTGCCTTTGGTCACCCGCCAGGTTTCCGCTCCATACAACAGGACTGGCTTCACATCTGAATTGAAAATCCTTATTTTTGTCTTCTTTCTTATTTCCTTGGAGTTCCATATGGGTTTCAACATTCCGAATGCAACTTTTGATTTTTGTATCCTTGTTTTTATATCCTCGCCTATCCCTCCTTTCTTAATGATACTTCCTATGTATGTAAATACACGTTCCAGTGGCGTTCCTCTCAGCCTAATTAGTTCTGTGTTTGCTTCATTGCCCTAATTATTTTTATCTTTTCCTCATAGATCTTCAAGCCGACTTATTTAGAAATATAATGTAGTCTATACAGTTTCCTTTGCATTTCGCTTTGGCTGTGGGGCAGAAGGGCTATTTTATCCGCAAAATCCATGTCCTTTAGCTGTTAATTCAAGGTCTACTGGATTCTATTTATCTCATTTGTTGTTACTATTATAATACAGTCCACTGCCAGGATGGATAAGAAAGGCGACAGTAGGCAACCCTGTCGTACACCTGATTTAATTTGAATGGTTCTGTGAGTTATCCTTCGTGCATAACTCTACATTGCATACTTTCTTACATCTGTCTGATTATGTTTGTGAGCTTTAAAGGAATTAGTTAGTGCTTCAGTAGTTTCAGAGTATATCTGTCCAAACGAAATTGATGTACAAACTCGAATTCCATTCCAATGATTGCTCCACAATTATCGGCAATGTGACTATCTGGTCAATCCATGATCTATCCTGTCTGAAGTCCGCCTGCTCATCCCATATCTTGTTATCTGGTCAATGCGTGATCTATTCTGTCTGAAGCCCGCCTGCTCATACCTTATCTTGTTATCTGGCCAATCCATGATCTATTCTGTCTGAAGCCCGCCTGCTCATACCTTATCTTGTTATCTGGCCAATCCATGATCTATCCTGTCTGAAGCCCGCCTGCTCATACCTTATCTTGTTATCTGGCCAATCCATGATCTATTCTGTCTGAAGCCCGCCTGCTCATCCCTTATCTTGTTATCTGGTCAATCCATGATCTATTCTGTCTGAAGCCCGCCTGCTCATCCCTTATCTTGTTATCTGGTCAATCCATGATCTATTCTGTCTGAAGCCCGCCTGCTCATCCCATATCTTGTTATCTGGTCAATGCGTGATCTATCCTGTCTGAAGCCCGCCTGCTCATACCTTATCTTGTTGTCTGGTCAATGCGTGATCTATCCTGTCTGAAGCCCGCCTGCTCATACCTTATCTTGTTATCTGGCCAATCCATGATCTATTCTGTCTGAAGCCCGCCTGCTCATACCTTAATTTGTTATCTGGCCAATCCATGATCTATCCTGTCTGAAGCCCGCCTGCTCATACCTTATCTTGTTATCTGGCCAATCCATGATCTATTCTGTCTGAAGCCCGCCTGCTCATCCCTTATCTTGTTATCTGGTCAATGCATGATCTATTCTGTCTGAAGCCCGTCTGTTCATCCCTTATCTTGTTATCTGGTCAATGCATGATCTATCCTGTCTGAAGCCCGCCTGCCCATGCCTTATTTTGTTATCTGGTCAATGCGTGATCTATTCTGTCTGAAGCCCGCCTGCCCATACCTTATCTTGTTATTTGGTCAATGCGTGATCTATTCTGTCTGAAGCCCGCCTGCCCATACCTTTTTTTGTTATCTGGTCAATGCGTGATCTATTCTGTCTGAAGCCCGCCTGTTCATCCCTTATCTTGTTATCTGGTCAATGCATGATCTATCCTGTCTGAAGCCCGCCTGCCCATCCCTTGTTTTGTTATCTGGTCAATGCGTGATCTATTCTGTCTGAAGCCCGCCTGCCCATACCTTATTTTGTTATCTGGTCAATGCGTGATCTATTCTGTCTGAAGCCCGCCTGCCCATCCCTAATTATCCACTGCCTTTTTCAACCTTTCTAGTATTACTCTTTTTAACACCTTTCTAGTATTACTCTATTTAACACCTTTCTAGTATTACTCTGTTTAACACCTTTCTAGTATTTCTCTATGTAACGCCTTTCCCAGCACTGATAATAACCTTATTCCTCTATGGTTTTTGCCCTCCTGTAAATCTCCTGTCTTAGTCAATTTCTCCAGGTAAACCCTCTCTCCAATCTTTTGGTAAGCTTTCTTGTTCCCAGATGGCGCCTATCAAGCTGCGGGGCATGTTAGTAGATGTTTCAATAACTATTTTTATGGCTTCCGGTGGAATCCCATCAGGTCCTGCTGTATTTCCTTTCTTTAGAAACTATTGCCCTTCTAATCTCTTCTTAACTTGGGTCATCACAGTTGATCGGCAGGTCCTCCTCTGTTGGGGGGGGGGGGGGTGGTGGTGTCTGGTGGGTTGTCTGGTGGGATGTCTGGTGGGTTGTCTGGTGGGTTGTCTGGTGGGTTGTCTGGTGGGTTGTCTGGTAGGATGTCTGGTGGGTTGTCTGTGGGTTGTCTGGTTGGTTGTCTGGTGGGTTGTCTGGTGGATTGGCTGGTGGTTTGTCTGGTGAGTTGTTTGGTGCTGGTCTGTTCAAAAGCTCTTCAAAGTATTCTACCCATCTTTTTTCCTGTTCTTCAATGTTAGCTATCTTTTCCCCAACTTTATTTTTGATTGGTCTACCTTGTTGTTGATACTTTCCCGACAGTTTCTTGGTAGCATCATACATACCTTTCACATTTCCCTTTCCCGACAGTTTCTTGGTAGCATCATACAGACCTTTCACATTTCCCTTTCCCGACAGTTTCTTGGTAGCATCATATAGACCTTTCACATTTCCCTTTCCCGACAGTTTCTTGGTAGCATCATATAGACCTTTCACATTTCTATTTCCCGACAGTTTCTTGGTAGCATCATATAGACCTTTCACATTTCCCTTTCCTGCAGTCTATTTCGCTTCCCCAGCCAGACCATCAGTGTAACATCTGTTTTCCGCGCTGATGCTCCTTTTAACCTCATTCGGCTCTTCCTGTGCTGTGCTTTTTGCGGCTCTCGTTTTACTATTTAGGAAGTCCATTTTATTATTTCGCCATGCACACAATGAATAAAATTGGTTATAGTACACACATCCTTGTCTTACCATGGTCTTCTCTGCAAACCAGTTAGTGAGTCCACTTGGTGCTCTCACTGTACTGTTGTTACATTGCTCTTATATTGTCCAAGAATTGTCCTTGCCCTCTACATCAACAGTAAAACACGAGTGAGAATGTTTCATTATTCTCAAATGTAATATTAGTTCTCAATTATTAGAATAATTACAGCAATCCCACATCTGTAATGACGGAACTAAATGGAAAATAATGGACTCTGATTAAATAATTTTATGATAAGTCAACTTAATTATTGATTTGATTAACATCTCAAGATGGTGAAAAGCAGGTTGGTATTATTTCAACTTCATTAAGCCAATACTTCGAGAAATGAAAGAAACCACAGCAAGGGTTGCGATCGAACTTAGTTGTGGATTGCCGCTGACGATGAAGTTCGTAGGTTTTGAACTCAAGTTTGATGTCCGTGACCTTGTTTCTCTTTGTCGGCGGTAGATCAAAGTGGTCTCAACGTGGTCAGGATAGACTGCATGAAATATGATCCATGGGATCACTGTAAAAACGGCCGCTAGCTGCGACTGATGACTTACATCCACGTGATCAAGGTGATGTCGACGTGATCAGTGAGACTGCGTCAATATGATGAATGGGATGACTGGAAGACTGCCTCTAAAAGCTACTGACGACTTGTAATTACGACCACTACATAGGGTAGTTACCTTTCTTGCTGCGTGTCTATCTCAACTGCCTCTCTCCGTCGCCTAAATCTCAACTCAAATCTCCCTCAACTGCATATCTTCGGCGCCCGCCCTCCACTGAGCGTCTCTTTCCAAAGTATCTCTGTCTCTGAAGTGAAATGTTCTCTCCCTGTCTCTGAAGTGAAATGTTCTCTCCCTGTCTCTGAAGTGAAGTGTTCTCTCTCTGTCTCTGAAGTGAAATGTTCTCTCTCTGTCTCTGAAGTGAAGTGTTCTCTCTCTGTCTCTGAAGTGAAGTGTTCTCGCTCTGTCTCTGAAGTGAAGTGTTCTCTTTCTGTCTCTGAAGTGAAATGTTCTCTCTCGGTGTCTCTGAAGTGAAATGTTCTCTCTCGGTGTCTCTGAAGTGAAATGTTGTCTCTCTGTCTCTGAAGTGAAGTGTTCTCTCTCTGTCTCTGAAGTGAAGTGTTCTCTCTCTGTCTCTGAAGTGAAGTGTTCTCGCTCTGTCTCTGAAGTGAAGTGTTCTTTCTCTGTCTCTGAAGTGAAATGTTCTCTCTCGGTGTCTCTGAAGTGAAATGTTGTCTCTCTGTCTCTGAAGTGAAGTGTTCTCTCTCTGTCTCTGAAGTGAAGTGTTCTCTCTCTGTCTCTGAAGTGAAGTGTTCTATCTCTGTCTCTGAAGTGAAGTGTTCTCGCTCTGTCTCTGAAGTGAAATGTTCTCTCTCCTGGTTCTCAACTCAAATCTGCCTCAACTGCATATCTTCGTCGCTTGCCATCCACTGAGCGTCTCTTTTGAATAACTTCTCAAATAATAGCCAAAGTCAAATGTGGTTCTCTCGAAATCTGGTTCTCAACTCCAATCTACCTCACTCTATCGCCTGCTTTCCACTTATCGTCTCTCTCGAATGTGTTCTCATCTAATCTCTGAAGTCAAGTCTTTTCTCTCCACTCCACTGAGCGTCTCTTTCGAATGTCTTCTCAAGTAATGATTTAAGTGAAATGTTCCCTCTCTGTGTCTGAAATGAAATGTTCCCTCTCTGTGTCTATCTCATGTCTTGCGGTCACTCTGTCAGGATTTATATCCGATCTGCCTCCCAGATCACGTGATGTCCAAAACCGGCCACGATTTGTCCGTCTGCTTGCACCATCCATCCTGTTCGCGTGATTTTCAGCCTACTACCAGGTGTGGACACGTGGCCTGTATTTTACGTCAGGTTACGTCGTAGTTCGAGTTGGTTATTCAAATTCTGGCGGGGCTGAGATCAGCTGCACTGACTCAAATCCCACGAAGAAGAAACAAATAAATGGTTGTCCAAGCTCCTACCTATATATTGTCTCTGCGGCTAAGATCTGTTACACTTGGGCAAAACAGGTGATGAGAAGGCCAGTCAAGTAGAGAGCAATGGCGCGGCACTTAGTAAAGATTTCGATACGGGATAAGATCCGAAACGGAGAAATTCGACATCAAACTTTGTTGTGAGTCGTTGGGGAAGCAGCGACATAACGTTGGGCTGATCATATGGTTAGCATGCCTGACAAGAGGTGGACACGTGGTACACATTCCTGACAAGAGGTGGGCACGTGGTACACATTCCTGACAAGAGGTGGACACGTGGTACACATTCCTGACAAGAGGTGGACACGTGGTACACATTCCTGACAAGAGGTGGACACGTGGTACACATTCCTGACAACAGATGGACACGAGGTACACATGCCTGACAACAGATGGACACGTGGTACTCATTTATGACAACAGATGGAGAACGATGTTTTGGTGGCCTTATACCTGCACACGTCCACCCACATATGCGATGGTGGGATAGACCATGACCTACTTTAAGAAGGTCTTGGAAAGACTGACCAAAAACCTAGGCCCGCATTGGTACAGCGTTGCAAAAGATTGGGACTTATACATAATACTGTTGTCTTCCTCGCTTGCAGGTTTGCTGCCTGCCGGGACTGCCGCCGGGACTGCCTGCCGGGACTGCCGCCGAGACTGCCGCCGGGACTGCCTGCCGGGACTGCCGCCGGGACTGCCGCCGGGACTGCCGCCGAGACTGCCGCCGGGACTGCCTGCCGGGACTGATGCCGAGACTGCCGCCGGGACTGCCGCCGAGACTGCCTCCGGGATTGCCTGCCGGGATTGCCTGCCGGGACTGCCGCCGACGACTGCCGCCGGGACTGCCTGCCGGGACTGCCGCCGAGACTGCCGCCGGGACTGCCTGCCGGGACTGCCGCCGAGAATAATGTGATGTACCATTTGTTTGTGAAATTGCCAGGATTTTTATCATAGCATGTTCCCTGCTAAAAAAATATTTCGAGCAACAATTTTCAAGTTCTCCTGATTTGTTTCACAGGTCAGTGCCCCATAGAGCTGGTCTTCTCTAACAACCGGTCCAGGACGGATCAAAAGATTATCCCGTTGTGAAAATATCTCATAATTGATTTTAGTTTGCGTGACGTCAAGAAATTCCCTTTGACCTGGATTTGATGGAAAACTAGCGTCTGTAACGCTATGCAGGTTGACCTCCGCTTGTACAACTATTTTTAGACGTCGTCACGGGAACGGTGAGTGGGAATTGATATGAATGGATGCTGAGAATGGCATGGCACAGTGACAGACAAACGATCTCGACAAACGGCGAGAATGATATGTTTGGAGGCTGATGGGTGAATATATCGCTCTCATTCACTTTTGTTGGACACTTCACGAAATCGAAAAACAGGAGCAAATATTGATGCGTAACATATTGTTGTATGTTTTCAATAATGGTTTACAGAATAGAATAAAGAAATTGGAAAAGGTTTTCATCATACAGCCTTAGAACAAAACAATATCCAGCTAGTCGGAATTGAACCAGTTACCGAAAGATTTTTAATGAGATTCAATCAATCAATAAATCAACCAACTAATCAATCAATCAATAAATCAATTAATAAATAAATGAATTAATCAATAAATTTATCAATCAATCGATCAATCAATGAATGAATGAATCAATGAATCAATTAGTGAATGAATGAATGAATGAATCAATCAATCAAACAATTAATCAATCACTCAAAGCCCATCGCTACTCTCGATGAGTAGATGATTTGTCACATCTGACCAGCAATCACAGTCCTGAGTTACTCTGTCTGTCTCACTCCATTGAATCCTAGTTTCCTATCACATTATCTTATCCGTGTGTTTTTCGGTCTACCTCTTACTCTCTCTCTTTGAGGATTCCATGTGAGAGCCTGCCTAGCTATGTCGGACGCTGACTATTTTCTTCTATTAATTTCCAGGAGCTGTTGTCGGCGCCTTTCCCCAAAGGTCTTCGTTCCTCACCATGGTCTGCCATTCTATGCTCCTTATCCTTCCAAGGTATCTGCTAACGAAAGACTGGAGTCCATGTTGCGTCTCCTTGTTCGTTCTCCATGTTTCGGGTCGACACAAATGCACCGACTTGATACTAAATTTGATTATTCTAACTTAGACATCAATCTTGATTTCTATGGATGAAATTGGTAATGTGTCCACTATCAAATTGCATCGATTTCGAAACACCCTAGAGTGCTTCCTTCCACTAAGAGGAGGCAGATAAATGCACTGTTTCCTTGTTGATTATGTTACCAATGTCAATCATGGACCTCACTAGTAACCCATACGAGTAAGATCCAGAGCTGTGAGAGATGCACTTTGTGGATAATTTGTGGATTAGTGGATACTATTAAATCAAACAGTACTGTGATTACACCAAGGTCTTCGACACGGTCAAACATCAAAATATGTGGAGAATCATGAAGGAAATGGGGTTTCCTTTGCATATAGTCCATCTCATCGAAACATTATACCAAGATCAACAAGCCGCTGTCCGAGTATCTGGGTAAACATCAGATTGGTTTGCAGTACAAAAGGGAATCCGACAGGGATGTATCCTGTCACCTTATCTGTACAACATATTTGCCACATGTATAATGAGAAATGTTCTAGAAGACGAGAACATTGAAAGTTTCGACCCATTTACGATTGGGAGATACGAGATTCCAGAGTTACGATACGCAGATGACACAGTGATACTATCAAGAAGTGCAGAAGGGCTAGAGCAGCTACTTTCAGCCGTTAATGGACATAGTAAAGATCAAAACCTGTTCATAAACATAAATAAAATAAAGATAATGACCACCGACAAAACAGAATGTCAGCATAAATTTACAGTAGGTGGTGAGGAAATAGATCAGGTCACACATTTCGAATATCTTGGCTTCGAATTGACAAAAATGGTGACTGCTTGAAAGAAATCAGAAGAAGACTAGCCATGGCAATGCAGAGACTGAACATCCTGAAGAAATTATGGCAGAGCACCAACAACATGATAAAAGTAAAAGTCTTGAGAGCCTGTGTTTTTCCCGTGGCAGCTTATGGCTGTGAATCATGGACGATTACGAAAACTTCTAGACAAAGAATCGAATCCTTCTAGTCAAAATGTTACAGAAAGATCCTCAGAATACCCTGGACAGAGAAAAAAACAAATGTAGACATTCGGCAAGAGTTGAGCATAGAGGAGAACTGGTTTATAAATTCCATTTTGGCTAGAAAATGCAAAAACTTTGGTCACATCAAGAGACACAACGGTCTTGAGAGAACGGTGATGGAAGGTATGGTGCCAGGCAAAAGAGGAAGGGGTAGACCAAAAAGACGATGGCACCAAGATATCCAGGAATGCCTGAGTATGACTGTGGCGGAGGCTGGTGTTTTGGCAAGGGAACGAGTTTCTTTCAGACAGACTGTGATGGGAGCGACGTTCTACAAAGGACATGCTACATGATCATGATGACTGTGACCGACGTGCAGTCCAAACGGCTACAATTAGGCTGTGTTGATGATTATATATACAACATATACATTTATTTAGTTTTGTTTAGTGGAAGAATCAACGCCATTGCACAAGGTTTAACTCACCAGTGCTCAAGGCTTAACCCACCAGTGCACAAGGCTTAACCCACCAGTGCACAAGGTTTAACCCACCAGTGCACAAGGTTTAACCCACCAGTGCTCAAGGTTTAACCCACCAGTGCTCAAGGTTTAACCCACCAGTGCACAAGGTTTAACCCACCAGTGCTCCGTTTTTCTCCAAAAAATATGGAGAATCTCAGCACAATGGACGGACCCCGTAGTACCGGCGAGGATCTCGTAATAGATTAGGCAGATTTTTAACATTTTAAATTTTCCCTGGCAGCGGCCGTTAAGCCGACTCTTTTCGATTTCCAACTGCCGACTGCTTTTTAACGTGCGCTCCACTACATACGGACGTCCGATCTCAACTACCCAGAGATCAGGGGTCTGATCTCACTACGCAGAGATCAGGGGTCCGATCTCACTACCCAGAGATCAGGGGTCCGATCTCAACTACCCAGAGATTATGGGTCCGATCTAACTACCTAGAGATCAGGGGAAAGACCAGAAAGTCCATGTGCAGAAATCTAGATCTCCCTCGGGATTTGAACACGCGACCTCCGGCACCCGAGACGGACGCCCTACCTCGAGACCAGCCAGTCCCCATCACACATTAAATGAAAATGTTGAAAAGTGAAGCTTAAAAGAAAATCATTCGCCCAAAAAGAATGAATAGAATATATATCCTAACTGATCGATCCACTGGTCGTCTCCCAACAACTTTGGGCTAACTTTGACACAACTAACTCTCCTACACATCTTTCTAGGAATTCAAGTATTCCACGGAACACGGCAAGAAGCCTTGCTATAAATCAGCGTTTCTCAACCCTTTTTGCCCTTGCGTAACCCTACAAATATTGTTCATGTCTCACGACACCCCCCCCCACCTCTTCCCCCTCCCCACATTATACATTATTATATATCATTATTACATATGTGTATGATCGGGTAAACTGATGTGGGTTATGGGAGGTAATGGAGGTGCATGGTATGGAGGGTCACCTACTGGAAGGCACTCGGGCCTTGTACGCAAACAGCGAAAGTGCAGTAAGAACAAATGCAGGTTGACAAGTTGTTTCCAGTCCTGAGTGGGGAATGACGATTTTATTCAAAATGAATATGGATACAATGGCACAGTTGGCTAAACCCTTCAGGAGGTGTCCCTCAATAAACTGTTGTTTGCTGATGATCAGGTCATCTTTTACCAAACTGGAGAAGACCACCACCTCATGAACTATCTCTATTTTGCTTGAAACGAATGTGCGGTGGAGATCAAAGCAGACAAGGGGACCACGTGGGCTAGTGGTTAAGAGGCACGGTTCCCAAACTGAAGGTGCTGGGTTCGATCCCCATCACAGCACCGGCTGTTACCCCGGGTAAGCAAACCCTTAGAAAATGCAGGAGGAAGCAGACCCTTACATAAAATGAATGTAATAAAACAGACGCAAAATAAAAACTTTGGTGCAACGCATACCGCCTTGGAGAATCGCAACACGCAAAAACAAAACGCAGAAAAGACACCATCTATATTGATATCGCGTGAACAAGTGCAGAGAAGTTTCCACACCAGTGACATTGTTATCAAGCAAGTACGGGAGTTCAAATACAGAGGTAGTATGTTCACTGATGATGGCAGAGTGGACAAAGAGATCGCACATATAATTCAGGAGGCGAACAGAGCCCACTATCAAATTGCACCTATTTCGAAACACACTAGAGCGCTTCTTTCCACTAAGAAGAGGCAGATAAATACTCTATTTATTCCTACAATGTTACCAATGTCAATCTTGGTCCTCACTAGAAACACATAAGAATAAGATCAAGAGCTATGTGATGGGTTGTGTTGTGTGTGATGGGCTATGTGAGATGGGCTGTGTGATGGGTTGTGTTGTGTGTGATGGGCTGTGTGAGATGGTCTGTGTGATGGGTTGTGTTGTGTGTGATGGGCTGTGTGAGATGGGTTGTGTGTGATGGGCTGTGTGAGATAGTCTGTGTGATGGGTTGTGTTGTGTGTGATGGGCTGTGTGAGATGGGCTGTGTGAGATGGGCTGTGTGAGATGGGCAGCCGGAAGAATAATCGGTGA